>JACEVL010000099.1:217500-227407 GCA_020284085.1 Aporrectodea caliginosa
ACTGTGAGTGAAGACTGAAACTTATACAAAGTGTGATAAAAATTGGAAAGAAACACTTCCCCCCCTGTTTTTCACTGGGCTCAACTTGCGCCCGCCCTGTATAGGGATAGAAGCCCTTGCCAGAGCGAGGGTCCAACCACTGAGAAGGCGCGATTCTGCTAAGTAGGCCTAGCTGTTCGGGCAAAAGGGACCACGAGGAGTCGAAGACGCCCCCGCTCAGTAGAGAGCGGGGAGGGCAACGACACGGAGCACTCAAGGTAGTGTCAGACATCAGTACCTTTGTGAACGTTCTGTCATGTCATTGAGTCAGTGTCAGGATGTCAGTACCTAGGCCTATATGTGAACGCTTTGCCAGTGACAATTTTTTCACGTAAATAATGACAAGAACTGGCATTCCATTATCGCACTGGTTGAATAAATAATGACCGAGTGAAATTAACATTTAGCCGAGATTTACTGGACAACAGACTGCGGCTGTTGCTCGAAGACTTTATGCGACCGTAATTAAGAATTCAGGATTCCTAACACGAAGCAGATTTTGACAACGACTGTTGACGTTCTTTCTGCTGCTGCTGCAGCTGATGACGATGATGGCGATGATGATGTGGTGATTATGATGATGGTGATGATGACGACGATGGTGATGATTACGATGATGATGGCGATGATGGCGATGATGATGATGATGATTATGATGATGATGATGATGATTATGATGATGATGATGATGATGATTATGATGATGATGGCGATGATGGCGATGATGATGATGATGATGATGATGATGATGATTATGATGATGATGATGATGATGATGATTATGATGATGATGATGATGATTATGATGATGATGATGATGATGATGATGATGATGATGATGATGATGATGATGATGATGGTGATGGTGATGATGACGACGATGGTGATGATTATGATGATGATGGCGATGATGATGATGATGATATGATGATGATGATGATGATTATGATGATGATGATGATGATGATGATGATGATGATGATGATGATGATGATGATGATGATGATGATGATGATGATGATGATGATGGTGACGATGACGATGTTGATGACGATATTAAGGACGATGATCGCATTATGATGATGATGAAGATGACGACGACGACGACGATGATGACGACGACGACGACGATGATGATGATGATGATGATGATGATGATGATGATGATGATGACGACGACGATGGTGATGTGTATGCTGATAAGTCCCTCTTGCTCTTTTGGTTTAGACTTGTAGAATGACTGGATCAGGATATACATGCTGATGGCGTTGTCTACCATGGTTGTGCTGCTGAAGATTATGATGACGACGACGACAACGTTGACTTGACGATAACAATGATTATCATGATGGATATCATGACATACATGATACTGATGATATTGCTATTGGCGACGCTATTGCTGTAACTATAACTGGCATACAAAGCTCGAGGGTACGTACCATACGTATTCTATTTTTTGAAAGGTAGGCTACGTACGTTTTTTAACGTACCCTTTTTTAGGGTACGTAATTACGTAAACAATACAAAAATATGTTAACCACGTCATTGCTCATTATAAGAATGTTCAATTTAATTTAAGCAAACAATCACAACCCAGTAGGCCTATACAGCGTAGTAAATTGCTGCAATGCTATATTGTAGGTCTATGTTTATCCAGCATACATTGCACTTAATGCACTAATGTCAGTCAGTCGGCTCAGTTCTGCTGCAGCACTTCAAAGTCAAACTCCAAGCAAAAGGTTGAACAGGTGAACAACTGCTACTTGATTTAATGTAATGTAGGCTACACTAACATAAACTGCTACTCCCAGAATCTGACTCGGAAGTAGCGGTTTAGATGACGCATACTGTTGACGTCAGAATATGCGTAGGCTTTGGGTCGCCGAGTAAACCATAAATAAAATTGTCGTGTATGATACGTACCATACGCGTATTCTATTTTTTGAAAGGTACGCACGTATTTTAACGTATTCTAGTTTAGGGTACGCGTACCCTCGCGCTCTGCTGGCATATTACTTACTGATGATAATAATAACATTGATGATGTTGACTACTCAAATGATGATGTATGGCAGTCAATCATAAACCGCACAGCAAGCATAGCCTATATGTGCCCCAATTTCCGTGGAACCATGTTGGGGCGGAGACTTAGAGGGGGACAGAGGGGACGGTCCCCCCGAAACTTGAGGTGAGGGGACGGAGCTGCTTATATCCCCCTCAATATTTCTTAGATATTTCATGAATATAATAATAATAGCTACGAGTGACAGCTGGTTCTTATCAGCTCTCAAATAATA
Source organism: Aporrectodea caliginosa (assembly GCA_020284085.1). Lineage (NCBI taxonomy): Eukaryota > Metazoa > Annelida > Clitellata > Crassiclitellata > Lumbricidae > Aporrectodea > Aporrectodea caliginosa. The sequence goes on from JACEVL010000099.1 coordinate 219,840, forward strand.
GAGCAATTTTGTTCAGATGACAGCTTAAAATGCTACCATTACAGTGTGGAAATTCAAAAAAATTTAAATATGGGAGGGGCACATCCCCTCCCCAAACCCTCGCCGATCGTCCTTCGGCCGCTCCTTCACCGGTCCCCAAACCATAGTTGTTAAAAACGGTAAAATCAAAAAAAAACGGAAAAAAAACGTCGTGTTATTGAAAAAATAAAAAACGGAAAAAAACGAGAGAAAAACGGAAAAGAAAATAATTTGACTTTTCTACATCTTTTACTGCATTTTAAAATTAAAAACCTTGATTACACAATTTAATTTTAATCAGCAAATAACATAACTTTATTAGTAAACACCAAGTAACAGTAATCTACAACAATTATTTTCTTTTTCATAAGTTTGGTTTACAAAGAAATTGAGAAATTAAAAATATTGAAATCTTTTCAAATTTAAATTGTATGCATAAGTCCACATAAATCCAAGCTGATGTAAGCAATTGAAAATTAAACTTTGTAAGTATAAAGTGTACTTAATTAAATTGTAGGTCTACTAACAATTCTGACTTATATAAGAACTTGATACGGATATCCGTCAGTTTATCAGTCAATCAGAGATTACTGAGTACAAAGATAACATTTTGGATAACTTAGAAATTCAGATAACTTTTATAAATTTTATTTCTTGTACAGTTCTGTTTATTTCTCAACTGATGACACTAAATAGTGACGTAAATAAGATGAATCCTTAAAAGGACGGAGACAACGTAAGCGATATCAGACAAAAATAAAATTAAACAAATAGTAATAGAGCGTTAATACATAAATAAAGTTACATACAAAAATAAAAAACGGAAAAAAACGAGACGATAAATAAAAAACGAAAAAAACGACGTTTTCGGGAAAATAATAAAAAAACGAAAAAAACGTTTTTTACAACTATACCCCAAACCCAAGACCAAGTCTCCGCCTATGAACCATGTCCCTCCATACCAACATGACTCCGTCACATACACTCCCAGCTTGATTCCTCTCTTCGTGCCTTCTTTCGTCACTTTCATTCATTCAGTCATTCAAAAATTTATATAGCGCCCCTTCAAGGTAACTACTGAGAAGCGCTCCCAACTCCAACCCTCTCAATGTGCCTCCGTCCCTGCGTCTATGCCTGTTTGCCTCATTCCCTTCCTCTCTCCTTCCTCTCTCCCATCCTTCCTCTTTCCCTTCCTTCCCGGTGTCATTCCCTTCCTCCCCTTATCTTCTCCCGACTATCTCCTTTTCTCCCTCACTTCCCCTTCCTCCAGGCCTTTCTTCCTGCAGCCTCCATCTTCCACCCCGGTCTCCTTTGCTTCCTCCGTCTTTCCATCCGGTTTTCATTCCTTCCTTGAGTTCCATCCGGTCTTCTTAATTCCTTCTTTCCTCCCTCCAACTTTCCATCCGGGTATCACTTCTTCCTTCTTCCATCTTTCCATCCGGTATCTTCCTTCCTTAAGTTCCTTACTCCATCTTTCCATCGGGTCTCCTTCCATTCTTCCCATTTCCATTCCTCCCCTTGGACCATATAGGGAGGATTGATAACTGTATACAGTCTGCAGTCAGCTAGACCACGGAGGCCTTATATCGGAGTCCCCGGCCAGTTTATACATTGGCCACTGACCAGGACGACCTTATTTCCAACTGCCGCTGGCCAATTCTTCAGCAATTTCCGACAGTGTCGGGTGAAAGAGAGCAGAGCAGATGTCACATCCGCCAGGTGATCACCGCTTCTTGACCTTCTAAAGGTCAATTACGACAGATGAACCCTTCGCCCGGCTAATCCAATCTCATTTAAAACCTTTCCTAATTTAGTTTCAATCCGATTTGAACTCTTGTGATCCTAACTAAGCCCCTATAGCGGCAGGAGTGCAGTTAAGGCTAGTGGAACTATACGTGTAGAAAGATATATGGATGGCGCCTTCGTGAGGGTCTTGTAAGGTGCTATATAAATGGCCATATACATGCATAGACAGGCAGGCAGATATGCACACAAGCATGTTGACGGACGTGCGGAGAAGCGGACAGACAGACAGACACATACACACACAAGCACGCGCAAATATATAAGCCTGGAGTGGGAGAGGGCGAGAGGGAGAGGGAGAGGGACAGACAGAGGGAGAGTGAGAGCGAGAGACAGACAGAAAAAGAGAGACAGACACACAGAGAGACAGAGGCAAACAGAGACATAGAGAGTCTGTGGTTTGCATAAGAGAGAGGGAGAGGGGAGAGACAGGCAGACAAACAGAGACAGAAACAGGGACAAACAGAGACAGAGAGTGAGAGAGAGCCGATGAAAGATGGATGGCAGTGGGAGAGAGTATAGCAGCAATGTTTGCGAAAGAATGACGAACGGAGTAAAGATAAAAAAAACAATAGTGATGACCATCGGCAATAAAGGAAAGATAAAACGAAGATGTCTGTCTGTCTGTTTGTTTGTCTGTCTGTCTGTTTGTCTCTCTCTCTCTGTCTATCTCTCTGTTTGTCTATCTATTAGTCTGCATGTTTGCGCAGTGTTATATATGTCTATATATAACACTGAACTCATGTGATCCTATATATATGTCTATATAACTTCGTATACAGGCCTACTATATACAAAGGAAAGGCAAACCATAATAATTTGACGACTCTGAATTTATGTACTCTGATTTTTATCACAAGCGCATATAAATATAAGTATTTCTGCCTAAGCACTTTTTACAGATACATAATAATATATATCTTCATATCTAAATGAAGATATATAATACTAAAATATACAGACATATTGGAATGCGTCTAAATATTAGCCTATAGCCTATAGGCCTAGACTCTGAGGCGAGTTAAGACTGAGTGAAAGAAAATGAAAGAAAGAAATGCATGAAAGAGGAAATCCAGCTGTAGAAATTAGGGATCTGCCGCGAAGCTTCAATATTCGATTCGAAAGCGAATCAGACGGCAGTATTCGATTCAATTCGATTCGAAACTGACGTCATGAATCGAAAAATGATTTACTTGCTATTCAAGTCACAAACTGTTCATCAGAGATAGTCAACTCAGTTTGGAGCGCAATTACAGACTTACGCTACAATCTTCTAACACAAAAAGCAGAAACCAGAGTTGTATTGTCTCGAGACACTGTCTCGGTCTCGAGACGTCTCGAGACAGGTTTTCTGATGTCTCGGTCTCGGTCTCGGACCCCACTGTCTCGGTCTCGGTCTCGGTCTCGAGATCATTTCTTGACTTTTTGGAAACTGTCTCGAAGCGAAAGTCTTGTTCTCTTGTAGAAGCGGTCTCCAAAGTTCTCGTACAAACTGTATTTTGTTCGGAACTTCGTACAGTATTGCGCTATAAAATTGTCTTGTGCCGAACGGATAACTAGTTAATTGGAAGTGCCAAACAGACAGGAGGTTTAAAAAAGCGGTGTTTCTGGTATTAAGATTTAAGAATATTGAAAAAGCAGTCCTAAGTTTGCACTTTCAGTCCAAAATTTCCAAATATCTTAAAATGTCTCAAAAAGAACCTGAAATCGTGAAATTTGCATTCACTCAGTTTGAAATCAATGAAAAACAAAATAAATGACATGCCGTTCGTCGTTTGTGTAAAGCCAACATAGCGAAACGCTTGGAACAACATCTAGTTTCTCAAGGTGAGTGATGTGACTTATGTCGCTAAATCGCTAATAGGCCTAGGGCCTATATGGAATTTCGTTGGTTTAAATATTAGAATCATTTAGAAGATTCAGAATGGCTGAAATATTTAATTTCTTTATAGTTTATACAATTCAGGTGATCGGCTGATTTAAGTGACTTGACCCTTGTATTAGACTTCAAAAGATGAGAAAAATTGTTTCGGGACTTGGGTCCAATGTGCATTTCACTCGGTTTGAACTGTCTCGAACTGTCTCGGACCTGGTGTCTCGTCTCGGTCTCGGTCTCCGGACCCCACTGTCTCGGTCTCGGTCTTGGTCTCGAGTTTTATGTCTCGTATACAAGTCTGGCAGAAACTTTGATTTGGACACGACATTACAAAGATTTTGTTACTTTGGCATTGTAGGCTAGCTTCTTGGCCCAGGCCCCAAGAGGCTTGGTGGATTAGTAAACGTGTGATTTAGGCATTAACGTGTGTGACTGAATTTCATGAACATGGAACCAGTACAGAACAGTATATACAGTGGCGTAACGAGGGGGGCAGAGGGCGGCCGCCCCGGGCGCAGAACAGGGGGCGCAAAATTAGGCTTTAGAATTTTTAAAAAAGAAATCAGGCAAGAATAGCTAAAAAGTACAAAAAGTAACTATTATGCATGAGGTCTGGTAGGGGCGCGGGCGCGGGGGAGCGCAAAATGAGGTTTCTGCCAATTTAACCACTTTTTCATGAAAAAATACGGAAAAGCAAAAAAAGGTCATCAGATTTTGGAGGAACTAAGAAAAAATGTTCAAGAAAATTCTTGGCCCCGGGCGCACGAACCCCTAGTTACGCCACTGAGTATATATGCTATAATTACAAAACATAATTTGTGTTATTTTAGTTCTATTAATTAACTTAATTTTTAGTTTCATTTATTCTAAACTGCAGAAAAGTTATTAGGCCGTATACATTGATATTTTGATCACTGTGTTACTGTGGTATAGGGGCCGTCCATAAATAAAGTACGTCACGCTATTTTTGACCATTTTTACCCCCTCCCCCTTGTCAAAAACTGTCACAAAACTCGGACCCCCCTAAAGTACGTCACACTTTCGAACAGTGATTAAATAATAAAAGTGACGGGAAATCAACTTTTATCCCGGCCAGGCCGGGTTTTAGACACGCTGGCCGGGCCGGGTCGGATTTTAGGTAGTACTATTAAAAGAACCGCTAGTGAATATTAAAGTAAAAAAGCGTGGTGTAATTTCGATTTAATATACGATGACATATGAATTTAAGTGGGTATTTATTAGATAACTAGATGTTTGCCCGTCCTAAGACGGTTAAAAACAATTTGAAAATATCAATGTCGTGCTATGATTGACAAAAGTCTTCACCATCTCCCTCCCTACCTCCGTCCATCCGTCAGTCCCTCCCTCCCTCCCCGTATTTCTCTGCTGTCCGTCCCGGCCGTCCGTACCTCCTTCCCTTCCTTCAGCGTCCGTCCCTCCCTCCCCCCACGTCTCTCGCGCGATCGTGCGTGTCTTCTCCCTCTCCTCCCTCTCTCTCCCCCTCCGTCCGTTCCTCCCTCCTTCCCCCGTACTTCTCTGCAGTCCGTCCCGGCCATCAGTACCTCCTTCCCTCCCTTCAACGTCCGTCCCTCCGTCCCCCACGTCTCTCGCGGCGATCGTGCGTGTCTTCTCCCTTCCTCCCTCTCTCCCTCCCTCTCGCTCTTTCTCACTCCCTCCGTCCGTCCGTGAGTCCGTCAGTTCCTCCCTCCCCCGTATTTCTCTGCCTTCCGTCCCGTGTTGCATTATCTCGTGTTGCTATGATAACGTCTGCATGCGGTTATTGCGATGACGTAGAATGACGTAAGCCATTATTGTCGAAACAGCGTTACACCACAGATGCAGGCACGCATGCAGAGAGATTTCTGTGCGTTTATATTATTAATACAATGGCTTGATATCATAATATATTTTAAAGAATGACGTAATATAATTGTTTATAAGTTCATGATAATAATGATTAAATTATTATAAATATTACCTCTGAATCCTCAAAATTTTTTATTATAATAATTACTATATATGTAAAAATTAAATTCAGAATTTATCGCTCAGTGACATAATTATGCAGCGGACAACATAGAAATAATAATACTTCCGAAAGCAAGTCTAATACATAAACAAGGCTTCGCAACAGCATTATTACTAGCGCTCCTAGCGAGAGGAATCGTGCAAAACACATTCAGGAGATATGCATTTCATGCTATTTTGACATAAAACTAATTAAAATGTTTCAGAAAAATTTGAAAATTATTTTTAAAGCTATGAAATTAATACTAAAAAAAGAATAAATTATAAATAAAATTTAAAAATAAATGTGTGTGACGTCACACATGGCCTGACCCCCCTCCCCTGTCACAAACTGTCACACTTTCTTAAACCCTCGGGCGTGACGTACTTTATGGACGGCCCCTATACGCCTACTGTGCTATCACGTAGGCTACATACTACACGAATATCAAACTGCATAGTATACCAGCTGATTCGATTCGAAATTCGATTCGAATTCGAACTTTTACCCCCCAATCCAATTCGACCGAAATTTGTGATTCGCTAGTCCTATATATAACTATACATGTAGTAGCAGAAATAACGGACTGACTTTGACTTTAGAGATGACATTAAACTGTCTGAAGGATTACTACAACAACTACCACTAAAACAGCCTGAGTTAGCCACCGATCCAACATCTATACACCACCCCCTACACATAGGCCTACACATACATACACCCATAATATATTATCTATTCCTACATCCATCTGTACAGCGTACATCTGTCCATATTGCATTGTATTGTAATACATTGCATATATGATTAAATTGCACTGTGTTGCATTGCATTGTTTTGTATTGTATTGCATTGCATTGTATTGTATTGTAGAATCGATCAAATACCACAATGAAGAGTTCAAGATTCTTACCATTCGTCGCCCGGTGAAAAATGCTTCTGCGATTCTTCCTGCAAAGAAGTTATCTGATGGCCTGTCACATATCACTGTTTATCTTTATGTATACCTGTCTGTCTGTATGTGTCCGTCTGTCATTCTGTTCCTCTATCTCCGTCTGTCTCTTTCTGTCGGTGTCAGCGATCCCTGTCTACTCTAAGCATCGCCGTTGAGTGGATCCGGAGCAAAGAGAGCAGAGCAGAGAGTCCGCTCGGAGGCAGGAATTCCTTCTTCTGCATCGAACAAACAAAGCGATTGCGAGCCATCGAAACTGAACGTCTCCCTCGCGACATCTAGCGGTCAAAGACCATCATCCGTTGGTCGAGATGACTAGTCTGCATCATGGTTGCAACAGACACCCAATTATATATATATATATATATATATATTATATATTATGGATATATTATTATACATATATATAAATATATATATATATAATATATATATATATATATATATATATATATATATATATATAATATATGCTAAGGTTATCATGCATTACATATACAGTTTATATATATATATATATTATGCATTATAAGCATACAAATATAGGTATAGGGCAGTATACAACTTCACATATATATATGGAAGTATGTTTGTGCGTATACAGGGGTATGTATTTATATGTAGATGTTATTTTATGCAACATTATAATTGCTGGCGCTCGTACGTGACCATTATGTGTCGTGAGGAACTCATACAGATTCTTCAAAAGCCGTTGCGACTTAGCCAGAACTGCCATATAGGAAAACCGAGATTTATGCAATGAGATTTATCGGGGGCGGGGGCCTGATAGCGCATTGATAACATCTGGCACAGAGAGCGAGAGGTACCGAGTTCGAGCCCCCTCTGTGGATATGCTTTGTAGGCTGCTATTAGCGCCGTGTATTGTAGGCTGAGCAATACGTAACTGAACG
>JACEVL010000099.1:227987-230487 GCA_020284085.1 Aporrectodea caliginosa
CAAATGAACAGATAAATGCAGTGACCGGAAAACTTGAATTTTCTAGCAAACAATCTATAAAAATGCCAGCCAATGGAAACTGTTGTATTGTGAACACCTTTGGTATGCCAAATAGACAGAAAGAAAACTGAGGAGTATAGCATGTAGAAGAGACAACTGGATGGTTCTCGCACATAGGCAGATATAATAACCAACAGAGTTTTCAGTTATAGGCTAGTGGACAGCTGAAAAAGTCAAGGAAGATAGAATATCGAGATAAGAAAGTAGGAAAGTCGTAAAGATGCCCTGCATGGTTAAAGAGTGTGTTCAAAAGTAAGTAGTCCATTTGTAGCAGATAGATTGATTGATTGATTGATTGATTACTGATCTGATTGGATTGATTGATTGATTGATTGGATTGTGTGATTGAATTGAGAAAATATAGATGATTGTCTGAACCATGCTTGTTCTAGTATTATGGTGATTAATAAAGTATTTGATTGATTGATTTGATTTGATTGATTGATTGATTGATTGATTGATTGATTGATTGATTTGATTGATTTGATTTATCGATTGTTTGATTTTTATTCAGTAACCAAAAACATACAAACAAGGATAATTAATCGACAAGGACAAGGACAAGTTTAAAAAATATTACAGAAAGTAGTGTGGCCAATGAAAACCAAATTAGACGATAAACATTAATCTTAATCAGACTTAATTAAAACTTAACTAGTGTGAAAAATTAACAGCGGTATGAATGCACATTTTAATATGTCTTAGTAATCACAGAAATTAAAAATATTACATTAGGAAACCTTTTGTGTTAATATTTAGAGTGTCCTTGCGTAACTGATGAAGCCCTTAAAATATAGTCACGTAAATTGCGTTTAAAGATATGAAGGCTAGATGTGGATCGTATTTCAATAGGGATTGCATTCCATGTCATCGGTCCCAGACATTTAATGGAAGAGAGTCTTGTGTTAGTACGGACAATCTGGGTGGATGGTGACGGATGCCAAAGTTAGGTCGAAAAAAGTCTTGGTATATAAGAGGCAGTAGATTACAATATTATTATAACGGTACATAAATATCCCTAATTGATATCTCCTTATTTGCTCTAGTTTTAATATATTCCGATCAAGAAACTCCTTGGCTGTAGGCTATGGGATGCATAGGGGAAACCGGCTATAAATCTAATCGTTTTTTTAAGAATCTGGAGCTTGGATAAGCTAGATTTATAAGCAGAGGCCCACACAATGTTACAATAGGTTAAATATGGGTAAATGAGAGTGTATACAAATCCTCCTTAAAACCAATGACTATGTCTCAATAATCTCCCTTGACTTCTTCAAAGCATTTGACTCAGTTAAGCACTCTTCCCTATTTGTTGAATGCTCACACCTCACTATAGGCCCTATTCAAAGGTCACTCTTCATCTCTCCTCCCAATCAATGCTAGTATAGTTCAAGGCTCTGTTTTAGGACCTACCAACTTCTCCATTACTGGTTCAGACCTGCACCCTGCTCAGCCCCTTAATCTTGTTCAAATTTGCAGACATTAATTTACCTCATTACTGGTCTTCCCCTACTATCTTTATCTGAACTTATTTAACTTACCTGGGCTTCATTAAGAACCTACCTTAAATATCAAATCTAAGAAATGATCATTTTCCGCCCTCGACACCAATTCTGAACCTCCTCCATTGCCTGGTATTACCCGAGTTAAAACTTTGAAGATACTGGGTGTCATCCTTCAAGATAATCTAAAACTCACAGCCCATATAGACCACCTCACAGCAACTTGCTCCTCCTCTTTTATGCTATCAGAAACTCAAAACCCATGGCCTTTCTTCCTCATCCATCCATTATGTAACCAAAGCTACTACTGTTGCTAAACTGCTATATGCCTCCCCATCCTGGTGGGGTCTCACACTCTGGCTTCCGATAAAGAACGTCTGGAAAAACTCCTAAAAAGAAAGAGCCAAACGCCTAGGCTACCTAGAGCAATCCTTTCCAACAGTCTCTGAACTTGCCAATATAGCCGATACGAAACTCCTTTTCTCCATATTACACAACCCCAAGCATGTACTTCACCAACTCCTACCTCCCACTCCGACCCCTCTCATCTCACCAATTAAGACCTAGAGCACACAACCATACTCCCCACCCAAGGACAACTCTCAATTTATTCCCAGATCATTATATAAAAATATTTACTAGTTTATTCTAAAATATTCTAATGAACTTTAATTATTCCTTTATCACTCATGTTAGCATTTCTGCGTTTTTGTCAGATTGTTTTCTCAATAAAATGAATATATATTAATAGAGAGAGGATCGGGCCTGTTGGGGTAATATGTTAGCTATCCGTGAGAAAATTCATTCCTAATATTTTAGCAACCTTAGATGCGATATTTGTTATGTGTTCCTTCCATGATAGGTGTTGGTCCACATAGACCCCTAGAAACTTGGAGGATTGAACTTGGGTTATGGGAGTATTCGTAATTTTTAAATTA
>JACEVL010000099.1:235487-265487 GCA_020284085.1 Aporrectodea caliginosa
ACTCATTAAATTTTTACGTGGCACTTGATAAAAGCCTCGTTTATAAGTGTAACGAATCCAATAGACCACGCAACAAGACGCCGCAAGTGTAGAGATAGGCCCTATACGGAAATAAAACGGCGGCATAATGTGACATGATACGTTCATATATATGTATGAATATATGTATGAATATATATATATATATACAATATATTTTATATATATATACTGGAAAGTCGATCATTTCTTCGGAAGATCCTGGGGCTAACCGGGGATACCGAAATATTTAGTTCTCCATGGGCTAACACATGTTGGAAATATTTGGATGCGTGCGAAAATCAAGATACATTGAGCCGCTGAAAGCTGCTGGGGCAGGGGTGGGGCGGGGGGCGTATAGCTTGACCCGCCCAAGGTAATTACACTGCTGCATGGACGGCGTCCAGGCTGTGGTGGTCTAGATGTTGGTCTAATAAGTGGCAGGGCCAGGGCGGCGTTCAGCCTTGAAACTAAGTGCCTGCCTAGACGCCGTCCATGACCGTCCATTCACACTTTAAGCCCCGAGTTTGGGCGAAAAAATATATTACTACTGTCATAATTTATGAATGAATGAATGAATAATATTGGGGGGGCTCAATGCTTGGGCAAGCCTGACGCCTCAATTATTGGGGGGCTCGAGCCTAGCGGCCTACAGGAGTTTACGCCTATGCCTGCAGGCTGCAGAGTATATTTTGCTGCCTGTTATAGCAGGCAGGCAGGCAGGCAGACAGACAGGCAGGCTTAATTTGCGCAAGTCTCCACTGAATATGACTCTCTAGCGAATAAAACGTAGGGTCTGATTACTTCGGACCATGATTCGGACCTTGACTCTGCACCTACCCACGCATTCACTGCAAATTCTCCTGTCCGCAACCTTGTTGTGATTTTTGACCAAAACCTCAGCTTCGCCGATCACATCACCCATCTTTCTCGCTCTTGCTTCATGCATATCCGTGACCTCCGTAGAATCCGCCCTATGCTTGACTTCAAAACTGCATCCACAATAGCTACATCGATAGTTCACGCTAAATTAGACTACTGCAATTCTCTTTTCCTAAACATAGATATCACTCAAATAAACCGCCTCCAAGCAATTCAGAATGCCCTAGCCCGTGCTGTCACCAAAACCCCAAATACCATCACATCACTCCTGTCCTCGAATCACTCCACTGGCTCAAAATTCCTGAACGAATAGAATACAAAATCATCTCACTCACGTACAACACACTTCAAACCTCCCAGCCCTCCTATCTCCGTCAGTTGTTAACGATCCAGCCACTTCGTTCAACCCGCTCCTCCTCCTCCCTAACACTGCTTCGCCCTTCCATCACCTCATCATTAAAATTTTCCAATCGCTCCATAGCCATAGCTGTTCCACCTCTTTGGAACAAACTTCCGCCAGCACTACGACAAATATCTGACCCATCCTACGAAGTCACCAAAACTCCACCTCTCGCGATCTCTCCACAGGTCTTTCATTCGAAACTGAAAACACTGCTTTTTGACAAATCCTATCCTGAATCCAACACTTCTCCCTGCCTACCTCGCCGTCTGAACACCAAACACCATCCACCTTAGCCGCCTGTCTGTCTGCCTGTCTGACTCTCTGGATTTTGACCTCTGCCTATCGATTTTGAGTTTATTGAGCGCCTGTGAATAAGCTGGTTCCCGCGACTTCGCTTTTGTGGGCGCTGTAGAAGTTTCGAGTTTACGATTACGAATAAGCTGGTGCCCTGCGCTTGGCTTTCGAGTGGCGCTTTAGAAGTTTGGAGATTACGATTACGATTACGATTACGATTACGATTACGATTGTGTAGGCCTATAATAGATCCTTGCTTCGAACCTTACCTTTTATTCGGTAGAGAGCCATATTCAGTAAACTTTCATTCGCTAGGCGGCTGCACATCCTCAGAAATATCCAGCTATTAAGTGTGTTTAAATAACGTTGTAGTTAATATTTTAAGCACTAAAACATCGTGCAAACACAAATAATAATTTATGTTTGTCTTATGGCACGGCATGATTATAATGAATGCAATTATATAAATGAATACAATTTGCAATGTCACGCTATTCTCCTCCTTCTACTCTTTGCATGGTCTTTTATCTCTCCGGGTAGGCCTATATATCCTTCGCTTCCTCCATCTTCCTCCATTATTCTTCTTCCTCCTCACAATAATTCCTTATGACTTTATAAAGTTTCAGAAACAGTTGCTTCTTTTAGCATGGCATATCATTAGCGCTAGGATAAGTGAACAATATTCGGGCGTTTTGCCAGGTGGCGCGATGGCCGTGATCGTATAGTGGTTAGTACTTCTCGTTGTGGCCGAGACAACCCAGGTTCGAATCCTGGTCACGGCATAGGGCTGTGAAAACTCTGTCATGGCATGCCATCTATGTTTTCTACTTTGCATATTTTGGTACTCTTTATTTTAATTCGTAATTAACACTTATAGTTCACATAATGAAGAACGTTTTTCGTCTTTGACATGCACATTGTAGGCCTATTTCATAGCATTGAATGCTTGCATTGAACTGCTCTGTTATGTAATGCACTGCATTGTAAATTGGATTATATTGCTCTGCACTAATTGCTAATGCACTACTGTGTTGTAAAAGAACAATAATATAATAGCTCTGTTATGTCATTCCTTCATTCATTCATTACAAAGATTTATATAGCGCCCCTTCAAGGTTACTACTCAGTAGCACTCCCGACCCCAGCATGGCTGAAAAAGGACAGTTTTGAGGAAAGAATAGAGAGATTCAGAGTGGATTATGGGAAACAAAGGCAGCCCGTTCCAGGGCGAGAGGCCAACCACTGAGAAGGCGCTATTCTGCTAAGTAGGCCTAGCTGTTCGGGCAAAAGGGACCATGAGGACGCCCCCGCTCAGTAGAGCGGAGAGAGCAAGGACCCGGATCACCCAAGGTAGTGTCAGACATCAGTACCTCTGTGAAATTTCTGTCATACCATTGAGTCAGTGTCAGGATGTCAGTACCTAGGCCTATATGTGAACGCTCTGCCAGTGACAATTTTTTCACGTAAATAATGACAAAACTGGCATTCCATTATGGCACTGGTTGAATAAATAATGACCGAGTGAATTAACATTTAGCCGAGATTTACTGAACAGTGAACAACAGACTGCGGCTGTTGCTCGAAGACTTTATGCGACCGTAATTAAGAATTCAGGATTCCTAACACGAAGCAGATTTTGACAACGACTGTTGACGTTCTTTCTGCTGCTGCAGTGCTGCTGCAGCTGTTGATGATGATGATGGTGATGATGACGACGATGGTGATGATTACGATGATGATGGCGATGATGATGATGACGACGACGACGATGGTGATGGCGATTATGATGATGATGATGATGATGATGATGATGATGATGATGATGTGTATGCTGATAATGCCTGTTAGTCCTCTTGCTCTTTTGGTTCCAATTAGATTTGAAGAATGACTGGAATCACTGGATCAGGATATACATGCTGATGGCGTTGTCTACCATGGTTGTGCTGCTGAACTGAAGATGATGATGACGACGACGACGATGACGATAACAATGATTATCATGATGGATATCATGACATACATGTCTACATGATACTGATGATATTGTTATTGCTGTAACTATTCCTGGCGTTTTACTTACTGATGATAATAACAAATGATGATGTTGACTACGCAAATGATGATGTATGGCAGTCAATCATAAACCGCACAGCAAGCATAATTATATGCGCCCCAATTTCCCTGGAACCATATCCCTCCATACCAACATGACTCCGTCACATACATTCCCAGCTTGATTCCTCTCTTCGTGCCTTCTTTCGTCACTTTCATTCATTCGAAAATTTATATAGCGTCCCTTCAAGGTAACTACTCAGAAGTGCTCCCAACTCCAACCCTCTCAATGAGCCTCCGTCCCTGCGTCTATGCCTGTTTGCCTCATTCCCTTCCTCTCTCCTTTCTCTCTTCCCTCCTTCCTCTTTCCCCTTCCTGCCTTCTTCCGTCCTTCCGTCTGTGCTTCCCTATATATATGGGTTTCATTCCCGGTGTCATTCCCTTCCTTCCCTTACCTCCTCCCAACTATCTTCTTTTCTCCCCCACTTCCCCTTCCTCTCGGCCTTTCTTCCTGCAGCCTCCATCTTCCACCCGGTCTCCTTTCCTTTCTCCATCTTTCCATCCGGTCCTTCTTTGAGTTCCATCCGGTCTTCTTAATTCCTTCTTTCCTCCCTACAACTTTCCATCCGGGTATCACTTCTTCCCTCCTCCATGCATCTATCCATCCGGTCTCTTCCTTCCTTAAGTTTCTTCCTCCATCTTTCCATCCGGTCTCTTCCTTCCTTAAGTTTCTTCCTCCATCTTTCCATCTATATCTTCTTTCTGTTTTTCTTTCCCTCCCTTGGACCATAGGGAGGATTGATAACTGTATACAGTCTGCAGTCAGCTAGACCACGGATGCCTCATATATATATATATATATATATATATATAGCATATATATATATATATATATATTATATATATATATATATATATATCGGAGTATATGGGACCCTGGCCAGTCTATACATTGACCATGCAGGACGACCTTCTTTCCACTGCCGCTGGCCAATTCTTCCGCAATTTCCGACAGTGTCGGGTGAAAGAGAGCAGAGCAGACGTCACATCCGCCAGGTGATCACCGCTTCTTGACCGTCTAAAGGTCAATTACGACAGATGAACCTTCCTCCGGCTAATCCAATCTCATTTAAAACCTTTCCTAATTTAGTTCCAATCCGATTTGAACTCATGTGATCCTAACTAAGCCCCTATTATAGCGGCAGGAGTGCAGTTAAGACTAGTGGAACTACATGTAGAAAGATATATGGATGGCGCCTTCGTGAGGGTCTTGTAAGGTGCTATATAAATGGCCATATACATGCATAGACAGACAGGCAGATATGCACACAAGCATGCATGTTGACGGACGTGCGGAGAAGCGGACAGACAGACAGACACATACACAAACACGCGCATATATATAAGTCTGGAGTGAGAGAGGGCGAGAGGGAGAGGGAGAGCGAGAGTCAGACAGAAAAAGATAGACAGACAGACAAAGAGAGACAGACACACCGAGAGACATTTAATAACTAACTGTCAGAGCTTAGACAATTTTTCCTATCTGTTACCTGTAACAAGTTGCGACCTGTCAGCTTGGTGTTGTGAATAAACGAAATTGATTGATTGATTGAGTTTGGAGCGCAATTACAGACTTACGCTACAATCTTCTAACACAAAAAGCAGAAACCAGAGTTGTATTGTCTCGAGACACTGTCTCGGTCTCGAGACGTCTCGAGACGTCTCGAGACAGGTTTTCTGATGTCTCGGTCTCGGTCTCGGACCCCACTGTCTCGGTCTCGGTCTCGAGATCATTTCTTGACTTTTTGAAACTGTCTCGAAGCGAAAGTCTTGTGTTTTTGGAAACTGTCTCGAAGCGAAAGTCTTGTTCTCTTGTAGAAGCGGTCTCCAAAGTTCTCGTACAAACTGTATTTTGTTCGGAACTTCGTACAGTATTGCGCTATAAAATTGTCTTGTGCCGAACGGATAACTAGTTAATCGGAAGTGCCAAACAGACAGGAAGTTTTAAAAAGCGGTGTTTCTGGTATTAAGATTTAAGAGTATTGAAAAAACCAGTCCTAAGTTTGCACTTTCAGTCCAAAATTTCCAAATATCTTAAAATGTCTCAAAAAGAACCTGAAATCGTGAAATTTGCATTCACTCAGTTTGAAATCAATGAAAAACAAAATAAATGACATGCCGTTCGTCGTTTGTGTAAAGCCAACATAGCGAAACGCTTGGAACAACATCTAGTTTCTCAAGGTGAGTGATGTGACTTATGTCGCTAAATCGCTAATAGGTCTAGGGCCTATGTGAAATTTTGTTGGTTTAAATATTAGAATCATTTAGAAGATTCAGAATGGCTGAAATATTTAATTTCTTTATAGTTTATACAATTCAGGTGATCGGCTGATTTCAGTGACTTGACCCTTGTATTAGACTTCAAAAGATGAGAAAAATTGTTTCGGGACTTGGGTCCAATGTGCATTTCACTCGGTTTGAACTGTCTCGAACTGTCTCGGACCTGGTGTCTCGTCTCGGTCTCGGACCCCACTGTCTCGGTCTCGGTCTCGGACCCCACTGTCTCGGTCTCGGTCTCGGTCTCGAGTTTTATGTCTCGTATACAAGTCTGGCAGAAACTTTGATTTGGACACGACATTACAAAGATTTTGTTACTTTGGCATTGTAGGCTAGCTTATTGGCCCAGGCCCCAAGAGGCTTGGTGGATTAGTAAACGTGTGATTTAGGCATTAACGTGTGTGACTGAATTTCATGAACATGGAACCAGTACAGAACAGTATATACAGTGGCGTAACGAGCGGGGCAGAGGGGGGCGGCGCCCCCGGGCGCAGGACAGGGGGCGCAAAATTAGGCTTTAGAATTTTTTAAAAGAAATCAGGCAAGAATAGCTAAAAAAGTACAAGAAAAGTAACTATTATGCATGAGTCTAGTAGGGGCGCGGGCGCGGGGGGCGCAAAATGAGGTTTCTGCCAATTTAACCACTTTTTTATGAAAAAATATGGAAAAGCAAAAAAAGTCATCAGATTTTTGGCGGAACTAAGAAAAAAAATGTTCAGGAAATTCTTGCCCCCGGGCGCACGAACCCCTAGTTACGCCACTGAGTATATATGCTATATATATAATTACAAAACATAATTTGTGTTATTTTAGTTCTATTAATTAACTTAATTTTTAGTTTCATTTATTCTAAACTGCAGAAAAGTTATTAGGCCGTATTATCCCCGTATACACATTGATATTTTGATCACTGTGTTACTGTGGTATACGCCTGTGCTATCACGTATACGCTACATACTAAGAACTTACACGAATATCAAACTGCATAGTATACCAGCTGATTCGATTCGAAATTCGATTCGAATTCGAACTTTTACCCCCCAATCCAATTCGACCGATATTTGTGATTCGCTAGTCCTATATATAACTATACATGTAGTAGCAGAAATAACGGACTGACTTAGACTTTAGATATGACATTAAACTGTCTGAAGGATTACTACAACAATTACCAATATAAAACAGCCTGAGTTAGCCACCGATCCAACATCTATACACCATCCCCTACATCCATTCATACATCCACCCATACATACACCCATAATATATTATCTATTCCTACATCCATCTGTCCATCTGTACAGCGTACATCTGTCCATATTGCATTGTATTGTAATACAATGCATCGCATTAAATTGCACTACATTGATTATTGTATTGCATTGTATTGTATTGTATTGTATTGTATTGTATTGTATTGTATTGTATTGTATTGTATTGTATTGTAGAATCGATCAAATACCACAATGAAGAGTTCAAGATTCTTACCATTCGTCGCTCGGTGAAAAATGCTTCTGCGATTCTTCCTGCAAAGAAGTTATCTGATGGCCTGTCACATATCACTGTTTATCTCTATGTATACCTGTCTGTCTGTATGTGTCCGTCTGTCATTCTGTTCCTCTGTCTCCGTCTGTCTCTTTCTGTCGGTGTCAGCGATCCCTGTCTACTCTTAGCATCGCCGTTGAGTGGATCCGGAGCAAAGAGAGCAGAGCAGAGAGTCCGCTCGGAGGCAGGAATTCCTTCTTCTGCATCGAACAAACAAAGCGATTGCGCGCCATCGAAACTGAACGTCTCCCTCGCGACATCTAGCGGTCAAAGACCATCATCCGTTGGTCGAGATGACTAGTCTGCATCATGGTTGCAACAGACACCCATTATATATTATATATATATATATATATATATATGTATACATATATACATTTATAATACATATAATAGATATATATATATATATAAGGTATATAATATATATATTATGCATTATACATATAATATATGTATACGCATACAACTCGTACATACATAATATATATATGCAAGTATGTTTGTGCGTATACATGGGTATCTATATATATATATCGGGGGCGGGGGGCCTGATATATATTATAACATCTATGCAACTGCTGACGCTAGGGTACAGTGACCATTAGGATATATGTGTCGTCATGCACAACTCATGCAGATTCTTCATTTGTGCCGTTGTGACTTGTGAACTGCCATAGGGAAACACCGAGATTTATGCAATATCCTGGATTTCTTATAGGACTATATATATATATACACATATATGTATATATATATTATATATATTATATGCACATAGTAGAGAAATATATTTTATTTGTAGGCCTATTTGAGATTGGGCCATGTATGCTGCATGCAGTGGAGCATGTTGTCCATATTTGCTCACGAGTCTCGAAGGCGTTGGATATATGTATACATACATATATATGTTTGGCGAGCAAATATATATATGTATATAAATATATATATATATATATATATCCAGAGGAACGACAGAGCGAAGCATCACCAGAATCCAATCATCCACTTGCGAACTGATTTCCAGCTCAAAGCACGTCACAGACCACGTGACGTCGTGACGTCGCGTGAAACGAGGCAGACAATCGGTGATAGATTACGTCACACCTCAGCGATAAATGACGTCACGCCTCAGTTGGACATTGTTATGGTATACTGCGCTTCGCTTGTTTTACGCTAAATTGTAATCATCACAGCGATTACACTCTGTGACTTAATGACCAAACCGCTCGAGTTCCACACTTTGATATTAGAACTCATTTGTATGCAGAGCTTTCTACGGTGATTGTTTATCCTCCTTTGGCTTGACTCATTTGTCAAAGATATTTATCGGGTGAGATCCTTTGCCATCGCTGCCCGTATGCTGATGTTACCGGTCCTCTATTCCGGGGGTCCGCTATTCCGGGGGTCCGCTATTCCGGGGGTCCGCCTGACTCCGCGTCGTGAGGGTCGGTTAGAGTCAGGTTAAGCGTCGTGAGGGTCGGATAGGGTCAGGGTTAGGGTTAGTGTCGTCTTTAGAAAACATCGTACCTTTCGTGCAGCATGTCATCCACGTTAGTCCGGAACAACGGAGCCCCGGAACAGCGGACCGGTACCATGCTGATTGAACGTCACGCCAGTTTAGATTCCCGTGTACATAGATCTAAGGCTAATCCTGGGGTCAATCCAGCTTGGGCCAGATTTGGGGGGACAAGTCATTGCGTTGCCATTAACTGGTTAAGGTTGACTATTAAGCTTGAAAAGTAAGAAAAGTTATGTAAATCTGGAAAACGTAAAAGGTCATCGTGAAATACGACCTACCGCCCACTTGTCCAACCCCTCTGGTATACATTTCTAGATCCGCCTGTAACTGTAATTGATGCCTAATTATTTGACAGGACATGCTTCTTAATTGCAGTGCTAATAATAATATTATAATAGAAATGTCTGTCTGTCGTGAAGGCAACATTCCTGTTACGCGAATCCCAGCGTTAGTACCAGCCACTTCGCTAGGTGGCGACAAAACATTTACACGACGCACGCGAAACCGACATCGCCGGTGAGTACCGGCCACTTCGTTAGGGGGCCACAAAAATAAAGTTTATTTAATTTTTATAATCGACTTTTGTATTGTCTGTAATAGGTCCACTCAGCCTATCATTAGCGAGATGGCGCGTTGGTAAAATGAGATTTAGAACGTGATGGGCGCCTTGCATGACTGCCGAATACAGTTAAATTCTACTCCTGTAATAACTTGTCATCATCCGTTCATACTGACTTGTAATCATACTGCGTTTGTCGGTTTGAATTAATAAAGAATATGAGTATTATTATTATCTGTTCTGTTGTCGTATACACGTAACACGTGTTCATCGTGCTCAACGTTCCTTGTTTTGCATGCGTTCGCTTTCGTGTCATCGGTGACCGTCTTGACTACGCAATTGTGACGTCGTCCAATAGACGCCCTGAGGCGCACGTCATTTCCGTCGAGCGCAATACACTTTCCCTACTTTCCACCGATAAATATCTTATGAAGTCCGTTTGCGAAGCGCATCTACTGAACATAATGCCTACATAATCACTGGCATCCGAACAAAGGGCCATGGGGACTTGTCCCCAGTAGAAAGCCTGTTCTTTTCTCACGTTTGATCCCAAATTCACTCGGATAGGTTGAAATGCTGCAAGATCTGGGCTGGGAAGTAAAGCGGAAGAAGATACATTATTCATCCAAGAGCCTGAGAAAACGAGAATGACTAACAAACCCTACTATCAACTTCATATGTAAGACATCTTTTTTATGTAGCTCATATCTTCCATTTTGGTTCCATATTTTCTATAATATACTCCCATATGGTAAGATGCGTGAAACGCAAGTGGGAACACTGTTGTATGAGTTTTAGGCTATATCTCTCACATCTGACGTTGTTTTTGGCAAAGCCAACAGCAATCGGTGAATTGCAATCGACATAATTTTTATGAGAAGTCTGACCACTAAAAGAAGTCGTGAAAATCTGTTGGCGGCGACAAAGGCCTACAACGAAAACTCTGCTTTGTTTCCCCTTTTCTTCGCTTCTTCTGCAGCCTTCACCTATAGTGTCCAGTGGTTAAAGTGGTTTGGGTGAGCAGTGGGAACTCCGAAGAAGAGTTTTATTGGAATGCATGTGTTATCATGGTCCCATTGCATGGTGAGCAGTGGGAACGCAAGCCAAAAATTTCAAGAGCAGTGGAACGCCGTTCCCACAGTTCCCACACCACTTTATACCCTGCTAGTGTCCTCTATTCTGAAAATCGGACCAACGCCCTTGTTTTATTAAATATAATATTAGAGACATGTTCAGCCGATTCATGTAATACTTCCAGATAAATATGACATTCCAACAAAGCAGCCAGACAGGTAGGCTAATAGACAAACACAGAGACAGACGGACAGACAGGCAAATAGACTTCTCTGCATAGACTACAGACGCAAGAATCCTTTGGGCTATTTTGCGAAATGTAACAAAGCGACATTTTAAAATTAATAAGTTACTGGGGTATTATTATTATTATTATTATTATTATTATTATTATTATTATTATTATTATTATTATTATTATTATTATTTATTGTCATTTCAGCAGAGTTCAGAGATCGGTGGCAGTGTCCCGGAGAGGCAGATGGCGTTCCCCCGTTGAAGAGCCACTGAGATCCGCTGGAAAAGATATGATGACTCCATTGGATCATGGGTTGCGTCACTTGTCCGTCTTCCCAACTCAGAAACGAACTGCAGTCCCTCTTTGCTCCAAGCGCCGGCAGTTTCTAAGGCGACCGCTACAAAATCGTGGGTGGTGGTGATGGTGGAATATTTGACCCTCTTGGAGACAACTGCACGTTCGGCGGCTTCCCCAGCTCCAGTAGATGTATGGCCAAGATGAGACGTGGCGTAGGTGTCGGGCACTGTCACATCCCATGCAAGACATCGTCCACGTGACCAAGGGATCAGCGTGACACCGTCTGGTCGCTTTCCATCTTCTCTTGACAGACCGAGAGGTTCTTTCTGTGACGGGATTTTTGCTCTGCCGAGTGCTCTCCAGATGATGTCGTTTAACATACTGTGTCGTTGATGTTTTCCGCCGCCTCCTCTGCAAACCAGCCCATGGAGTCCTCTTGCGTCGACTTTTTGTCGACAGTGGTGGCACAGATGTGGTTCATAGAGTGCTGTCCCTAGCCTCACTCCGACTGCGAGTCGTACTTCCTCGTCTGAGAGGCGCAGGCCCAAAGCAGTAACAGGGGGAGCTAGCATCCAGTCTCCAGAATGAGGTGCTCGTGAAGCTAGCAGGCGAGCACGATCGCGTGGACAGCTAGTGGACTCGAGCAGGCCTGTCCATGCCTTGTCTGTACATCGGAGGTCCCATTCTTTTTGACGATGAGTTGCTGCTCCTGTTGGTGGTTCTGCGCCTGTCAGGGTCAACCAAGCGGTGAGTGCTGAATTTGCAAGTTCATAGGGTATCTCAGCCGACTCTGTGGGTAAGATGCATGCCTGCAGTTCGCTTGTGCTAGCGGCGGAAGCCAGAAAGGCGGAAAGTGCCAGCGTAGAAGCACAACGAACTCCCAGACCACCATCCCTCACCGGCAGAGAAGCCTGGAGCCAACGGTCATCATCAAGTTCCACATTCAATATGGCTGATAGTCCTTCTCTCAGCAGAAGGTCGAACCGAGTCAAGCTTGGGCAATCAACACAGACGGCTGTTCGCATACTGTACAATAGCTTCGGAACACTCAAACTGTTTCTAAGCAAAACAAGAGCATCATGTGTGTAAAGTATGGTTAATCTTTGTATTGCTCTTTGAAGATCATTTGCTTTCGACTCCACGACCATGTCCACAGCTGGACCCTGTAGCAGAGGTGCACCCAACAAGGTCATCGCCTCGAAGGCCACGTACGTAAAATCTTGAAAAGCCGGTTCATCGATCGGCATCTGAGTGTTTTGGCAGGCGATTTCGCATTTGCTGCGGTTTAATAGCAAACCCAGGTTCTTTGCTTCCTGCGCAATCAGATGGACATCGGCGGCCACTGTCTCCTTACTACCACCCAATGTCAGGTCATCTAAGTATCCAATGCGCAGGTCAGATCTCAGTTTTGTCAGAATCGGCTGTACTACAAGGCAGAACTCCAGAGGGCCCAAAGGATCGCCTTGCTGTGTCCCTTCTTCAGATAGTATGATGTTTGAGCCATAGCGCAACAATGGACGATTGGAATAGGCAGCGTGAGCAAATCGGTAGAGCTCTGGGATGTCTCTAGCCACTGCCTCTAGAAGCGAATCTCTGCGCAGAGTGTTAAAAGCGTTTGTGAAATCAAGCTTCACCAAGACGCTTTCTTGAGGCATTGTGGTTACCCAACGACGTGTCGCATGAACAGCTGCCTCAGCACCTCCTGGAATGCCTACCCCAAGCTGAATGGGGGCGAGCAGTTGCGATAGTCTTGTCACCGCGTACGAATTAGCACACTTCGCAGCGAGGCGGCGCCACGTGTATCCCACCGCGATTGGTCTTATTCCACCATCCTTCTTGCTTAGGGCTAAAAGGTTCGCCCCATAGATGACCTCATTCACCTCTTCAGGCAAACCTCCCTTTAAAAGGAGGTTGGCAAGGTCGGATAGATGTTGCCCGATGTTTTCGTCCACTCCAAAGGCCATGAGGTCCTTTAGGTGCTGTGGGGTGATGCCATCAGGACCGCCGGCAGAACCCGCTGGGAAAGAGGATATGGCTTTTGAGACTTCTTCTTTTGAAACCTGCAACGCGACGAAGCGCTCTGAACTGTCTGGGTCGCACGGTTGTCTTCTGTCCACTGGTGCAGGCGGGTGCTTATGCTTAAGCGCGGCCAGAGTTTCTGGTGTGTCCAGAGCCGGCTTATCCTCGCTGCAGATGATACGAATGGCTGCTTTGAAGTTGCCTTCTTCAAGCTTGCTGGCAACTGTAGACGCCAAATACTTGACAGGATCGTATTTGGTTGCTTTGGGCTTGCGACTTCGCGTCGAATCCAGAACATCGTTGGTCGAATGGTTTGGCCCCTTCAACCGCCACTCCGCAATGCGGGACAGAATCGTCTTTGTGACGTTGTGTTTACGTCCACCTCTCTTTGGTTTCACCAGCACAACGCCTCCAAAAGCCAGCAAATCGCACCATTTGTCAACGCAGTTTGGTTCTCGCACGATAGCCTGTATTAGGTCCCCAGGAGAGCAGCACAGGATGGTCTTGCAGCTTTAGGGATTCTCTTGATGAGAAGACCAGGTGAAACAGGGTGTGAGAGGCGCGAAGCCAACGGTGGATGTGCTTCGTCGGCTAACAGACTCCGTGAGGAAGCGATCTGTCCGCTCGCGGTGGGAGACGGCTGCGTTACGGTGGTTTGTTTTGTAGGGCATTCGGCCGGTGGCTGGTCAGAGCCCAGACACGGGGCGGATCGAGGACCGTGCCGGTGAATCGTTCCGTCGGAGGCATGGGTCTTAAATGACGCCCAGCACACCGTGCAAACCCCCTGTCCCTTACAAGGTTTTTGACTCATTAATTTTGGTAAACAGTGATATTCAACGAATATTTAAGTTACGCCGTTATAATAACAATACGTCGCCATTGGTGATTGTGACGTCGTCGGCCTTTAAACATGGCAGGCAGCCATCTACGAACATTTTGAAAGGCTCTACAATTATTGATTTGAAAGAGAAGTTTATCAAACCAATCCTGTCGTGTTCTAAGCGGATCAGTATCAACTAATTAGATTATCCAAGTCACGAGTCTATGTTCGCTGAGAAGGTGTAGAGATCCGACTCTAACGACTACGCGATCCGCAGAATATTTGTTAAATAGCAAGACATTTAAAATTTGTCTACCTATACAGTGATCACTCGTGACGTCAATTCAATTATTATTATTATTATTATTATTATTATTATTATTATTATTATTATTATTATTATTATTATTATTATTATTATTATTATTATTATTATAATGAAATACATGTTAATCTTGAATGTTGATGATGTGATGCGTTTCTAGGCACTCCATCATTCGTAAGAGACAATCTGCGTGCATATATATGCGTGCATGTATGCGTGTCTGTGTGTGTGTGTGTGTATGTGTGTGTGTGTGTGTGTGTGTGTGTGTGTGTGTGTGTGTGTGTGTGTGTGTGTGTGTGTGTGTGTGTGTGTGTGTGTGTGTGCGCACGCGTGTGTGTGTGTGTGTGATGTAGACAATGAACCTTGACATTTATTAAACTGACCTTGCCATCTACACATCCTGTTATTTAAATTTAAGCAACCTTGACATTGACCCAAACGATCTCAAAATTATTTTCATCGCTTATGCAGGCTATAGCTATTTACATGTGACTAATAATATTATAATTAGCTGCATAGATTACAAACAGCTGTTTTGATTCCAATTTTGTCTGAAATTTTCATAATTTTTACAGACAAACGATTAGCCCCGTTCCCTTCATTTTCACGTTTTCGGGGAACTGCCTGCAGTTCCCCCGGCGACCCACAATTCTCACGAGTCCAGACGAAGACTCGTCAATTATTGATGCTGCTTACTTACTGATCTCACCTGTTCAGCCTCAGACTATACGAAGAAATCATGGCAGCGCCGTTTTATATATCTTCACCAGTTCCGTCTTCATACAATTGCTTTCTATGTTAAATCATTCATTCTCTCGTTCATTCAATCGTTTGTTCATAGCATAAGCAGAGCACCTAGCCAGACTCCAAGACATGCTGACTATATATACTCAGAGCTGGCTGAAGGAAACATCATATAACAAATCACGTGTAGGCCTATTGGCCATAATTAGGCATGCCTCAGATAGATTTATAGATAGTTAGATAGATAGGTTGCGGTTTGTCAACCGGATTGTTTCAATAAAGAATATTATTATATTTTGCATAATTTGCATTATAGTATAATACAACATCGAGAGTTGACAAGGCCCCTAACAAGAGTTCGGAAATGCATGTGCTTCTTGATGTAATTTTCAGCCTACCTCGGATCCTGACTCAACCTTTTCCCCTTTACCCCCTCCCTGAGCCAATTCTACACGCTATAGCATATATGCTGCATATGACTTTAGACTAGTAGTGAAACTACTATAATAGACTTTACAAAGTGGCAGTCTGGCAGGAACAAGTCGAGAGTCCGTTATACTCTGACGGGCTTCAGAGGTTAGTGTATAGCTTTTTATTTGATTATGTAATTACGTCTACCTTAGTCGTATAGACCTAGAAAATCTACATACATATTATACATACATATATATACCCGTACTAGATGTTTGCCCGTCCTAGGACAGTTTTAAACGATTTTAAAATGTTAAGAGATGCGTCGTCACAGTCACGGGTATACAGTGACGTAAGTCTTCTCCTTCCCTCTGCTCTGCCTCTCCCTTAGTCCGTAGCCCGTCCGTCCGTCCGTCCGTCCCTCCCTCCATCCATCCATCCATCCTACCTACAACCCTCCCTTCCTCTCTTCGTCGGTCCGTCCGTCTCTACCTACCTCCAACCATTCGCCCATCTCCTCCCTCCCTCCCTCCCCCCTCCTTCCATACCTCAAACCGTCCGTCCATCTTTCCCCTCCATCCCTCCATTCATCCCTGCCTCCCTGCCTCCATCGTAACTGCATTACGCAATTACGCATTTGCGTAAAGATTTTAACAGCTCTAAAAATAGAAACCGATTAGATTACCGGTACTTATTGACATTCTAGATTACTATTATTCGTTGAATTTCTATTGTTCAGACTCTGTTATTGTGAGGTCGGCAAAACACTTTCCTTCGCGGACACTAGGACTCGTCTGGAAATTTCGCGTCACTGGAATTGCGATCACAGACTGACTATTTTAAATCATCGTAGGCTAATGTCATCTGGTCCACACAATGCCCAGTAAATAAGTCCGTTGATTCAAGTAGGCCTATGAGCCTGTGTGTAATGAAACACGCTAAAACAGATGTGCAGAAAATTATATCAGTACGTAGACCTATGTATGGATAATTTCATATGTTTGAATATTTATATAGAGCTCAAACCGCTATATTAATATTTATTTTATTTTATTATTGGTACTGTAACACAGTTACAGACTCCCAAACCGAAAACTTGACGGCATATAAGTCAGATACGTTGCAAGGCTAGACAGTCCATCTATGCATTCCCCATATTGACTGTTCGTGGCCTCAAGGCCCAAACCTTTGTGATGTGGTTAGCGCCACGACTGTGGCACGCCTGCTGTACGCTAGCCCAGCATGCATGGTGGGGTTTTGCTCGTCAACAAGATAAAAAAAACACTCTCCAATCCATCATAAGTATAGGATGATCCGGCGGGGGTACCGCCGCGTCGACAGCTCAACCTTTGACCGGCTCTGCCGCAAGGCTTATACCGGTCTCTTCACAGCTGTTCCAAACAACCCAGGGCATGCTTTACATAAGTTGCCCCCCTGTACTCCTATTGATTTTCCCCCAAAGGAAATCAACTACCTGTGCCCTTCGCCCACGGTCTCATGACAGGGTCTTGACTCTTGTCGAGTGTCGACAATAATACGAGGAAAACATGTATAGGAAGAATACTGTACTCCTATTGATTTTGTATTTGTCCTATGATGTTTGTACAACGGAGTGCGGCTCTCCTGCAACCGGTTTAACAAAGAAAATGCTTACTAACTTACTTACTTAATTATTGCCACTCTTAATACCATAATTATAATCACGTCTAAAGCATTAACGTTTTATTAACAGAGATTCTGAACTCTTTCGAGCGATGCGATAATATCGTATTGACGTCATTTCCGCCCGCCTGATTGTTGCTGACGTCCTCGTCATTGTCCACCCAGCCATCTTGTGGTAGGGTCTGAAGATCGCAGGTTTGCGAGTTTTTGCTATAATTTGCGAATTTTGGCTGCATTTCTGCTTGATAAAATGAGAGATCACGTTTCGTCGGTTCCGTCGCCTTTCGTGAGGCCCTTTGAGGACACGTTGACGCTCGATACGGACCGTTCTTCTCGTCGAGTTCGACCGATGGAAGACGACTGAAGTCCAGCGCTGTCTTCGAAAGCTCGACTTCGCCAGGAACAGGTATCACGTGACGCCTATTTCGAAGCGGGTTTTCTGTTAGATGACTCTGACCCTGCTCATGCCAATGAAGTCGAAATGCTGACCCCTATTTATGAACATCACCAGCTTTAAGTAAGTCAGTATATTATTTGTTTAACCAACTTCCTCTCTGCATTTTGGTGTGCATGCATTAGATAAAATATAGCATTCTCGTTATGAACAATATTCACTTTCGATTATCTACCTGGTGATAAAACGGTCATGTGGTCGTGGGCGCAAGGAGTAAGGAAGCGTCTTCACTGGGGGAGGAACCGATGCAACACATGGCCTGGGTACCCCGGGACCGCAGTAAAGGGCATACAACGGAGGCAGCATGGCACAGTATCTCAAATGTGAGGTTAGGTCCTATTATCTATCAGATATTTCATACGGATATGTCGATCCATTACCGATTGCACTCGGTTTCGCTCCTGGTGCCCCTCAAACCGCCACCAGGCCATGGCGGCATAGAGCTTTCGAGACACTGTTGTCGCACGCATCACATCGAAAAGCAGTGATCCTGTGAGGTAATGCGTTACAATCTCCTGCAAAGAGGCGTTGAACGATCTCGACTGTGAAGAGGCGATGGATGATGTCGCCTTTGTTAAAACGATGAAAGATCTCGCCTGTGACGACGCACTGAAAGATCTCGCCTGTGAAGAGGCGCTGAAAGATCTCGCCTGTGACGAGGCGTTGAAAGATCTCGCCTGTGAAGAGGCGTTGAAAGATCTCGCCTGTGAAGAGGCGTTGAAAGATCTCGCCTGTGAAGAGGCGTTGAAAGATCTCGCCTGTGAAGAGGCGCTGAAAGATCTCGCCTGTGAAGAGGCGTTGAAAGATCTCGCCTGTGAAGAGGCGTTGAAAGATCTCGCCTGTGAAGAGGCGCTGAAAGATCTCGCCTGTGAAGAGGCGTTGAAAGATCTCGCCTGTGAAGAGGCGCTGAAAGATCTCGCCTGTGAAGAGGCGCTGAAAGATCTCGCCTGTGAAGAGGCGTTGAAAGATCTCGCCTGTGAAGAGGCGCTGAAAGATCTCGCCTGTGAAGAGGCGCTGAAAGATCTCGCCTGTGAAGAGGCGCTGAAAGACCTCGCCTGTGAAGAGGCGTTGAAAGATCTCGCCTGTGAAGAGGCGCTGAAAGATCTCGCCTGTGAAGAGGCGTTGAAAGATCTCGCCTGTGAAGAGGCGTTGAAAGATCTCGCCTGTGAAGAGGCGTTGAAAGATCTCGCCTGTGAAGAGGCGCTGAAAGATCTCGCCTGTGAAGAGGCGTTGAAAGATCTCGCCTGTGTAGAGGCGCTGAAAGATCTCGCCTGTGAAGAGGCGTTGAAAGATCTCGCCTGTGAAGAGGCGTTGAAAGATCTCGCCTGTGAAGAGGCGTTGAAAGATCTCGCCTGTGAAGAGGCGTTGAAAGATCTCGCCTGTGAAGAGGCGTTGAAAGATCTCGCCTGTGAAGAGGCGTTGAAAGATCTCGCCTGTGAAGAGGCGTTGAAAGATCTCGCCTGTGAAGAGGCGTTGAAAGATCTCGCCTGTGAAGAGGCGTTGAAAGATCTCGCCTGTGAAGAGGCGCTGAAAGATCTCGCCTGTGAAGAGGCGCTGAAAGATCTCGCCTGTGAAGAGGCGTTGAAAGATCTCGCCTGTGAAGAGGCGTTGAAAGATCTCGCCTGTGAAGAGGCGTTGAAAGATCTCGCCTGTGAAGAGGCGCTGAAAGATCTCGCCTGTGAAGAGGCGTTGAAAGATCTCGCCTGTGAAGAGGCGCTGAAAGATCTCGCCTGTGAAGAGGCGTTGAAAGATCTCGCCTGTGAAGAGGCGTTGAAAGATCTCGCCTGTGAAGAGGCGCTGAAAGATCTCGCCTGTGAAGAGGCGTTGAAAGATCTCGCCTGTGAAAGAGGCGCTGAAAGATCTCGCCTGTGAAGAGGCGTTGAAAGATCTCGCCTGTGTAGAGGCGTTGAAAGATCTCGCCTGTGAAGAGGCGTTGAAAGATCTCGCCTGTGAAGAGGCGCTGAAAGATCTCGCCTGTGAAGAGGCGTTGAAAGATCTCGCCTGTGTAGAGGCGTTGAAAGATCTCGCCTGTGAAGAGGCGTTGAAAGATCTCGCCTGTGTAGAGGCGTTGAAAGATCTCGCCTGTGAAGAGGCGTTGAAAGATCTCGCCTGTGAAGAGGCGTTGAAAGATCTCGCCTGTGAAGAGGCGTTGAAAGATCTCGCCTGTGAAGAGGCGTTGAAAGATCTCGCCTGTGAAGAGGCGTTGAAAGATCTCGCCTGTGAAGAGGCGTTGAAAGATCTCGCCTGTGAAGAGGCGTTGAAAGATCTCGCCTGTGAAGAGGCGTTGAAAGATCTCGCCTGTGAAGAGGCGTTGAAAGATCTCGCCTGTGAAGAGGCGCTGAAAGATCTCGCCTGTGAAGAGGCGTTGAAAGATCTCGCCTGTGAAGAGGCGTTGAAAGATCTCGCCTGTGAAGAGGCGTTGAAAGATCTCGCCTGTGAAGAGGCGTTGAAAGATCTCGCCTGTGAAGAGGCGTTGAAAGATCTCGCCTGTGAAGAGGCGCTGAAAGATCTCGCCTGTGAAGAGGCGTTGAAAGATCTCGCCTGTGAAGAGGCGTTGAAAGATCTCGCCTGTGAAGAGGCGCTGAAAGATCTCGCCTGTGAAGAGGCGCTGAAAGATCTCGCCTGTGTAGAGGCGCTGAAAGATCTCGCCTGTGAAGAGGCGTTGAAAGATCTCGCCTGTGAAGAGGCGCTGAAAGATCTCGCCTGTGAAGAGGCGTTGAAAGATCTCGCCTGTGAAGAGGCGTTGAAAGATCTCGCCTGTGAAGAGGCGTTGAAAGATCTCGCCTGTGAAGAGGCGTTGAAAGATCTCGCCTGTGAAGAGGCGTTGAAAGATCTCGCCTGTGAAGAGGCGTTGAAAGATCTCGCCTGTGAAGAGGCGTTGAAAGATCTCGCCTGTGAAGAGGCGTTGAAAGATCTCGCCTGTGAAGAGGCGCTGAAAGACCTCGCCTGTGTAGAGGCGCTGAAAGATCTCGCCTGTGAAGAGGCGCTGAAAGATCTCGCCTGTGAAGAGGCGTTGAAAGACCTCGCCTGTGAAGAGGCGTTGAAAGATCTCGCCTGTGAAGAGGCGTTGAAAGATCTCGCCTGTGAAGAGGCGTTGAAAGATCTCGCCTGTGAAGAGGCGCTGAAAGATCTCGCCTGTGAAGAGGCGTTGAAAGATCTCGCCTGTGAAGAGGCGCTGAAAGATCTCGCCTGTGAAGAGGCGTTGAAAGATCTCGCCTGTGAAGAGGCGTTGAAAGATCTCGCCTGTGAAGAGGCGTTGAAAGATCTCGCCTGTGAAGAGGCGCTGAAAGATCTCGCCTGTGAAGAGGCGTTGAAAGATCTCGCCTGTGAAGAGGCGTTGAAAGATCTCGCCTGTGAAGAGGCGTTGAAAGATCTCGCCTGTGAAGAGGCGTTGAAAGATCTCGCCTGTGAAGAGGCGCTGAAAGATCTCGCCTGTGAAGAGGCGCTGAAAGATCTCGCCTGTGAAGAGGCGTTGAAAGATCTCGCCTGTGAAGAGGCGCTGAAAGATCTCGCCTGTGAAGAGGCGTTGAAAGATCTCGCCTGTGAAGAGGCGTTGAAAGATCTCGCCTGTGAAGAGGCGCTGAAAGATCTCGCCTGTGAAGAGGCGCTGAAAGATCTCGCCTGTGAAGAGGCGTTGAAAGATCTCGCCTGTGAAGAGGCGTTAGAAAGATCTCGCCTGTGAAGAGGCGTTGAAAGATCTCGCCTGTGAAGAGGCGTTGAAAGATCTCGCCTGTGAAGAGGCGCTGAAAGATCTCGCCTGTGAAGAGGCGCTGAAAGATCTCGCCTGTGAAGAGGCGTTGAAAGATCTCGCCTGTGAAGAGGCGCTGAAAGATCTCGCCTGTGAAGAGGCGTTGAAAGATCTCGCCTGTGAAGAGGCGTTGAAAGATCTCGCCTGTGAAGAGGCGTTGAAAGATCTCGCCTGTGAAGAGGCGTTGAAAGATCTCGCCTGTGAAGAGGCGCTGAAAGATCTCGCCTGTGAAGAGGCGCTGAAAGATCTCGCCTGTGAAGAGGCGCTGAAAGATCTCGCCTGTGTAGAGGCGCTGAAAGATCTCGCCTGTGTAGAGGCGTTGAAAGATCTCGCCTGTGAAGAGGCGCTGAAAGATCTCGCCTGTGAAGAGGCGTTGAAAGATCTCGCCTGTGAAGAGGCGTTGAAAGATCTCGCCTGTGAAGAGGCGTTGAAAGATCTCGCCTGTGAAGAGGCGTTGAAAGATCTCGCCTGCTAAGAGGCGTTGAAAGATCTCGCCTGTGAAGAGGCGCTGAAAGATCTCGCCTGTGTAGAGGCGCTGAAAGATCTCGCCTGTGAAGAGGCGCTGAAAGATCTCGCCTGTGAAGAGGCGCTGAAAGATCTCGCCTGTGTAGAGGCGCTGAAAGATCTCGCCTGTGTAGAGGCGCTGAAAGATCTCGCCTGTGAAGAGGCGTTGAAAGATCTCGCCTGTGTCGAGGCGCTGAAAGATCTCGCCTGTGAAGAGGCGCTGAAAGATCTCGCCTGTGAAGAGGCGCTGAAAGATCTCGCCTGTGTAGAGGCGCTGAAAGATCTCGCCTGTGTAGAGGCGCTGAAAGATCTCGCCTGTGTAGAGGCGCTGAAAGATCTCGCCTGCGAAGAGGCGCTGAAAGATCTCGCCTGTGAGGCGCTGAAAGACCTCGCCTGTGAAGAGGCGTTGAAAGATCTCGCCTGTGTAGAGGCGCTCTGTGAAGAGGCGCTGAAAGACCTCAGTATTTGGAATATGTGTATCGACTGGCTCACTTCATCAGGATCGACTGTATTTTCTGGCTCACTTCATCAGGATCGACTATCTTTTCTAGCCCACTTCATCAGGAACGACTATCTTTTCTGGCCCACTTCATCAGGAACGACTATCTTTTCTGGCCCACTTCATCAGGAACGACTATCTTTTCTGGCCCACTTCATCAGGAACGACTATCTTTTCTGGCCCACTTCATCAGGAACGACTATCTTTTCTGGCTCATTTCATCCCGAACGACTATCTTTACTGGCTCACTTTTGACCTAGATACGAATATCATTACTGGCTCACTTCATTAGGCCAAGTACAGTTCAAAGGTCAAACGATTACATCAGCCTGAAACAGACACCCACTAATTAAAAGGTGTGGGAGGGGCATTTCAAGGTTCGCTCTTGGTAGGGCCAGTGCCACACACACACACACACACACACACACACACACACACACACACACACACTCACACACACACACACACACACACACACACACACACACACACACACACACACACACACACACACACACACACACACACACACACACACAGCCTTGTTTCTAGAGGTCAAATCTCAGCATTTCAATGTTTTTAGAGCAATCACCCCACATGCAAACCTCTGCATTTTAGAATGTAAGCGTTTTCTGAACAGAAGTTTAATTTTCTAGACATTTTTTAGAGTTAAGTTGAGCGTATACATAGCAAACCTAGCATTATCGCCGTTACACGGAGATGTGTTTCGAGAGCTCGCTAGTGCACTTTTACTGGAGTTGCATAGCAATTAACCGATTGTAAGCTTTTCACAACCAAAAATACTGACACGTACACAGCAAAGCTGACTCGGTTGGTATGAAGTTTTTTAAATTGAAATGAAGCTGAATTGAGCGTTAAAATGACGTCCTTCTAAGAGACGGATTGAACTTGTGATTTTTTCAAAGAGGCAAATACTCCGATATGCAGAGGCTAGTAAGCACTTTCTACCCATGTGGAGGCTGAGGCTGAGTTGACTCTCATTTTAGAAGACTATGCTTTTCTCATTGTAGAGAGGGTGGCAGTGATGCTAAGAAGAAGAGAGCAGGGGTGGACTGGGCCGCCGGGACACCGGGAAGATTCCCGGTGGGCCGCCAGGACCGGTGATATAATAATTTAATCAATTTAGTACAGATGATACAGGTTTTTTTACAAAAAATTGCGGCATCGGTTAACCGGTTTTTAGTTTCGGTTAACCGGTTTGTAAATTAACTGAAAAAGAGCAATGCATACTTACTTACCTACAGTGCTCCGTACAGCCAGCGGCCGCCATGTTAGATAAGAATTTACATCTTCCATTCTACTTCCGGCGTCTTCCACTGAGTTTGTTTTGATAAAATTTCTTTTAAATTTGTTAGTTAGTAATAAGTAATATTAATTAAATAAGATATGTTACGGTTATGAGTGATATAAATCCGAAACGTAAATGTAAAGGTGGTGCGGAGAAAGTAAGAGATAAGAAACTAAAGATTCTTGGTAAAGATGGAGCTAAATGCCGAAATCTAGTCGATTTATTTAAAGCCACTCCAATTCAAACTGAAGACACCAGCTCTCAACAAACACCTTCTGCAAGTAAACAACCCGACAAATTTTGCAAAAAATGTCCTGTTTGCTGCTTTTCTGTACTACATAAATACAGTTTCTATGGGCAAGCATACAAGCATCTCTTTAGTGCATATAAACTTTTATTGACTCTGTCGTCTACCCAAGTAGCTTGTGAGAGATCTTTCTCTAAATTGAAATACATTAAGAATATTTTTCAGAAGCTCATTGTCATCTACACACCTTGAAGCTTTTATGCTTATGTCAACAGAAACCGATGTTTTAAGTGAACTGAATAATGACACAATTATAGATCATGTAGCCGAAATGGCACCCGGCTTAAAGAAGTTGCTAATACTATAAACAGCAATAATACCATCACAGTGAGTCCGAATAAATTGATTTATAACTTGAGTTGACGCATTCTTAATATTTTATATATAATTATAAATTATATATGCGATTTATCGTTTTTTGTTATTGCATAATGTAATTTGTAAAGTGACCCATGACTTTGGAGGTCACTGGCCCTCGGGTATGCATGAAAAAATGCACAAAGAAAATAAAAGTCATGAAGTTAGGGCCGCTTTTTGTTTTTTTCCCGGGCCGCTTGAACTCATCCTGCGACGCTTATAATAGCTCCTATAGTCAGAAACACTGGATTCATTGTTTTCCGGCTCGAAATTATTCTAGGCTCAAAGGCCCGAATGATTTACGTTCCTTAACTAGGCATGGGAGACTTCACTTTTTATAGAGAGCAAACTGTTACAGGAAACATAAGCTTAATCAGGTTTACGTCATTAAAAGTCACACTTCAACACAAATTTTCTTTCCGGGTCACGTGTTTAAGTTTTCGCTTTAGGATTTTCACGGCCACGTTATGACCTCTTTGGTAACCCACACAGTGTAGACCCCTTTGGATGCTTTACAGTAATGGGTGCCAGAGTGAGGATAAGAGGACGAGGGAGGTGATTAACCACGAGTGCTCTACGAAATGTCGCACATGCATCACATGGCTGCCTCTAGCGTTTAGTTCCTGTTCAATGCCAAAATATGCAATCAATGGAACAGAATCCCAATGAATTGCTTTTTCTTTGTGTCTTCATTCAATCCTTTTCGTTTCCACGGAGGACGACCTGTTCACTAAGGCATCTCGGAAAGAACCTTGAACTTGATCCTGGTTATAATTTGATTCATTTAAACACTATTTAATGTTATTTGAAGTAATTATTTTAAAGCGGATTAAAAAAAGAATTTTCACAGCACCATTATACATGAAGGACTATCTACTCGTGCCAATACAATATATTACCAGAGTATTACAAAAAAGCTCATGTAAAAAATATGTAATCATATTGCCATAACCTTTTGCTGCTCTGATCATGGCTATCGAGGAGGTTGATCAGAGCACTAATACTACTACTACTACTTACTCTGCTACTACTACTACTGCTACTGCTACTGCTACTGCTACTACTACTACTACTACTACTACTACTACTACTACTACTACTATACTACTGCTACTACTACTACTACTACTACCACCACTACTACTACCACTACTACTACTACTACTACTACTACGACTACTACTACTACTACTACCTACTAACTCCAAACTACTACTACTACTACTACTACTACTACTAACCACCACCAGTAATACTACTAGTCTACTTACTCTACTACTATACTTATTATTACTACTACTACTACTAAAACCACCACCACTTGCCCCCCCACCCCCCCCACCGCCGCCGCCACCACGACCACCACCAGTAATACTACTAGTACTACTCTACTACTATTATTGAATAGTCAGTTGATGTTGTTTGTACGTTATTTAATTGTCTCGTCTTAATATAATTATATGTACCTGTGTTTATTTGATAAATATATCTTATATATACATTCATGTTATAAGTTTGCTTGTATGTGCGTGTCAGTGTGTATGTCTGTGTGAGTGTATGTATGTTAGTCTACGTCTCGTTCGGTTATTTGTTGCTGTAGACGACGCTGACGACTACGATGATGGCCATACAGGAGAAGCCGAACAGAGACAGGACCATCCAGCGATACTTGTACCTGCGGGTGACAACGCTTCCAAGGAAGAGGGGAGCACTGCGAGCCCCTGCCCCTCCTCCTACTCCTACCCTGCTCCTCCTACTTCTGACTCCTCCTGTGTCCCTCCTCCTCCTGCTCCTCCTCCTCCTCCGTCCATGAACGGATTAACAGATGACCGTTTTACAGTCCGGAACGATCGATAAGCTGTCCGATATCATTGCCTGACCCGTCAGAAATAGTCTAAAATGTTGATTACATTGTTATTTTTTAATCAGAGGTACATGCGATCCCTTTATTATTATTATTATTATAATTATTATTATTATTATTATTGTTGTTATTTGTCGTCGTCGTCGTCGTCGTCGTCGTTGTTGTTGTTGTTAATATTATTATTATTATTAATAATAATAGCCTTATTATTATTATTATTATTATCATCGTATTATTATTACTATTATTATTATCATCATCATCATCATCATCATATTATTATTATCATCATCATTATTTATTATTATCATCATCATCATCATCATCGATAGGAGAAGTTGTTCTGAACCGTTTTCAAAGTTTATATAATCATAGGCTCTGATGAGTCTCCTTTCAAGTGACTCTATATAGATATGCAATTACCATTACCATTACGATAGGGCATAAGCCCTACTACGAGTCCGACAGAAGTATAGGTACACCAGTCTGCATGCAATATGCAAAGTATGGGACCAGCGTAGGTCACGTGACGTGACGTCGCTTCCGAGGCAGAACTCTCAGTATATTCACTACTTAGGACAGTAGCAGCTCCGAGGTTTAGCGTTGTCCAATGACATGATATATAGGCGACCACCCGAAAGGTCTACACATTAAATCTTATCTAGGCCTTTCTTTCACAAACGCATCCTTCTAATATTGCGACCGTGTCTACTGGAGTCTAAAGACAGATGGCGCCTCTGTTTCGCTATGTCGTCGACCACACGCACAAACGACAGTTACGCAGTGGCTACAGGCTACAATTCGGCTAAGTTTTGGATCCTCCACTGTAAGTGCCAATCAGCTGCCTCAGGCTTCTCTATCCATCACTCCTCGGGCTTTTTACTCAAAACTAAAGTCTTATCTATCTGTTCAACAATTCATACCCCGACTCATCTGATCCTCCATCTTCGAATCTTCCATCTAAACGACACACCCCCCTTAACAGCTACTCTGACCCTCTGATATTCTACTCTAACACAGTTGCTAGTGAATGCTGATGCCATGTGCTTGGCTTACGAATGGTGCTTTAGTACTTTGGAGCTTACGATTATGATTACGATTACAGTGTGCATCGTATATTAGGTTACTTAAATATAATTTTTAATAAATGGTGTAAATTTACCTGATTTTAAAGATGAATTGAACCTGATCGTCTTCGCTCGCTTTGCCACAGATGTTCGTCATGACATCTTGTGCTGGATTAACGACCGTCTCAACGCCAACCACATCTGCACCTTTCAGACAATTATCCAGACCTCAGATATCAGTGTTTCAAGCAATCTCACACCTGTGTAACTGATGTGTGTGTGAGTGTGTGTGTGTGCGTGGGTCGGTCGGTGTGTATGTGTGTGTGTGTGTGTGTGTGTGTGTGTGGTGTTGGGTGTGAGTGTGTGTGTGTGTGTCTGTGTGGAAGTGTGTGGGCGTGTGGATGGGTGCTTATCCTACATCATCAAATATCGCCACGTATCATGTATAATATATATATACATGTATATATATTATATATATGATATCATGCGTCACATACATCATGATACTGTATGTGATGCTTATAGACAGAGACAGACGGACACACACACGCACACAGACAGACAGACAGGCAGTAGGATACATACAACTCCGTTATATTTACAATTGCATTTAATATTATTAATTGGCAATTTCTTTAGCGCCGGTGTCTAAAGCACAAGGCATCAACCGATGACGAACCAAAGCCGACATCAATCCACCAGAGAGACAACCTGCGCTTAGTAAACAGTTCTGTAATAAGCAGTTAAAATTCGTCAGAGCGGGGAGGGTTGCCCACTTACCCTACAATTACATTTACAATTACGATTACATTAACAATTACATTTACAATTACGATTTCATTTACAGTTACTACTATTATATTTACAATTACAATTACATAAACAATTACGACTACATTTACAATAACGTCGATTAAAACGATTTACAATTACGATTACATTTGCAATTACGATAACCATTTAAATTACGCTTGCATCTACATTTACGATTACCATTTACAATTACGAATACATTTACAATTACGATTACATTTACGATTACAATTTACGACTGCAGTCTCCTGCTCACCGGTCGTCCGTAGAAAGGCCATGACCTTGGCATACATCTCCTTCATGCGCTCCATCCTCTCTCGGGGCGGTTGCAGCGAGCTGTCCTCTGCGTCCCGCTGTCGAATCAGCTCCGGAGTGAAGGTCTCGAAGGTGAAGGGGCAACAGATGGTCGAATCCGGGCCCCAGGAGGGCACTGGGGGTCCGTCAGGGACAGTCCTTGCGAAGATGACGCGCAGGATTCGGAAGACCTCGATCGGTTCGGGGCTGGTCACCCCTGGAATGGTGTAATGGCAAGACCGACTGATATCCACGTGAGGACCTAAACGTCAACAGAGATTATATCCGATATACGCATAATCAGATTCGGTATCGAATTCCTAATCCGTGTTCCAGTTCAAGGTTTCAGTCGAAGACATCCGCTTCTGTAGCGATGATCACATCTTGCATGTTTGTGTGTACGTATGTACATACTTATGTACGAATGTATCTGGATATTCTTGTAACGTGTTTAAAGATTATAGAACTGAAGCTGCACATGCGCCTGTTTTTTTTTGGGAGTTCTAGAAATCTTAAGATTACGACTTATAATTTAGTTATGGTGTAATACAGTGTATGAGATCCATAATACGAGCTGATTTTGCAAAAAAAGAACTGACATGGAATAATATTCATATATATCGTTCACGCCTTTCCACGGTTCTAGGACGATTGGTATAGGATACTTTGTCATATGGACATGGTTAGGATATTGGTCATTGACGATTGGTCACAGACGATTGGTCATATGGACGATTGGCATAGGACGATTGGTCATAATGTAAATGGTCATAGGACGATTGGTCATATGGACGATTGGTCATAAGTAACGATTGGTCATATGAATGTGGTCATAGGACGAGCAGTCATGGACATTGGTCATATGGACATGGTGGAAAGCTACAAAATCAATCTCGATTGGTCAGAGAACGATTGGTCCTTATGGACGATTGGTCAAAAGACGATTGGTCATATGGACGATTGGTCATAGGACGATTGGTCATAGGACGATTGGT
This sequence comes from Aporrectodea caliginosa, assembly GCA_020284085.1. Taxonomy (NCBI): domain Eukaryota; kingdom Metazoa; phylum Annelida; class Clitellata; order Crassiclitellata; family Lumbricidae; genus Aporrectodea; species Aporrectodea caliginosa. Next base: position 264,904 of record JACEVL010000099.1, read on the forward strand.
CATATGGACGATTGGTCTTTATTGGTCAAAGAGTCATATGCCGCTAATAAACCGACGTACTTGGTTGTAGTCGTGAGTTATGGAAATTGGACATTCTAAGTTTTAGGCTTAACACACCGAAAGCAAAATAAGCAGTAATTAGGGACATTCGTCGTTTTTCAAAAAATGCAATCAGTGCCAATTAAGAAATTTATAAGGATAATTCCAGACTTTTACGTATTGTTGTAATTCATATTACGTACTTCACATTAAAAGATCCGTAAATGGTTGTTCATGTTCTAAAAACTTTTCTGTTTAAGCCTTCGATAGCCTTCGATAGTCCCATCGCCGACAGGCCCTATGACCCATGTGACCTATGACCGGTAGGAGAGACCAATAGTCCTATGACCAATAGGCCCTATGACAGAATCGTCCGTATGACCGAACGTCCTATGACTAATCGTCCGGATACCCTTTTCCACTGCTTCTAGAAACGCAATGGACGTAACACCCTGCCGTAGCAAAGCATCTGTTTATCTAACAACCGGCATCCGCTTTGCAATGCGACAGATCATACTGTGATGGGATCAATAGTCACGGTGACT
>JACEVL010000099.1:267987-457987 GCA_020284085.1 Aporrectodea caliginosa
TCTGAACCAGAGCTTCCTTCTGGTCAGGGACATCTGGGTCTGGGCTGGGAGCAGAGGCGTAGCCAGGGAAAAAAGTCGGAGTTTTAAGTTTTCGGGGATTCCATTGGAAATTGTCCTAGTTTTCTACATTTTTAGTTTTTAATGACAGTAATGCATTTAATGGGGGGGTCTGAACCCGTTAAACCACCCCCTAAATACGCCCATGGCTGGGAGTGCCTCTTGGTGGACACCTTGAGGGTGCGCTGCGTGAATGACTGACTGACTGAATGAATGTGGTCATTAATTAATTATCGAATGAACTGCAGCCTACTAAACAACCATTTTGTCTCACTACCTGAGGCGACAGACAGATCCTTACCAGTAACACTAAGCCGATGGAAAGCTCTCTCATTAATTCTCTTGCACCCAGTAAAAGTCTCTCTTCTGTAAAGTCCCCTAATTCTCCGACTAATCAACAGCTAGCAGACGACTTAAGTACAACCAACAAGAATACATTGCCTAACGGCGAATGGAGGTATCCAGCCAGTGAGATCGCTCACTGCCCAAGAGAAAGACGCGGGCTCAGAAACCAAGGAGGATTAATTTGTAATTTATAACTTCTATCGCGCCAGTGGTTAATGCACAAGGCATTAACAGATGGCGCACCAAAGACAGAAGAAGAACAGTCCGCTAAGCTAACCCTGAGGCAGCCATGGGTATGAAGTGTTGGCGACTTCATTTTCTTAGCCTCGGCATATGAGGGTGGGTGGCCAGTCATCTCCCTCGCCGTCTCATCTTCCCACCGACAGTGTACGGTCGGCGTACTCGTTGTAGCTGAGTTGGATAGGGGGCACAGTGGAGCAGAGATCTCGAACCAAATTCCTGCCCTGAAGGGGATATGAACCCCCGAGCTCTCGATTGACAGACCTGTGCGTTAACCACTACACTGTGATTTAAACAACGATTATAATCTTTAGAACTATATACTTTTTATTGTTAATATGCATTTATTAAGCGCCACTATAAATGACAAAGTATCAATGGATGGTGCTGACCAATATTATTGTTAGTGAAGGCCTTGCTCAAGGCCCTACACAGTGTCCGTCTCAGAGAAGGCTCGAACCTGACCTGTAGGGTCTACTCTCCGCGTTACGACAAAGTCTGCTACCGTGTCCAAGCAAAAATACTGAAAAATGATGAAGACGACGATGGTGATGATCATGGCGACATTAGCGACGATAACAAAAGCAGACAAAGTGATTGTGGTGAGTAAGATGGCGTCTGCTAGCTCTGTATATACGCCCCTCTGATCTGCAGATCGACTTAATCTCTTTGTCCCTTGGGCAAGGACTACTATGGCACAACACCGTGCCTTTGCCACAGTGTGATTCTCCTTACAAATTTTATTTTAGTTACAGCAACAGTTATAGTTAATGGAATAGTTAATGGTTTTTCGTTTTAGTTATAGTTACAGTTATAGTTAGTATTATTTTTTAGTTACGGATATAGTTAACGAAATCATTTTATTTTGCTAACGTACATTTTCGTCGCCGTTACAGTTTACGACAATCACAATGTAATTTTCCATTGTTGGACCTTCCTCTTGGAATGACCTCCCTTTTCGACCCGTTGAAAAATACTGGCAGAGGTCTCTTCCATAACTGTCCGCTGTCAGAGGATGTTTATATTTCCCCGAGACTCCACGCCATAGTTGTAAAAAACGTTTTTTCCGTTTTTTATTATTTCCCCAAAAACGTCGTTTTGTTCGTTTTTTATTTCTCGTCTCGTTTTTCCCGTTTTTTATTATTTTTATGTAACTTTATTTATTTATTAACTCTCTGTTACTATTTGTTTAATTTTATTTTTGTTTGATATCCCGTTGTCTCCTTCCTTTCAAGGACTCATCTTATTTACGTCACTATTTAGTGTCATCAGTTGAGAAATAAACAGCACTGTACAGAAAATAAAATTTATAAAAGTTATTTGAATTTCTAAGTTATCCAAAATGTTGTCTTTGTACTCAGTAATCTCTGATTGACTGATAAACTGACGGATATTACTCCATATCAAGTTCTTATAGGCCTATATAAGTCAGAATTGTTAGTAGACCTACAATTTGTAATTAAGTACACTCTATACTTACAAAGTTTAGTTTTTAATTGCTTATATCAGCTTGGATTTATGTGGACTTATGTATACAATTTAAATTGGAAAAGATTTCAATATTTTTAATTTCTCAATTTCTTTTTAAACCAAACTTAGGAAAAAGAAAATAATTGTTGCACATTACTGTTACTTGGTGTTTACTAATAAAGTTATGTTATTTGCTGATTAAAATTAAATTGTGTAATCAAGGTTTTAATTTTAAAATGCAGTAAAAGACGTAGAAAAGTCAAATTATTTTCTTGTCCGTTTTTTTGCCGTTTTTTATTTGTTTCAATAAAACGACGTTTTTTTCGTTTTTATTTTGATTTGACCGTTTTTAACAACTAAGCCCCACGCTGATAGCACCTCTAAATAGTTCACACTGTAAGAAGCGTATTACAAATGTCCAAATACAATACAATACAATACAATACAATACAATAGAAGAAGCAGACATGAAGTCAACATTGTTACTGTTGATTTTCGAGAGCGAACGAACCCAGCTGGCGTCTCTTTCGTTTGTTCTTCTTCTCCGATATTTTCGATCCAATTAACTGAAAGATTCTGATGATGAATACGTAATCTTTGTCGTCGTTGCTATTCTCCGTCCAATTGGTCAGCCTCGTCTTTGGGGTGTTGTCCGCCTTACCCAGAAGAGGAACCCCCAGCGTTTCCACCTTCACCAGTTCCCCTGAAGTTAAGAAATCGACCTCACATGACAAGTTACAGATTGACCAAACAATATACAGGAGCGCCCTAAGTAGGTTATCTTAGAGGGGCGCTATATAAGTCCTCTGAATGAATGAATGAATGAATGAATGAATGAATGAATTAATTAATTAATTAATTAATTAATTAATTAATTAATTAATTAATTAATACAGATATTACACTTATCTGCTGCGACTTGATTTGTCATAGCATTGACTACCTGTTGGATTTCGACCCTGGGTTTCTCCATAGGATCACGGTTTGCTTTGCTATGGTCTCACTTAAGGCCATTATCGACTGATACCTTGCGCATAAGAATACGTGGCTATAGGCTAGGCTAGGTTAAGCTAGGATAGATGAAGTTAGGTTAGTTTAGGTTAAACTAGGTTAGGTTAAACTAGGTTAGTTAGTAAAGCCGGGAACTTGGGCGACAGCTGCTTATTCCTTCGCAAGGTGACGGTGGTCACCTTGCGATGGTGGACGAATCCTCTCAAACTGATCCAGCTGAACTACTCTAACTATTAAAACGAACTCGGAAGGACTTTTGGTTTGACCTTTGACCTGGTTGTGAACTATCTTCTTGTTGACCTTGGCGACGAGACCTTGAATGTCATCGGACCGTGATGGAGCCACGTCAACGAATCCAATGCGCTGGAATGACGAAGATGACGACGAGGAAGGAACCAACCACAGCCTCGTATCATGAGGAAAATATACATAATTATATAAATACACAATGCATAATTACAATGCATATATATATATTTATATGCATATATATGTATATGTTATGTTATATGTACACATATATGCATATAACTTCACATACATCATGGCCTTGCACTTGAACGATAGTGTATTGTGAACTATAGACCCTATCTGAACTTCGTTTATCATTTTTATCATTGCTGTTCTCACTTTGTTATTGACACAATTTTGTTGATATTGCTAATTATTTTATTTGTGTTATTTTACTTTTGGCGTGCGCTTCTGAAGTTTGTAATGAGGTCATTATCAAATAACAGTTGTATTAATTAATTGTATAATTGTACAGGCGCTGTTTACCTCAGTCCTCTGACGAAGTACGTCTGAGAATCGTCGGATATGTTCTGTGAGAGAAGCATCACTTCCGGATCGCCAAGATGCGTTGCATCGTGGGACATCCACGTGACAGTCTCGCAGGTCTTGACCTGCATTTCCGGGTTCTTTGCCAGCCATTCGTTGGCTTTGTCGACCACGTGCCTGCGACAAACCAATCAGCGTCAACCTGTATTGCTAATTATATTTAACCACCAATTTCGTAGGGTTTAACATAATTATTTAGAAAATTGCATTACATTGGTAAATTGTTAATTTATTTGTTAAACAATTAGGTTATTTATGTGCAAAGTCCGAGATGTATTCTTTTGCTACTCGGCTAGGCGCGTCACAAATTTACCTTTATGTGTGACCGTGTGCAGATACAACGTTTCGTAATTACAATAGGAGCTACTGTAGTTTTTGACGCTGTGCGCTCTGCCATCAACCTAAAGCGTGTTAGATGGTGAGCGTACTCGTGTGTCGCGAGCACGTCCATCTATATGATTATGCAGTTGATAATAAACGTTAAGATAAAGACTTGACAACAGCTTAACGTGTAAATAGGTAAACGTCGCGGAATAGATAAATCTTTATGCCTTACAAATAAGGCTGCGGAAGTTAACGATTAATTAACGATTAATCGTTAATTAATTTTAACGGTTAAATATATTTACAGCGATTAATCAAAGACCGTTTGTTATACTCGATACGGTGCCTCTGTATTATAGCCCTTGTGGCTGAAGGAAGACATTTGAACTGAAAAACGTAAACAAGACTACTAACATGAACAAATAACTACTGAGTAGTTACTTACTAGCAATAAAATATTAAAAAATACTATAAACGGATAAACAATGAATACAATGTTAATTTTGCATTTCTCATTACTTATTGGGAGTACACTTAATCTATGGCTGCGGAAGTTAACGATTAATTAGTCGTTAATTCTTAAATAGTTAACTATTAAAATATTAAATTGTTAACAGCCCTACAAGTTATAAATCTTTATTCATAAGCCCCTGAAGGCGCGTAATGAATCTGCAAATAGCTGGCGCAATATCTTAGACGCGTCGTATGACAGTAGTTCAAGGTATTGGCGCCAAGCATAAGCCTACATGTAGCAGATACATTTGCAATGTCATTAACACCAGCAGCAGCTGCATCAGCTGGTTGTCGTTTCGCATCTGGTAATGTTTCATCTCATCGGAAGGAAAGGGAGAGCTTTGCCTATGCAGCAGCCATACGCACAGGTATAGGGACGTATGCAGGCAGGTGAATAAACACATGAAAATAAACTGACAGCCCCAATGACAAGTGGAAGGATACGGAAGGATATGCAGAGATATATACAAGCAAACAAAAGACAAAGCTTTCAAACAGATACACACACAGACACACATGCCTACACACACATACACACAAACAGATACACACACAGACACACATGCCTACACACACATACACACACACCAACACCTACCAACGCACACACAGGCTACGCACACACACCTACATACACACGTGTGCACACATATACACGTATGCGTATGGCTTCTGCATACGCATACACGTGCACACATATACACACACCTATGCACAGTTGCACACCCACCTACACACGCGCATGCACACACACACACACCTGCACACCCACCTACACACACAGACTAACATAAAGCCTTGTATGCAGTTGCCTCTGTCTGTCCGCCCATCTATCTGCTTTTTGAGCCACCACAGTGCCTCCCTCTCCTCCCTCTCGACCCATGATGGCTGACTTCCGGGCAACGGTCAGAGGCCCACTTCCGCTTCCGCCGTTCCAATTAGCCGCCGGAAGTGGCAGCCTCAGATAGTACAACGTATTCAGTGGGCGACGCACGCCATCTGCCGACCAACCGACAAACACCGCCAGGTGGAGCAATTGAATAATAATAAGCACAGCCTTATATCACGTGCTTCTATAGCGCACGGTGTGCACACCTGGCGATTTATATGGCGCCCTTTAAGGACCATTCAAAAGAGGATAATGTGGCAATAGCAGGGAGTCAAATGAAATGCAATATAATTTTATATAGCGCCCCTTCAAGGTATCTACTCAGAGCTAGCCTTTATGATATTAAATATCATTCCGAAAGAATAAATTCACATCAGTTAGTAAAACAAGGCACAGTAAGCTGAAGCAGTCAGCGGTAGTGGGCCCACGCACACACGAGGGATTCCCGTAGACAGCGAATGGCTGAGAGCCTCAGACTTGACCGTAAATGGGAAGGATGGGCTTGATGCAGTCACAATGTAACGTAAATGTAAACGTAATGTAAATGTAAATTTATTTAATTGCTCAGCGTCACGCAAAAGCCGCGTCAGAGGGACAAGCTAAATCACTGGTGCTATATAAAAACCAGTCCGTATACAGGAGCCAGTTTGTTTGGTCTATTTCGGTTCCAATCCAGTATCCGGGGAGGGGTCAACAGAACATATCATGCAGCCGTCACAGCGTGCATCTTTCAAGTAGAGGAGACAGACTGAGGCTACGATGGAAAGCCTTATATGTAATTATGCTCAATCAATGGTTTCTAACTCTCCAATCCCCATCGAAGTCCATTCCTCCTCGATCGACATTAATTAATGCATCATTCCCCATTCATGAGCCTCTGACATTTCTCCAACAACACAGCGCAGATCATGCAACCGTCACAGCGTACATCTTTTAAGTCGACTTCCCCTCCATTGGCTGTTTACACGGCAGTCGTCGTCAGCGTCGTGTGTGACGTAGACGGTCAGATCGATTGCACGCGATTGTATCACTGCGCCGCTCTTTACACGGTAGGCTGCGTTTCTATATATAGAACATCGTATTAACGCTTTGATTTGACGCCTTTATTATGTTTAATAAACTTCAGCTATTTATATAATTCCTTGGTGTGTGTGTGTGTGTGTGTTTGTGTTTGTGTGTGTGTGTGTGTGTGTGTGGATGTTTGTGTGTGTTTGTGTGTGTGCGTTTGTGTGTGTTTGTGTGTGTTTGTGTGTGTCTGTGTTTTTGTGTGTGTGTGTGTGTGTGTTTGTGTGTGTGTTGTGTGTGTGTGTTTGGGTGTGTGTGTTTGTGTGTGTGTGTGTGTGTGTATGTGTGTGTGTTGTTTGTGTCGTGCGTGTGTTTGTGTGTGTGTGTGTGTGTTTGTGTGTGTGTGTGTGTGTGTTTGTGTGTGTGTGTGTGTGTTTGTGTGTGTGTGGGGGGGTGTTTGTGTGTGTTTGTGAGTGTGCGTTTGTGTGTGTTTGTGTGTGTTTGTGTGTGTCTCTGTTTTGTGTGTGTGTGTGTGTGTGTGTGTGTGTGGGGGGGTGTTTGTGTGTGTTTGTGTGTGTCTCTGTTTTTGTGTGTGTGTGTGTGTTTGTGTGTGTGTGTGGGAGGGGTGTTTGTGTGTGTGTGTGTGTGGGTGTGTGTGGGTGTGTGTGGGTGTGTGTGTTTGTGTGTGTGTTTGGGGTGTGTGTGTTTGTGTGTGTGTGTGTGTGTGTGTGTGTGTTTGTGTGTGTTTGGGTGTGTGTGTTTGTGTGTGTGTGTGTGTGTTTGTGTGTTAGGTGTGCAACACTGTAGTGTTAGTGTAATACTGTCTCGGAGAACACGAACAAACTGTAAGAGGAACCTGTGTATAGGAAGGATTTGCTAAAGCTTCCTCTTAAGAGCATTCCCTGCAATTTCCAGAGCTTCTCATTAACAGCTTAGCTGACGTCTGTTTGACTAAAACTCCATGCCATGCAATATCATGTCATATCATGTCCTGACATGTTATGTTATGTCTTGTCATGTCGTGTTGTTATGTTATGTTATGTCCTGTCATGTTAGGTCGTGTCATGTCACGTTATGTCATGCCATATACTCTGTCATATTACTGTAGCAAAACACTTTTGTATTGCGTCTTTTACAGACGTCAAATAAGCTTTCAGCGATCAACCGAAGTGATATAATAGACTTTAAGATTTTTACTCTGGTATTACGGAATATGATATTGATATACAAGTATACATATACTCAAAGCACTTTGAGAGATTCTTAACATACGCCCAGATAGGCCTAGGCCTATATGCTACAGGCCTAGGCCTATATGCTACATGCACGCATACTTTAAATATTTACATTTATTTACTGTACGACTGACGCCATTGGACCACTCGGCTAAAGCCTAAGAGGCGGAGTCGTACCCCAAGACAGAGCTTTAACGTAGTCGTTTCTCGTCAACAAGCGGTCAATCCTTCGAACCCCTTTCTTGAAGGGAGGAGACATTATGGGCAGAGATGGTAGGCCTACGCAAGGAAAACAGAACAAGCACAGATCATGGGTGGCTCTGAGCGCAGAATTGACAAACTGACAAACTGACAAACTTTTTATTTCCAGAAGCACAATGCATATTATAGCAATTAACAACAATTATAACTTGACTATTAGATAGCCTATCGGTGAATTGGCTAGAGAACAGGGTTGGAGTCACCCACACGGTGAATTCCACAAGCTATCGCCACATAGTCTACCTTTTACTGCTAGCCAGTCACTGTAGTAGACAATAGGATCCTCTTTCATCGCGTCTGCGGGTTAATTAACTCCTAGAGTAGCACGATATAGTTGTACAGGTGCATTCACTACCTGAACTATTCGATCAAACCAACAAGACTTGATTACCTGCACCCAATCGATTTAGCAGCCTGGGTAATTTACTCAAGACCAGCCGTAAATAATAAAAGCTTCCTGACGCGAAAACCGTAAACGTATAGTGGTATCCGCAATCCATTATCTGGGATTAAAGAATTAGCTGCGGATGAATACACGAGAACCTCGTTGACGAGAACGCATTTATCACCTAATCGTCGACACGTTTCCGGTTCCCATAATTCCCGTCGTCCTTGCGTAACGCGCATGCGCCTTGGGCGGGAGCGATAATAGGGGTTATTAGAACGGCTTAATTTTCCTGGTTACATCCGGCTAATGGAAGACAATTTCTAGACGACACACTGCAATACACTCCGTGTGTTTGCGCTAAAACGAACAGGTCTGTTGGAAGGCTCATTAATTGATTTTCCAAATATCAGTTCCATTAAAGATTAAACCTAAGGTGACCACATTTCCTTTCTGCAATTCCGGGACATCACGGTGCCTCCAATCTAAGTCGAATTCAGTTATTAACGGGGCTCATTGCGAAGCCGAAAAAGCGCTATACATACGCAATGTCTGAACTGAAATTATATTTATGATTTTATACCAAAATTAAGCATTTATTTTATTTGACTGGAAAGGGATTTTTGACTAGGGTGATGTAGGCCTATTATAGATGACTTGTATGACACTAAATTTCATTTATTTCAATCAACAACACAATTATTTTATACCTTTAATATATCAATCATATTACTTCTACCGTAGTTCTACGTATTATAATAATGTTTCTTGCTATAAGTCCCATTGTGCGTTTGCAAGTGGAGTATTAAAGACTATACTTAGTTTTTTGCATGGTGCTTCTGCGGCGGAAGATTCCGCACGCAACGCATGAAGAAATTACTTCTGCGGTGGAACTTTTTAGCATGTTTTCTGATGACGACCGACACTAACCCTAACCCTGACCCTAACCGACCATCACGACGCCCATCCTGGCTCTAACCGACCTCGCGACGCCTAACCTCACCCCCATCCGACCCCCGCGACGCCAATTGATAGGAAGTAACGAATTTTTGACGATCAAATCCATTTTGAACAATGCGCATGTGCCGCAAGTGTGTGCATGCGCAAAGGTCTTCCGCCGCGGAATTGTGTCGAAAATATTACTTCCGCGCCGGAATCTTCCGCCGCAGAAAATCTTCCGCCGCAGAAGTTTTATCTTCTTTTAATTAAGACTTATAAAGAAAAAGTGACTGGTTATGGTCTCAATCATGTACATTACTGTTGTGTTTTTCTACATTCTAATTGTGGGAAATTAAAATAGCAAATTCTACGTATTTAATATACATGTATAGTCTTTATAGCCAAAATTAATTCAGGGACGTTTCATTGTCCCGGAAAGGACGTGTCCGGAACGCCGGGTATAGGCCTATTTTATGAATTCCGGGACTATTCCGGACAATCCTAATTAAACCATCCGAAATTAAATTAATTGATCTGGCATAATCGTAGAAACCATATTTGAATGTATTCGCTAATTAAGGTAGATATGAGAAACAGGGCGGAATCGCACAAGAAACGTCACGAGACAGAGTAATGTGACAGCACAGAGCAATTTGCGTGAGAAAACGGGTAATGGACCCCTCGCTAGGTCGACCGTCGCAAATAAGATGCATTTTCTTCAACAGACAGACAGACAGACAGACAGACAGACAGACAGACACAGGCAGGCAGGCAGGCAGGCAGAGAGACAGACTCCAAGGTAGACAGGCAGTCAGACTCCAAAACCAATTATATGCACGTTGGCATATCCCCTCCTCTCCCACTAACGTTTTGCCAGCAATTAGGTCGTGTTCTTCTTTCGCGTTGCATGAATTCCTAATGCTGCCTGATTTCCGTTCTCAGAATCTCGCAGACATCCGACGCTTTGAATTAGACCCGACGCAGAATCAGAGACTAAGTCCATCTAACGGAACATTTCGGCCGGAACAGGTGGTTCAGACGGGAACGGATATCCGACCAGACACTACCAACTGTTCTCTATTCCCAGACACCTCCAACCATAATCAAACGTATTCATGTGTGTTTTTATGTCTAGATTTACTGTGAACACCTGTAAGACGGTTCTGAAAGGTATGATCTATATGGCCTATGCATAATACATACGCCTCAGACTCACATTCTGTGTGACCGAGCGCGTTAACAAGATTTCGTAATAATTAGAATGATGATGATGATGATGATGATGATGATGATGATGATGATGATGATGATGATGATGATGATGATGATGATGATGATGATGATGATGATGATGATGATGATGATGATGATGATGATGATGATGATGATGATGATGATGATGATGATGATGATGATGATGATGATGATGATGATGATGATGATGATGATGATGATGATGATGATGATGATGATGATGATGATGATGATGATGATGATGATGATGATCACGATGATGATGATGATGATGACCACGATGATGATGATGATGACCACGATGATGATGATGATGACCACGATGATGATGATGATGATGATGACCACGATGATGATGAGAAGAAGAAATAAGAGGAGGAGGAGGAAGAGAAAGTAGTAGAAGAGGAGGAGGGGAGGAAGAAGAATTGTACTACTACTATACTACTACTGCTACTGCTAATGCTACTGCTACTGCTACTGCTACTGCTACTGCTACTACTACAACTACTACTACTACTACTACTAACAATGATGATTGGCGTCGCCCTCATCCTTTATCCATACCTGGGACTCGCACTACCGTAGTTGGGCCTACGGGCAGTTGCGGAATTCCCGCTGGAACTACAACAATCACTACCGCTACTGACTGCTACCATTACCGCCGCCGCCGCCACCACCACCACCACCACGACCACCACCACCACCACCACCACCACCACCACCACCACCACCACCACCACCACCACCACCACCACCACCACCAGTGCTACTACAGACTACTACCTCTGTTGCATATGCACACAGTCGAGGCTATGCACTATTGTAAAAAAGACCAATGACTTTAAGGCCAGACGACTCCAAAAAACCTGCTGCAGACTGGATGATAAAGAGTTCAAACAGTAATTAGATTGGCGGTGTTCAGCCGTCGTTACACTAATTGCATTTACATAGGAAATCTCTCGCTTAAACTCATTTCAAAGTAACAAACGATTTCGGCCGCGAGGCTCGCGTAGACTGCGCAATTTTGGCCTTGTGTTTGCGCTAATGTCTTTACACGCGGAGAGGTTTATGTTGAGGCGGATGGAGGTGGGGTAGTAAGCCATAAAACGGGGTTGAGAAACTGGGCGTCTCTCCCGAGCCCCAAAAAGGCACCGTCAATCATTCGGTGAAGAGGAGGAAAAAGAGGAGAGAAAAGCGGAGAGGAAAAGAACGAGAAGAGAGATAGATGAGAGGAGGAAGAAGGTAGGGAGGAGGAGGAGGAGGAGGAGGAAGAGGAGGAAGAAGAGAAGGAGGAGGAGAATTTATGGCATGAAACTGGACGCATTTCAACTTGTTTTTTTCTTTACTTGTCTCTGTGTTTCATTCTCCCTGCACTTAGAGACAGAGATAGGCGGACAGACAGACTGATACAGAAGCAAGAGAGTGGGAGAGCCATGCAGGTAGACAGTGGTACAAAGATACACAGAGAAAGATACATAATTTATTATAAGGCATACACACACATACACATGCATAAATACATACATACATACATACATACATACATACATACATACATACATACATACATACATACATACATACATACAGATAGAACAGGGCTGGCCAACCCGCGGGCCAAATGCGGCCCGCGGGCTACGGATTGGCGGCCCGCACGGACCCTTATAAAATAATTTGTTGTCTCATATTGCACCTACTTACTTGACCGACTACTGCAATACTGCATAATAATTATATCTAAAACGCTCAAAGTTTTAGTGTTGTAAGTTCTAGTGACCTAATGTAGTCGTACCTGTTTTTATACATCTTGTAAAAATATGAAATAAACATTTGTATTTCTTTCGAGGCTGTGAGGACAAACATTTTGCGACCCGCCGTGTGCTTACCAACAATCATAGTGGCCCGTAGGCCAAAAAGGGTTGGCCACCTCTGAGATAGAAATACTTTGTAATTGTAATTATAATCACGACAATTATATAGCATCGTCGGTAGCAAGTTACGGGAAAATCGGGGCAAGAGTGGCACTTTTTTAGAACACATGTTATATTTGCCCCGGTCTCCCCTACTTCTAGGAAGCTTTACAAAATTGTCTCCTGTCAGCGTAAACGCTAATGCTCGAAGTGACGTAACAAGAGCATTTAAAACTCATTTTGAAAACAAAAAGGCTTTTAGTTTCCTAAATAGGTGCCGGGCACACGGACCAGAGACCCAACATACACACATACAATGTCATACATACATGCATACATACACACACATACATCCATACATACATTCACACACATACCTACCTACCTACATACATACATACCTACCCACATACATTCATACATACATACACACATACCTACCTACATACATACATACATGCATACATACACACATACATCCATACATACATACACACATACCTACCTACCTACAATCCTACATACATACATAACTACATGCAAATATAGTTTATATTATGCATAATGTATATGCATACATACACAGCATAGAATATATTAGACAGACAGACAGACACGCAGGCAGACAGAAAGACGGTTCTAGAGAACGGATCGAAGACTTGAAACCACTCAACTGGAACGATTCACTTCTTTCTGGTCCATTGGCGCCACCTGTCGCCAGACCTCTTCCGTCGCCGTCGATCGGAAGGAAGTCGTGGTACTTGAGCCTCCAGGTCTTCCTCAGAGACTGCGAAGACACGATGCGACCGAGGCTGGACGGTCTCCTTCCGGTTCCGACCGCTCCCTCGGTCATCCATTGACCCTGGTCCGCTGCCGCCGGAGAGGGAGACAGCGACGAAGGGTCGGAGAGTTCCCCGCCGGGAGTGGGGACAGAGAGCAGGCGGCTGGACCGCTGCTTCTGAGGGGGAACGTGCGTCGTAGCCACGGTCGTCGGCTGATGGGAGCAGCTGTCGTCTCCCATCGCGATTTATGTTGCGCTGCTACTTATTAACGAGGCATTCATCAATTATTTGTGTAGTCTTTCTTGTCTGTTGTTTTATATAGCGCTAATGTGTTGTCGTAAGGCATCAATCGATGGCGCTACTTAGTTAATGACAAGGCACTGGCAGATGGTTCCAAACACTCGGCCTTAATTGTTTTTATGTAGCATCTCTATATATTCTGACAGTGCGTCAGTAGATCGTGATAAGCTGCTATGCAGAACGTGCTCGATGAATCCATAATATGAATGCATCTGTGCATTTCTGTAGCGCCTTTACTCTGTGTATTTCTGTAGCGCCTTTACTCTGTGTATTTCTGTAGCTCCTTTACTCTGTGTATTTCTGTAGCTCCTTTACTCTGTGTATTTCTGTAGCTCCTTTACTCTGTGTATTTCTGTAGCTCCTTTACTCTGAGTATTTCTGTAGCTCCTTTACTCTGTGTATTTCTGTAGCTCCTTTACTCTGTGTATTTCTGTAGCTCCTTTCGCAACTGCTAAAAATGTATCACAGCGATCGTCTGAGAGGAAGCTGGAATTCTCGTCTTGGCCAGTGGAAGAAGAGCTAAAGCAAACCCTAAAGTGAAGACAACTGCTACTGCAGTAGCAAGTGAAACAACAGCTAAAGCAACAGCATCATAGGCAGCTGTTTGAGGCAACTGCAGAAGTCACCGGAGTAATTGAAACAACAGATTAAAGCAACCGTATCAGGTCCAAAAAGATTAAATCCGCCGCAAGAGTCTTCAGCAACGACTACAGAAGACCAGTCAGAGCAGCAAGATTGATGGGTCAACTGTCACGTTAGCATGTTGCTCAGATCATCATCAGATTAAATCCGCCACAAGACATTTCAGCAACGACTCATCTGAGACCAGGAACTGCAACAAGATTATGGCGTCATCATGGTCGTCATCATCACCATCATCATCACACCCATCATCATCGTCATCATCATATCATCGTCATCATCATTATCACCATCGCAATCATCATCACCTTATCACATCATCTCATCACCATCATCATCATCCTCGTCATCATCCTCATCGTCATCATCACAATCGTCATCATCACAATCCATCTTCATCATCATCATCATTATCATAATCATCACCATCTTCATCATCGTCGTCACCATAATCATCATCATCATCATCATCATCAAAATCATCGCAATAATCGCAATATAATCATCCGCAATCATCATCATCATCATCATCATCATCATCACCATCATCATCATCATAATCATCTTCCTTGTCATGTCATAGCTAGCAGCAGCAGCAGGTATCAGTCCAGCTCCCAGATGCAGCGCATCACCTCCATCTCAAGCAGACGCAGCCTATATTCGATGACAACATCTCCATCCTCCTCTGCTACAAGGACATCGATAAATCCGAGTCATATCTACAGGAATCGCATATTGCAGGAATCGCATATTGAAACAACTACTTCTCCAGCGCAACTAACGACCTCAAGCGTCCGCCAAAATGAACCAGCAGAGCACCGCAATATGTGCACCGTCCTCCCTCCCTTCCCTCCATGCCTCCCTCCCTTCCCTCCTTCCCTCTCTTCTCGTCGCAGGTGCGCGCGCTCAACGGTAGGTCTATATGTATGGCTTCCAGCACGACAGTTCCGCACCGCTCGTACTCCATGTATAAATTATGTACACATTGCTACACACCATGTTACACCCACACACACCTACACGCACACCTACACGCACATCTAGACACACATTTATATTAGGTGTTCCATAAATATAGCGCAGAATATAAATATATGCTATAAATATATAAGCATATAAATATATGCTATAAATATATAAACATATTATGGATCTTTCTATAGCTGGCTATTTTTAGCACCGTTCGGAGAACCTCAAAAGGGTGCGAACTATACATAAAATACTGCTTCAGTCTAGATGTATATAGACAGAGACAGACAGACAGACAATCCATGGTCTCTCAAAAATACATTAATGGAGGTGCATGGAGACTACATCTATGACCTACCACATTATTATTATTATTATTATTATTATTATTATTATTATTATTACTATTATTATTATTATTATTATTATTATTATTATTATTATTATTATTATTATTATTATTATTATTATTATTATTATTATTATTATTATTATTATTATTAAACTGTCATTTATAGCGCGCATAAACAAAATGGAAATCTTGCACGAAAGCGCGTAACAGAAGAAAAAATAATGTCTGTGCTGGTCTCATGATGTTAAATGTCGTTTTGTGCAGACCATTTGTCGGCTGGATAACATATAGGCGGCATATTAGGCCTATAATGTTGAGAGAGGCTATATATATATATCTGTAGGGTCTGGAAATACCTATTTACAACCTATCTTAACACAAGTCATGTATATATACACATACATGTACAGATAAGGATGCTTTATACATGTATAACCTAATGCATATAATTATAGGCCTATACATATATAAATAGCATCCGTATAATTATGTATATATACAGATACAGATACAATATATACTTATTATATATGTTTAGATAGGCTTTTTATTGGTATCTCTAGACCGCTAGCATATATATATAATTATATATATTCATTCATTCACAGCATTCTATATAAATATAAATGCTGTGTGTGTGTGCGTGTGTGTGTGTGTGTGTGTGTGTGTGCGTGTGTGTGTGTGTGTGTGTGTGTGTGTGTGTGTGTGTGTGTGTGTGTGTGTGTGTGTGTGTGTGTGTGTGTGTGTGTGTGTGTGTGTGTGTGTGTGTGTGTGTGTGTGTGTGTGTGTGTGTGTGTGTGTGTGTGTGTGTGTGTGTGTGTGGCGCCACAAGAAAGCTAACCGCAGGGCACAAGCTTGTTAGCATAAAACTCATCGTACTTTCGCTATTTATATTGCCCATGAAAGTCAGTCTACCGCAAATAACTAAACTGAAATCCAGCAACAAATCATAGCAGTGCATTGTACATTGGATATTGTCGTAGAATGGGGGTAAACGATGAAAATAGGGTGCGATGCGTAGAGGGAAAGACTGAAACCTCCCAGCACAGTACTGGCGGCACCACGTTTTCCGACAGAGGGGGGGATGGCAATTAGGAGTAGGGCAAGGAATTATATAATAGATTAGTTTGCGCCCCTCGATTCACATACGAAGTATGTCCCCGTTAAAATAATAGACTGCTTTGTGTTGCTGTGTAATTGTACATGTGCTCTGTCTAATACGTAGCCTAGGCCTACCTTATTAAAGTCATATAATCACGATGCAGACTCTCGAAAAGAAATCTGACACACGACCGAGAATAGACCTATTCTGTGAGCTGAACACAAGATGCCAACTACGGTCAGGACATTAGACTTGAAGCGCATATACTTTAGGCTAATCTGAACTGAATGACAAACTTGAGGCATTAAACGCTCGTGTATAGGCCTACTCTGTGAATGATTGAAGTGACCGATATTGCACTGCAGCGCTGACATTGCATAGGCTAAGTCAATCAAATAACTGTAGTAGGCCCTCTATAACTTTTCTCCGAAAACGGGAACAAACACCCGGAACATCGTAATACATAAATGTTTTAATCATGAGAAATTACACAATTAATGCGCTAATTACTACAGTAGGCTTAGTTCAGTCTGAAAGACAATTCAAGTGACCGATATTGCACGGCAGTGCTGATATTATACCAAATGACTGTGTTCTAACTTTTCTTTGAAGACTTGAACTTAACACCCGGAACATCATAGGCCTAATACATAAATGTTTTATATTATAATTAATGCGCTAATAACTAGTAGCCTAATTCAGTCTGAAAAATACAGCTTCATCAAGTTCATCATACTGACATGACGTCACCTCTTGGTGACTTTTAATACCAACGAACTCTACAAAACTGGTTTCTGAACTTTGCCAAAGCATAATCGAAAACCGCTGGTGCACATGGCGTCCACGTACAGAGTCTATGTAGGCGTTTGGAGCCCTGACAGTTGAGTTAGTCTGCGACCTTCCGGAAAATGTCCACTGATATTGGGGCTTCGTCCCAGATCCACTCTGGGGTAGCTCGACGTTGTATACGGCTCTTCTTTAGACTCCCTTGTCGACGGTTTGACGAAGAGCGTGCAGATGATATCCTTCTGAGTATTTGAGGCACTGATTCCTCGTCCATCTCGATTCCACCTCCATCACTTCTTCCTTCTAATCTTGTCTTCTATCATCCTCCTTCTGATCGGCTCATTACAGGACAACAAGATAAAGAACACAGCACTACAGACAGAGTAAGCTTACGGGATGTTACTCCTCTCCAGAGGCCCCCTGCCAGACAAAGAGCACAGATACGAAAACGAACGAGCAAGCCCATGCATGAGCTTACGGGATATTAGGCCACGCCAGATCTCATGGGGCAGCTTACTGACAAACAACTACTAACAGAAACACAGACGACACAGAGCCACATATATCAACCATAACATTCATCACAATCGATCCCATCTCGCCAAAAGGTGCAGAATCATCGCTGGTACCTATAGAAACACAGTAACACCACAGACGCTATTATCTCTACATGTTATAACAGATAATTATGTAGTAGGTCCCCTATTATTATAATGGGAAAGAATAAAATACAAGATTATCCTGCTGGGGCGGACCCTGTTGGTCGACACCGCACTGACATACATCAGGAAGCTCTGTGTTCCAGTCTCCAGTCAACCAGGTCAGCGATCGTTGCGCTCTGCTAGCCATGGAGATTTGCAGGTACCGCTGCTTCAGTATATCAACTCAAGCCCATTGTATCTTCTCATGTCTCGAATCTTCCTCTAGGAACAGTCCTCCGCTGTACATATAGGCGCTATTGCAATTAGCACTGTTCAGCAAACATTTTCAAAATGTCTTAAAATGCACTTGAATATTTAGATTTGGATAGATAGTCATGCAGGAAGAGGAAGAGGAGAAGGAGGGGAAGAAGAAGAGGAAGAGGAAAAGGAAGAAGACCAGCAGTCCCACAAGTTAACTAGAGGGGCAGCTATAGGTATGAGGTGTTAGCGACTTCATCTTCTTAGCCTCGGCCTATGAAGGCGCGGGTGGCCAGTCCTCTACATCGCCGTCTCATCTTCCCACAGACAATGTGTACGGTCAGTGTACTCATTACAGCTGAGATGGAAGTTAAAGCGAGAGATAGTTTTAAACTGAAGTAGGCTTTAAAATAAAGTAAGGCAAGAAACACTAACCGTATATCGTCAAGTAAGATTAAGTAAAATGAATTCCACTATGTGCCCTAATACACCACAAACAAAGGTAGGTCTCACCTGTATGAACCAGCCTTTTACGAGAAGACGGAGAGGTTGCAGAGAGGCTTCTTTTCTTCAGCAGTCTTTGCAGTGTGAGCTGGACTTGTCTCCAGACACTATCCATTCGAAGCCGTCACAATGCAGCAGCGTACGTACCTCCTGGAAACTACAGAAAGGGAAAACACACCACTTTGAAAATCAGAAAATGACCACCGAGAACATATGGTGAAACATTACTAAAAATGCATATTTCTTCCCAGATTTAAAGACATTAAATTTTATTTTAGTAATTGTAATTAGTAACTTAAATCAGGCCATGCAGTGTCTATGCACGAGGCATCAGCCGATGGCGCTCCAAGAACAAACTGTTGGTTGGGTCAGCATGCATGGGTGCTCTAGGAGCCTGCCACTGGTGACTCTTCTAGCTAACTGAGCTATGTTTGCTAACCGAAAAATGTTCTGTTCTTAATTACATTAAACATCACAATTATAGACTAGTTTGTTTTGCACTTTAGTGGCGCTATATAAATGTTCAATTGCAATTACAATATACGCACATGCATATTTAAGTGCTTGAGTTGAACAATTCTTACGTTTATCTTCGAATAAATCGGTTCCATTGTTGAGCAGATTTTCGAATTATTGCTAAATTTTCATTTGTAGATCGACTTAGTTTCTTGTTGCATCTCTGCCACCAAGAAGATGAAGACGACGACGACGACGACGACGACGATGACGACGATATAGGCCAACTGCACGAAGACACCAGTCATCTATATAGACAATCATCATCACATTAATTACCATTAATGATCAGATTATCATAGAGCATGGAGGCTGATAAGATGGACCTCTATCGACTTTAATTCAAACAGACCAAGTCATTGGGCGATATATCATCAATACGATTCATGTAACCATCAAGTGGTGTCAGGCTTCCACCTGGACAGTTGAGCCTACCCTTCCAGGATGTCCACATGGAGTCCATATGGGACCCATATGGAATCCCATAGAGCCCATATGGGTCCCATCTAATGCGCATGGAAATGCTGGCAGAGTATAACCCATACAGGCAGTAACGTAGATCGTTCATATAATAATAGGCCCAAAGACTATGGATTGGTCGTTGCACATATGACAGGTTATATCTTATTATTAATAAAGTACATGGTTATGTTAAGTATCTTAAGTTGTTACCGTTTGATGTGGCAAGACAACTCTCGGACACAGTCAGTGCAGTCGAAATGTTACCACCAGAACTATGGACTTAAGCAGACCTGGTAAACTATTATGTAGGACTGATACTACTACGTACTGGCTCTTAGTGTGACTGCAAGAACCAAATGCACAGCAAACTACATAGGCCTACTGTACGAATTCCTCACAAAATATCAACTGAAGCTATAAAACACAGAACACGAAGAAACACAGAAAAATTATCGTCAGGAAAAGATTTGAAATTTAAATTTTGCGGGCATGCACGGCCGCATCCACTTTGGGGATATGCTTCTGACTGTCTCTGTCTCTTATGAATCAGGAAACCCCTCTGGGCAAAAGCGAAAAGCATCCCATCTGAAGATGCAGAGTAGGGAATACTGGTTATCAAACATTAAAATCTAATCCAGAGGTTATCTAGAGGTTAAGCATTGTTAAACATTGAGCCTTGCATTAAAATCTAATCCAGAGGTTAAGCATTGTTAAATATAGGTCATTTGAGGCTTACCTTACGTGAATTCCGTCTGCAAACTATGGTCCAACCCTCTGTGAGTCGGGATCGGATGTCTGTCGAAGGCTGTCTCCTCCTGGTTTCGGATCGTCCACATCAGCTACTTTACAGGTTCTGATGAATTGGCCTTTGGCGACGATCCAATGCTTCTCTCGTGCAGATTGTAGTCCAACGTAAAAGCATCGAATGACGGTCTCTTCCTCTCGGTGTGTACTTTATGTCGCTCAAGCGAAAGCTTACAGTACATAGTTGCATCTGGTGTATACCGATTGTTTTGTTACGGCTGGCTTTCACACAGCTTAACGTTCTCGCTTGAGAAAGGTCTCAGGTGTGCGGTTTTCGTTCTCAGGAGTTGTAGATTTTCATTTTCAGGACGAGTAGCGGTTTTCTTCTCCTCCTCACGGGTGTGATCTTTAGTTGTCGAAGCAGCAGTCTCGTTCTCAGCGTGATAGGAAGTTCTTCCAGTTTCATAAGGTTCTCGGGTTTCGTTATCTTGGAGTAGCAGAGTTCATTCTTCGGCGTTTCGTTTTCACCATGAGAAAGACTTTCATTTTCGTGAGGAGGAGCATTTTCGTTCAGCCAGTCAGTATGACAGCGAGTCGGTCAGTCAGTCAGTCAGTCAGTTTATATAATGCCTCTTAAAGATAACTTCTCAGAGGCTGTCCTTGTCCTTCCCGTAAAACCTCATAAAGAATCCCAAACTAATCCAGTGGTGCAGACCCAAAGGGAGATTATTCCAATGGTATTCCCTGTCCATTCCAGTACCCAAAGAAAGTATTATTCCACTTGTCCATTCCAGTTGAGATTATTCGGATGGTATTCCCTGTCCATTCCAGTACCCAAAGAAAGATTATTCCACTTAGTTGGTATTCGGAACCGTATTCCCTGTCCATTCCAGTTCCCAAAGGGAGATTATTCCACTTAGATGGCGTTTCGGTATACTTTTCCAGGTAGATGGATTTACATGCCAATTTCAGTTTAAAAGCCTCAGACAGAATCCCAAGTTAATACCAGTGCCGTACTGTAGACCCAAATGGGAGATTATTCCACTTATATCACTTATATGGGACGTACCCTGTCCATTCCAGTGCCCAAAGGGAAATTATTCCACTTAGATGAGGAGTACTTCCAAAGGGATTCCAGTACTCAAACGAGACTATTCTACTAGATGGCGATCCCTGTCCATTTAAGTAAAAAGCCTCGGCCAGAATCCCAAGCTAATCCAGTGGTTCAGACCCAAAGGGAAACTATTTCACGTTAAGGGCGTCCCCCATCCATTCTCGCAATAAAGCGCATCCAGAATCCAAAGCAAATCTCCGTGCAGACATAATGCACGCTATTCCAGCCACACTTTCGAAGTGGGTGCAAAAGGAACACCCTCGTCACCCAAGCAGTGGAACCATGCCACAGTGGAACCATGCCACATATTCGAAGTGGGTGCAAAAGGAACACCCACCTCATCTAAGCAGTGGAACTGTGATGTCACAAGTTCTTTAATTCCTTTTAATTGGAAAGGGACAAACATTTGACAAATGCTCATTGTATTCATTGCTGATTACTTCGTGTTTATTTCTGGTACCAATATTGAATAATGATATTCAGTGACAAGGTTTCCCTATTTAAAGGATTGCAGAACCGGTGACATTGCTGCGTTTGATTTATGAAATCATCGTCATTCAAAGCCGGCTAATTATTTGCGCTTAAAGCCCTGCAAGGTCATTATAAGAAAAATAACATAAGCGATTGAGATCGATGGCCAGTATTTGCTTATCAAAATTGCTGCCCTGTAGGTGACCAAGAATCCATGAGTGATGCAGATTGTCAGTTGACGAACACTTGCTTTGAAAAAACGACCGACGATTTGGCAAATGAAAGATCAACGACACCGAAGGAAACCGAAGAAGAAACTGAAAAAGAAACCACTTCAAGCACTAAGAATACTTACACTACCGGTAATTCAGAAAATAAACTTGCTACACACACTCAGGTTTCATTACTCACCGCAGATGAATCATCAAGAGAAGCTACATCTAGCAGTTGCACCTCACTAGACTGCATCACTACATCTTACACAACAACACCAATCTCAGCAGCCAAACAACTCACCAAAGGTACCAAAAGAAAATCCCAAGCAAGAAATGAAGTCGCAGAAGAATACACTGTCGCCACGACAACAATTGTCGCACTGAAATCAACATATGACTCGAAATCATCAGAAGGTAGAATTCCGAAATCTGCTCTAAACGGTAAAAATCGTATTTACAGTAGAGTTATGCTCTTATTATGGTAAACGAAGTTATTGTTATATTTCCCAGCGATAGCATGAGCAATTGTAGCGAAAACCAGATCTTCGCTACAGATTTATTGTGCTCCTAGCTACAATTATAAGCGCTGTATTAAGTATGACATTCTTTTACTAATCTTCTTTCCTCATCGCTATTTGGCGATGGTGAGTTGCAGCCTACCATGGTGAATTTCGCAAGGTTTCCCGTAACCTAAGTGTCAAAGCGCCTGTAGTATCTATGGACTTATGAAGGATCTTTGTGTTGGTCAGCCATCTTGGTATTTTGAAGCAAGATGGAACTCAAACTTTGCTATTAAACTAGTAACTATCATATTGGCGACGAAGATTTAAACTCAGACGCGTTAATAATGGCGGCAGCAATCGGAAGAGTCGATCCTTTCGAAGACGGAGATGACTGGGCATCGTATTACGATCGTTTATTGATGTTTTTCATCGCGAACGATATACCTACGGAGAAGCACGTGCCTGCCCTGTTAAGTCTCATAGGGACCCGTTGTTACGCGCTGCTGAAAGGTCTCACGACGCCGGACAATCCGTCATCAAAAACTTTTAAGGAGCTAACCGATCTGTTGGAAGCCCACTTCACTCCAAAGCCGCTGGTCATCGCAGAACGTTTTCGGTTTTACAAAAGATCGCAGAGGGAAGGTGAGTCCATTCTTCAGTACATGGCAGACCTAAGGCGACTTTCACAACATTGCGATTTTGGAGCTTTTTTGCCCGATGCCTTGAGGGACAAGCTAGTATGTGGATTGTCTCACGCCAACATTCAGCGAAAACTCTTATCTGAAGATGGCTTGACTGTGGATAGGGCAATGGCTATTGCTGTAGCGATGGAGACAGCTTCAAAGGATGCCTTAGAACTCAGGGAGGGCGTTCCTACAACATCAGTGCAACCGGTGCATCAGGTTCAAACTAAAAACAGTGATAGACCAAGGGATAAAGAATGTTACAGATGTACAGGTAGACATGATCCAAACAAGTGCAGATTTAAAGATGAATTGTGTTTTGGGTGTTCAAAAAAAGGCCACACGATCAAAGTTTGCCGTTCGCGTAATAAGGTCAATTACAGGGCAAGACAGACTCAATCAAAGCATACAGTTAATCTGAAAGACACCCACAAATTGGAGCATGATACTGAGAGTGACAATTGTGAAGCAGAAAATGTTTACCATCTGAGGACTGTTACAGAAAAAAAGGCCAACCCTATACAGTTGAAGTGAAATTAAATGGAGTGAAAACTTGTTTGGAGGTGGATACTGGGGCTGCAGTGACAGTCCTAAATCAGTCTACATATGAACGAATATGTAGGAATCGACGAAATTCGCTGCAACCTACTTCAGCAAAGCTGAAAACCTATACAGGACAGTTGATCCCAGTAATGGGAACAGTTCCAGTGGAAATCACATATGCTTCCCAGGTGTTAGAACTGCCAGCATTGGTGGTATCTGGTGAGAATCCATGCTTGATGGGTCGTGATTGGCTACAAGTACTCAAATTAAACTGGAAAGAAATTTTCCGCATCCAAAACGTGGAAAAGTCACAGGTTGACCAAGTGTTAGCAGAATTCTCTGATGTGTTTAAGGAAGAATTGGGGACAATGAAAGGTTTTAAAGCAAAGATATTCGTTGATTCTAATGCGCTGCCAATCTTCTGTAAAGCTCGTCCTCTGCCATATGCTTTGAAGAAAAGAGTCGAAGCAGAACTGGATCGTTTGGTGCATGAAGGCACAATCTGTCCTGTGACACACTCAGACTGGGCTGCACCAATAGTACCTGTGGTAAAGGCTGATGGAACAATACGAATCTGCGGGGATTATAAAACAACAGTCAACAAGGTGTCCAAGCTGGATCGTTATCCAATCCCAAAGACAGAAGATCTGCTTACTTCATTGTGTGGTGGAAAAACATTCAGCAAGTTAGATTTGAGCCAGGCTTATCAGCAACTACTTTTGGAGGATGAGGCAAGGAAATTTCTTACTATCAACACACACAAAGGTTTATTTGAGTATTGTCGTTTACCATTTGGAGTCAAATCAGCTCCAGGAATCTTTCAGAGAGCCCTTGAAAACCTGTTGAGGGATGTGCCTTTTGTTATTGTGCGAATGGATGACATTCTGTTGTCTGGATTATCAGATGAAGACCACCTCAGAAATTTACGGGAGGTTTTACGTCGTTTGTCCGAGGCAGGTTTACGCTTAAAACGGTCCAAGTGCTTGTTTTTTGCTCCTGAGGTGGTATACTGTGGCCGGGTGGTTAACGCTGAGGGTACTCGACCATCACCATCCAATGTGCATGCTATCACTGAGGCCAGAGCGCCTAAGAACTCCACCGAGTTGCGGGCATTTCTCGGTATGCTGAATTTTTATAATGCCGACCTCCCACATTTGGCTACAACATTGGAACCCATGCACAAGCTACTTCGTAAACATGTACAGTGGCAGTGGAATGCAGAAACCCAGACATCTTTTCAGGAAGCGAAAAACTTGTTGACCAATTCCAGCCTCCTCACACATTATGATGAACAAAAAGAACTAATTGTGGCTTGCGACTCCTCACCATATGGTGTGGGTGCAGTACTGTCACATATCATGGAGGATGGTTCTGAGAAGCCTATAGCTTTTGCTTCAAGGACATTGAATTCTGCTGAACGGAATTACTCTCAACTGGATAAAGAAGGACTGGCATTGCTGTTTGGTGTCAAGAAATTTCATCAGTTCGTCTATGGCCGGAAATTTATCCTGACCACAGACCACAAACCATTACTAGGTTTGTTTGGTGATGACAAGGCTGTTCCACAAATGGCTTCTCCAAGATTAATCCGTTGGATATTGACATTATCGGGATATGATTATAAACTGAAATTCCAAGCAGGCTGCAACAATGGAAATGCAGATGCTCTAAGCCGTTTACCATTGGACGAGACAGTGTCCGACAGTGACGTTCCTGGTGAGGTGATCCAATCACTGGATATCGTAAACCAAACAGTCAATGCAGCCACTATCAAAGCGCAAACATTCAGGGATCCAGTTTATAGCCAAGTGCTGAATTACTGCCGTAGAGGTTGGCCAGATAGGTGTCCGTCTGAGGATTTGCGTCCATTTTTTCAGGTCCGAGCGGAACTAAGTCTTCAAGATGGATGTTTACTGCGAGGTTGTCGAGTGATTGTGCCGACCAAGAGCCAGGAAGTCATCCTCGAAGAATTGCATGAGATGCATCCGGGAGTATGTCGTATGAAGGCGTTGGCTCGGAACTATGTGTGGTGGCCAGGCCTAGACAAAGGTATTGAACGACTGGTCAGACAGTGCTCGTCATGTCAGATTCATAGGCACGCCCCGGAAAAGGCTCCACTGCATCCATGGGAATATCCTTCAAGACCTTGGGAACGGTTACATTTGGACTATGCAGGACCCTTTTATGGGAAAATGTTTCTCATTATAGTCGATGCTTACAGCAAATGGATTGATATCCACATTCAGTCAACAGCAACGTCTAAGGCGACTATTGAGAGTCTGGTGCAGACGTTTGCCACTCATGGCTTGCCTGAACAGGTTGTATCAGACAATGGACCGTGCTTCACCAGTGATGAGTTCCGCACATTTCTCAGTCAAAATGCAATCCATCAGACATTGGTGGCGCCGTTTCACCCCTCTTCCAATGGGCAAGCAGAGCGAGTTGTTCAGTCGTTCAAAGAAGCCATGAAGAAATCGGAGAAAAGCCCCTGGAGTTTACAGCGAAGGGTATCTCGATTCCTCTTCACCTATCGCATAACGCCGCACACAGTTACAGGCATCTCTCCAGCTGAATTACTGATGAATCGGACACTTCGAACCAGATTCGATGGGTTAAGACCCAACATTTCTTCCCGAGTACAGCAGAAGCAGGCAAAACAGAAATCCATCCATGATCAGCATTGTCGTCAAAGAGATTTTCAGGTTGGAGATAAGGTGTATGCTCGGAACTTTAGCACACATGTGGATTCGGGGCAAAAATGGACACCAGGTGAAATTGTCGAGCTTACTGGACCAGTTTCTTGTAAAGTGCAGTCAGAGACGGGGTCCATCATTAGAAGACATGTTGATCACCTCCGTAGAAGGTGGCCAGAATCACTGGATGTTGCTGAAGGAATGGACAAGAATCCGGGCAGTTCAGACAGCTGTCAACAGAACGAGACAACCGGAAGGGCAGAAACTTCAACATCATTCAGAATGTCGCAGAACACCACACCAGGGAACACTTGTCCGAACAATCAACCATCAAACACACCACCTGTGGTACACAAGCATCAAACAGAGGGGATTGGAGAGCTACCAGAGTATGTTTCTCAGGACAACCAGCCTCAGCCATCGGAAGTGACACCTACAGTACCTGATCGACGTTCTGAAAGACTTAAGAAGCCCCCAAAGTATCTCGAGGATTTTGTTTGCACACGCAGGCCAGAATAAAACCTGCTAGACATATTATTTTAGAGGTGAGGGGCAGTCTACCCCAAACCTCAATTATTATTATGATGGGTATTTGAAGTTAATGCTTAGCAATGTCTAAAGACATTCTTTAGGACTTGAACATTTGACATTAGCCATTTAACTTTGGGGAAAGCAGTGTAGTATCTAGGGACTTATGAAGGATCTTTGTGTTGGTCAGCCATCTTGGTATTTTGGGCTGAAGCAAGATGGAACTCAAACTTTGCTATTAAACTAGTAAATACCACAGCGCCATTGTTGGGTGAATGGAAATGTTTGATTTCTTTTAAGGGAAGAAATAACTTTCTGGTGTTACAGGGGTACGATAGAACCTACCAAATTGTGGGGTAGAATTCAGGGAAACCCACCAGATTAATTTAAGAGGCTTAGTTGTGCTTTAAAAGTGGTAGTTTGCATTGAGATGTTTTAGTCTTGTGTTAGACCAGGTCTAAATGGACTATAAATTCCACTTGCACTAGTTTTGTGATTGTAGTGACTGACATAGATTGTTTGAGTTATCTTTATAAAGGCGCTAGATAAGTGCATATCAAATTTATGTTCTGTAATTACTGTTTGATCAATAATAATATGGAAAGACAATTCAAAGAGCATTTTGATTCATTTAATTTCCCTCTTGATACTGAACAAGATAATAACCAGAGAGTCTTGGGTTCATTACCTGACCAAATGGAGGTAACTAATAGTCCAAGTGACCTATTAGAGGGAGAGTTAGGGAGTCGAAACCCAAGGTGCGTGGCGGAAGACCCTTTCAATGTAAAGTTACAGCCTGTGCATAGGATCACCACGAACCCTGGCGCGTCGTTAAGAACGACAGTCGCTCCCTTCCAAGGGGCCTCGGGCACCACTTCAGGCATTCTGGCAGAGGAAGTAGTTCAATTAGATGATAGGCATGCTGCCTCACTGTTGCTTAATCTTGGTCGTGATGTCAGATTCACGATGAAACCACCTCCTTACTATAGGACTGAAACCCGTTCGCTAGAGGTGGACAGGCCCATAGTGATAAGATCCCAGCACAGCTAGCGACCCCTGGCGGTGGGGAAGCGTTCGCTACACAATGTTATTTAGTTTTATGGTACTGAGGGCAACGAGGTGTGTCTCTGATCACTGAATTACACGGTCGTTGACACCATGTATGGACAACGAAGAGTTTCGCGTGAAACGCAGGACTTGAATCCCAAACGCTGAGGTGAAAGAGAAACGCGTTCCTCATTTACTTTAGCGATAAAAATGTCTTTCCTTTAATCATGTTTAAAATTGTAATTATAATTGGACATTTATTAATCGCCTCTCCTAAAGAACGTAAGCAGAGGTGATCTCTTTGATAGCTAAAATTATGTGAATTGTTACCCAGATTAAAGAGTTCTTCCGAGAGGTTACAATATTCAGATAATTTCAGATTGAAATATCGCAAGTGTCACTATTTCTAGTGACACTTGCGCTATTTCTATCACACAAGATGACTCCAATCAAAATGTTCCCATCTTGAATTCATATGTGACAACTGTGCTGAGAGTTCTTTGATCGAGCAGTCTGAGTGCAGTCAACATGTTCCCTCCCATATGGATTCCATATATAGTTGACGATAACGTTCGAAGACTATGCTTAAGAACAAAAACTGCGTACACCCAACACCTACAAATTGATCTCCTTAGCTTCATAGTAGGCCTATATGTCGTAGACAGGCGCTATATAAAGGCTCTGAATGAATAAGTTACTGAGAGAGTAACCAATACTCATTACTAACGAATACTTTTTTGCTTCGAACATTAGAGACACTTTTCTCATCTGACTCATAGCTGCATCTTAAGACCCTCTTTATACATGTAAGTGTTCTGTTACATTACATTATTCAAAACAGCTCATCAGTCGCATTTATCAAAATGTGGAATTCCTAATGCATTCCCAGACGAGCTGAATGCTACTTAACGTATTATGAGGTCCAGTATTGCTATTGCTATTGCTAATGCGTTAGACCGTGGTGACCCGTCTTTAAGTAGTTTTGCTCTAAGAGAAACTGTCATTCTCTACGCCATACATGAACATCTACGCAGAGCATATTGAAGTTGTGCAATAGACAAATGCACGCCTTTTAAAAATCTCATTGAGTCTCGCTTATACTTACTGGAAAGATATTGCCACTGTCCCGCCATTAAAAAAGGCTTGACTTCTAACGTCTTCAAATTTTCAAATGTCATGAAAATGCGCAGTTTATAATATTTATGCACGCCATTTGGAAAATCTCTATATGTCTCGCTTATACTTATTGAATCGTAATTCGGCTAATACGTGCTCAAAGGAAACTTAGAAGGAGAACGGTACCGGGTAACCCAGAATATCACATGACTAGCAACGATTCGAATTCCAGATGCAATCCAAGATGACTACCACGGTTGCAACCTTTAGGCACAATGCAATGTCATGCTTTCTGTTGTTTTAAATTGCAGGATACACCATCAGTTCGGAATCAAAGTTTGTTCCAATTGGTTGTTACCATCTTTGGGTGATCAATATAACTGACGACTTCATCTACACACTGTGTGTCGGTCCGGGTGATATTTTCACTATAAGAGCTTACGACGCTAGCACTCCACACGATCTGCTAATGATAACTGTTGTTGATGGGAGTAAACTTCTGGCTAATTTTACATGGTTCGGCAGTGTGGTTGGCATTGAAAACCCAAATACTGTATACGCTGGTGAAAGGATTTGCAAATGCATCTGGAAGATAGACATTAATAAGAACGAAGTTAGCAAATGGCTGATGGAACTGGGTGATGGATTCAGTTTGTCACTAGCTAATGACAATCATCTACTGTTGCTGAAAGTCTCTGAAGATATTCCGCATTTACAGATTTACGATCAAGATGCGAATCTTTTAAGAAGTGTTTCACTTCCTAACGACTTCAGAGGTCCACTCCGTGCCATTCAGAAACCCGATGGAGATTTCATAGTCAGCCACAGATTAGAAGAGAGCCACGAAATGTGTGTAAGTTTTTTAAGCACTAATGGGCAAATCATCAGTCAGTTTAACCTCAGAGAAACAGTTGGCTTCAAGGATGCACAACTGTTTCGCGAAAGAAACATCAGTAGTACTCTTGCGACTGAAAGGTTCAGTGGGAACGTATATATGTTTGATGGCAGTGCAGAAAACTGGAACCTAACTGATCTGAGTGTCATCATCAGCAACAGCTCAAACGAGAGCTCTAGGAAGATTATAGGTTTCCGAAGCACTGATGGGCGTATTTTCAGTGATATGAAATAAATTATTTGCAGATCGTTCAGTTGTTTTGGGATGCGGACAACAAAAATCTATTTGTCAATGATAATATCTTTGGAAATTTTTATCAATTTGACACGAAAAGTCTTGAGTGGAGTCAAATGGTTCGAAAATTGCATCATGATTTGCATTACGACACGAAGAAAAGGCTGTTAATTTCTAATTTTCGTGAAAATGTGGAAATTTTGGCATTCAAGAAATACTAGTCGTGCGAAGGCAACCATGAATTTAACGCAATGGCGACATTTCCTCGAGTCTGCTGATCAGTGGCGGCGCCAGAGGTGGGGGGTTAGGGGGGGCTTAGCCCCCTAATTGCGGCTCAGCCCCCAAACAAAAATGGGCAATCACTGCCAATGCCAGGAAGGTGTTGAGAAAGGAAGGGAATGGCGTTTTAGCCCCCCAAAAAAACCTGAAATCCTGGCGCCGCCACTGCTGCTGATCTGCACCTGCATGTGGTCAGTCACCTCCAACGTAGCCTAATCTTATGCTTACAAACAGCATCTAGTTACAGAGTGTCTTCAACAGTCTGTCCACTTTTAAATAATTGAGTCAGCTGACGTTAGATTTGTTTATTAATTATAAATGCAAATATTACCCTCATGATCATACACAGACGAAGCACAATGTATTCACGGCTAATATTTGAGTTAAACGAGTTCTTATAATAACGGTTTAACAATGGAGAGAACATCCAAGAGGATCGTTTCTAACCCCATATGTATTTCGATGGTATCTTTGAATAATTATCGATGACTTACACTGTGTGCTAAGAACATTGTTTCCCTGCGAGGCCCGAAACTTTTGAAGTTGGTGATGGACGAAGCTGAGCTTATGATGCGCTAATAATTATTGTTCTCATGCCATCCGAAATGTGGATAAATGATTCTGTTGCGGTCATTTTATTCCAATAGCAAAACCTCGACACACCCGACTCAGAACGTCGTAAGAACTAAATGGTGAACTCATTGAATGATTCACCTCCTTCCTGGATGAACATTTGTTGATGTTGTCTATCAGCTCTCTCAACTTGGTTCATGAACCACTTCCATTCGCTTAAGAAGGGCAACAATATTGTCCTCTCTTCAAAACTTCTAGCGTAACCAGATATTTTTGTCTCATATTTTAATCTATAATTCTGTCTTATATTTTCTTCTTATATTTTTGTCTCATATTTTTTACTTTTGTTTTTGTCAGTAAACACGTGCTGTAGTGGCAAACAATAAATGAAATTTCAGTGTATGCTTCTTAAATGTCAAATTCCGTTATGTTAAAATGATATCGTGTCGCCTTGATAGTAAAATTATCCTTAAATAGAATTAACTATATCAAATGACACTAGGAAATAGACTGTTGCATGAGTTAGCAAAATAATGTACAGTAAACTAGAATAGTCGCCAGCGGTAGGCCCACGCAAGCACGTGTAGCCAATCAATGGATTCCCGTCGACAGTTGGCAGATGGCATTCATGCTCAGAGTCACTGGACCAGTAACGTCGTTGGGGTAAGACGAAAGGTCACACCGCTCACAGATCGAGGCAGACGTTGACGCCTCCGCCGCGCAGTCTCTAATTGGTAGATGACTATTTTCAAGTTGCTTCAATATTGCAGGTGACTCTCCTACTATTTCGAGGGCGCAAGATAAATTACTCAATTATCCACCAATCGCCGAGATTTATAAGACTCGCTTATTTGTGTATTTTCTACTAACATGTCTTATTTTATCTTATTTATTAAGCGCCATTATCCAGTGACAAACCTTCAATCGATCACACAGAGAAGTTAAAGGCTTGCTCAATGCTCATACAATAACCGTGTCACAGAAGCCTTGAAAGCGTTCCCTGCGCGTTACAAGGCTACCGCTTAACTAATAATTGAATTGGCCACCGTGTCCCCCGAGAGAGAGGGAGGGAGAGAGAGTGAGACAGAGTGTGTGAGTGTGTGTGAGTGAGAGAGAGGTTAAGAGAGAGACAGAGAGAAAGAGACAGACAGAGAGAGACAGAGAGAGACAGAGAGAGACGGAGACAAAGACAGAGAGACAGAGAGAGACACAGACAGACACAGACAGATACAGACAGATAGACAGACAGACAGAGACACACAGAGATAGGGACAGAGACAGAGACAGAGAGAAGGATAAGGGAAAGAGAGATATAAACAGAGGAAGCAGAGCTAACATATACTTATTTACACTAAGTAGAACAGCGAACTCCAGAAACTTCTCAAAGCCGCAGTACAGTACCAGCCTATACATTCGACTCCGGTCCGCAGAATTAGAAAGCTTAATATGGTTTAATGAAGTTTAATATTGAGTAAGACTTGTCGCTTCCACTAGTGTGATCTGGTTGCATCTGAATCTACATAGGAAGTTCCATTAATTAGTTGGGATGACAAGAACAATGGGCATCGTTTATTTGAATTAAGTCTAAACTGATACAATACATGTACTGTCTACTCTTATGAAACCGAGGACCAACATCAGGAAGATTAATCTCTAGTAGCCTCAGACACTAGTGCACAATAGTTAGCCAATGAAACCAGTAACTGCATTGCTGCTCTAGAGCACACTCTAAGTCCGTATATATTCATGTGAATATGGCATCAACGTTATTACAACATTAGATTTAGAAGGAAACGATAATATATGTAATATTAATTTTCAGTGTTGCATCAACGCCACGACGAACAATAGCAGTGTCACAAAACATCTGATGTAATTTAGAGCAACATTTATTGGCTAATTATTGTGCACTAGTGTCTGCTGCCACCAAAGATTATATATTTTCACTCGATTGACAAGATTTCGCTACTGCAAATTAGCCGAACCGTCGCCTGTTCCTCTTCCTCCTCCTCTTCCTGTTCCTGCCCTTCTTCGTCTTCGTCTTCGTCTTCGTCTCCGTATCTGTCTACCTCTCCGTCTCCGTCTCCCTCTCCGTCTCCCTTTCCCTCTCCCTCTCCCTCTTCTTCTCTTCTGCCTCTTCCTCTTCCTCTTCCTCTTCCTCTTCCTCTTCCTGTTCCTGCCCTTCTTCGTCTTCGTCTTCGACTTCGTCTCCGTCTCTGTCTACCTCTCCGTCTCCCTTCTTCTTCTCTCTTCCTCTTCCTCTTCCTCTTCCTCTTCCTCTTCCTCTTCCTCTTCCTCTTCCTCTTCCTCTTCCTCTTCCTCTTCCTCTTCCTCTTCCTCTTCCTCTTCCTCTTCCTCTTCCTCTTCCTCTTCCTCTTCCTCTTCTCTCTCTCTTCTCTTCCTCTTCCTCTTCCTCTTCCTCTTCCTCTTCTTCTTCTTCTCTTCTCTTCTTCTTCTTTCTCTTCTCCTCCTCCTCCCCCCTCCTTCCTCTTCCCCTTCCTTCCCTTCCCTTCCCTTCCCCTTCCCCTTCCCTTCCCCTTCCCCTTCCCCTTCCCCTTCCCCTTCCCCTTCCTTCTTCTTCCCTTCCCTTCCTTCCCCTTCCTCCTTCCCTTCCCCTTCCCCTTCCCTCTTCTCCTTCCTTCCTCCTTCTCCTTCTCCTTCTCCTTCTCCTCCTTCTCCTCCTCTCTTCTCCTTCTCCTTCTCCTTCTCCTTCTCTTCTCCTTCTCCTCCTTCTCCTTCTCCTTCTCCTTCTCCTTCTCCTTCTCCTTCTCCTTCTCCTTCTCCTTCTCCTTCTCCTTCTCCTCCTTCTTCTCCTTCTCCTTCTCCTGCTTCTTCTCCTGCTTCTTATTCATAGTATGTAAAGTTTCTACAAAATGTCTCATTTTATCTAATTTATCAAGCGCCACTATCCAGTGACTAAACTTCAATCGATCACACAAAGCAGGTTGGCCACCGTGTCCCACGAGAGAGAGAGAGACAGAGACACAGATTGACAGACAGACAGACAGAGGCAGAGACAAGACAGACAGACACAGAGACAGACAGACAGAAAGGCAGAGAGATAGAGAGACATAGACAGACAGAGAGATAGAGAGACAGAGAGATAGAGAGACAGAGAGATAGAGAGGCAGAGAGACAGACAGAGACAGAGAAAGAGAGACAGAGAGAGACAGAGAGAGGGAGAGAGGGAGGGAGGAGGGAGGGATACAAAGTTATATTAATTAAAAGAGCGAACTCCAGAAACTTCTCGAAGGCGCTTTGTACCAGTTAATACATGAAGAGTTTGCAGAATTAAAAGGTTAATATGGTTTAACAAAGCTTAATATTGTATAATAGTTATCGCTTCCACTACAGAACCTCACAATGACGCATTGTACGAGACGATACATAAACACATTGAACATTTGCAGAATTATACAGTCTAAGATGTCTGTCGTTGCCTTTGGCGTCATCTGTTTTTCAACAGAACGTTCGTCAAATTGTTTGCGATGTCAGATAAAATGAATTTCAGGAACTGGTGACTCTTCTACATTTCTAACCATTTCTGAATTTTCAATTAAGGGCGAAGCCAAAATTGAGCTCACTGTCTTTGAATTGGCAAATATCATTTTATTGAAATAGAGAGCAGTTTACTCTGCGAATTCGTCTATGTAATGGAATGTTAATCTCCGAAAATTTCTCAGCGCCCACAAAAGCCACGTAACAGAAACCAGCTTAAACACCGGCGCTATATAAAATCATGTCCGCAATTATATAGAAAGGCTGATCTGTTCGTTCCAATGCCATGTAAAAATCTTGGGAGAACAAGCCGATATTGTTTTCAATGGCAAGTACATTGACAATCGTTTAACTTGTGTCAGATGGAGCTAATATATACAATACCCACACTGTCTAATGAAATCGAGAACAGCACGTCGACAAGCAGCTATAATTATAGCAAGCAGCAGACACTAGAGTATAAGTAGCCAATCAAACGGGCTTCCCGTTGACCAATAGTTGATCTAGCTGATCAAGAGGTTACTGGATGTTCTTATGTATTCATGTGAGTATCGCCCCAAGGCTGTGACGACTTTTAGCAATGTAGGGTAGAGTGGGGCAAAACGCCCCCTTTAACGGGTTTTGCTCAATTACAACGTGAGTAACAACATTTTCAGCATGAAATTATTGTAAGACCTTGTACTGAATGTCCCAAGTAAAGTAAAATTACGTCCGATAAAATGCCCCAAAAGATTACATTGAAAAAATAATAAAATACAGAGTGCTTCAAAAGGGCGTTTTGCCCCTCACCTGGGCAAAACGCCCCCCGTGATTTGACCCCGCTACCTGAAAAGTCGATGCACATAATCAACTGCAATCACTGCCATGATGCAACAATAACTATAAGAAGTAAAGAGATCTAGAATTTTTTTTAAAAGATGTCATAAAAATAATTAAAAAAAAAATATGCTTTGCTTCAGGCGACACTGAGGTGAGGGGGGCGTTTTGCCCCATGTCAGCATTTTCCACAGGGGGGCGTTTTGCCCCGCTTGGTGCTACCTTGTGAGATTGCCCATATAATAAAAATTGATATGTTAAAGCCCCATTTATTGTGCACAGTTATTCGATACAGGGTATACTTTAGACCTATATTTTTTTATTATTGGCTATATCTAGCATTTTGGCACCATTAATGATACAGAATTGGCGGCTGACTCTTATAAGGAAACATGAAAAATCAATTTTTCTAAAATAAAAATAAGCAAAGCATCTAAAGATAAATAACTGACGATTATCTCATTAGGGTACAACTAAGAAACCCCAGAACATTCAAAAATTTCATTACATGGCACAGGGGGGACAGGGCCGGGAGGGGGCGTTTTGCCCCGCGGGGGCGTTTTGCCCTCACTCTACCCTATAGAAGGAAACGATCCGATGCCACACCAAATATATTGCATTTCAGAACAAAGTCTGGTCAACAATTTTTTATCATGTATTCTACAATAGCTTCTTGTTCTTAGGATCTATAGACCTAATGATGGCCGTTTTGTCAATTAGACGCCGCACTCTCGCCTTGGCCAAGCTCAGAATTTAACGACGCAAATCCTGCATGGGATTATAATTATTTCATTCGATAGACGAAATATCGTATCCTGAAGAAACTGGAAACACTATCTATCTATAGAATCAGTTTTATTTAAAGTTTTAGATTGTGAACGTCTTAACTAATTTGCGATCGAAAGTCAACTACTCACACAGTTTAGGATTCGCATCAACTGCTGCCTGACAAAATGTTCCGAGTATTTTGTACGGCGATTATTTTCTTAGGCATCGTCATTTCTAAGTTCATAATCAGTAAGTATAACGTTACTTGTTTATACATATAATATTATGCAGTATCGTAATCTTAGCTTAAATTTAGCTATTTATTTAACCTCTTCAAGAAAATATAATCTAGTGACTTCTAGTCCCAATCTGAATAGTCTACTGGTTTTGTTGACGCAACACGGATTATGTCTTCTGCAAAGTAGTGTCTCATGTTAGGTCTTGTTGTTTTGAAGTAAAGAAACCTGTCAAAAGTTCTTTAATTCCTTTAACTGGAAAGTGACAAACAGTTGGCAACAAACTTGTGATATTCATTGACGTTTTTTCTTGATTATTTCCGGTACCAAAATGGAATTATGATATTCGTGACAGTGTTTCCCAATTTAAAGGACTACAGAACCGGTGACATTGTTGCGTTTGGTTTATGCAATCATCGTCATTCAAAGCCGGCTAATTATTTGCCCTTAAAGCCCAGCGAGGTCATTAGGAAGAATCAGCATAAGCGTTTGAGATGATGTATTGCTGATGATTCATATTGCTGTCCTGTAGGTGACCAAGAATCCATGAGTGATGCAAATTGTCAACTGACGAACACATGCTTTGAAAGAACGACCGACGATTTGGCAAATGAAAGATCAACGACACCGAAGGAAACTGAAAAAGAAACCACTTCAAACACTCAAACTACTTTCAGTAATTCAGAAAATACACTAGCTACACACACTGAGGTTTCATTACACACAACAGATGAATCACCAACAGAAGCTACATCAAACAGTTGCACCTCACTAGACTGTATCACTACATCTTACACAACAACACCAATCTCAACAGCCAAACAACTCACTAAAGTTACCAAAAGAAAATCCCAAGCAACGAAAGAAGTCGCAGAAGAATCCACTGTCGCCATGACAACAGTTGACGCACTGAAATCAACTTATGACTCGAAATCATCAGAAGGTAGAATTCCGAAATCTGTTCTAAACGACAAAAATGGTATTTACAGTAGAGTTATGCTCTTATTATGGTAAACGAAGTTATTATTATATTTCCCAGCGATAGCATGAGCAATGTTATTTAGTTTTATGGTACGGAGGGCAAAGAGGTGTGTCTCTGATCACTGAATTATGCTGTCTTTGACACCATGTATGGACAACGAAGAGTTTCGCGTGAAACGCAGGACTTGAATCCCATACGCTGAGGTGAAAGAGAAACGCGTTCCTCATTTACTTTAGCGATAAAAATGTCTTTCCTTTTATCCTGTTTAAAATTGTAATTATAATTGGACATTTATTAAGCGCCTCTCCAAAAGAAAGTAATCAGAGGTGCTCTCTTTGATAGCTAAAATTATGTGAATTGTGACCCAGATTAAAGAGTTCTTCCGCGAGGTTACAATATTCAGATAATTTCAGATTGAAATGTCGCAAGTGTCACACGCCCGTGTGACACTTGCGCTATTTCTATCACACAGGATGACTCCAATCAAAATGTTCCCATCTTGAATTCATATGTGACAACTGTGCTGAGAGTTCTTTGATCGAGCAGACTGAGTGCAGTCAACATGTTCCCATATGGATTCCATAGTTGACGATAACGTTCGAAGACTATGCTTAAGAACAAAAATTGCGTACACCCAACACCTTCAAACTGATCTTTTTAGCTACATAGTATATGTCGGAGACAGGCGCTATATAAAGGCTCTGAATGAATAAGTTACTGAGAGAGTAACGAATACTCATTACTTACTACATGCTGAATACTTTTTTGCCTCGAACATTAGAGACACTTTTCTCATCTGACTCATAGCTACATCTCAAGACCCTCTTTATAAGTGTTCTGTTACATTACATTACTCAAAACAGCTCATGAGTCGCATTTATCAAAATTTGGAATTCCTGATGCATTCCCACACGAGCTGAATGCTACTTAACGTATTATGAAGTCCAGTATTGCTATTGTTATTGCTAATGCGTTAGACCGTGGTGACCCGTCTTTAAGTAGTTTTGCTTTAAGAGAAACTGTCATTCTCCACGCCATACATGAACATCTACGCAGAGCATATTGAAGTTGTGCAATAGACAAATGCACGCCATTTAAAAATCTCATTGTGTCTCGCTTATACTTACTGGAAAGATATTGCCACTGTCCCGCCATTTAAAAAGGCTTGACTTCTAACGTCTTCAAATTTTCAAATGTCATGAAAATGAGCAGTTGATAATATTTATGCACGCCATTTGAAAATCTCTATGAGTCTCGCTTATATTCATTGAATCATAATTCGGCTAATCCGTGATCAAAGGAAACGTAGAAGGAGAACGGTACCGGGTAACCCAGAATATCCCATGACTAGCAAAGATTCGAATTCCAGACGCAATCCAAGATGACTACCACGGTTGCAACCTTTAGGCACACTGCAATGTCATGCTTTCTGTTGTTTTAAATTGCAGGATACACCATCAGTTCGGACTCAAAGTTTTTTCCAATTAGCTGTTACCATGTTGGGGTGATCAATGTAACTGACGACTTCATCTACATACTGTGTCGCGGTTCGGGTCATATTTTCACTATAAGAGCTTACGACGTTAGCATTCCACACGATCTCCTAATGATAACTGTTGTGGATGGGAGTACACTACTTCTGTATAATATTACATGGCTCGGCAGTGTGGTTGGCATTGAAAACGCAAATACTTTGCACTTTGCTGATTGGAATTGCAAATGCATCTGGAAGATAGACACGGATAAGAATGAAATTGGCGAATGGCTGACGGACCTGGGTGAAAGATTCAGTTTGTCAGTAGCCAATGACAATCATTTACTGGTGTTGAAAGTCTCTGAAGATCCTTCGCATTTAGAGATTTACGATCAAGATGCGAATCTGGTAAAAAGTGTTTCACTTCCCAATGACTTCAGAGGTCCGTTCTGTGCCATTCAGAAACCCGATGGAGAATTCATAGTCAGCCATATATCAAAAGCCAGCGATGAAATGTGTGTAAGTTTTTTAAGCACTGATGGGCAAATCATCGGTCAGTTTAAGCTGAGAGAAACAGTTGGCTTCAAATATGTGGAAATGTGTGTCGTGAGAAACATAAGTGGAACTCTTGCAGCTGATAGGTTCAGTGGGAACGTATATATGTTTGCCTGGGATGCTAAAATCTGGAACCTAACTGATCTGAGTGTCATCATCAGCAACAGTTCAGACGAGAGCTCTAGGAAGATTGTAGGCTTCCAAAGTACTGATGGGCGTATTTTCAGTGATTTCGAGGTATTCTGGCCGTCCGTTCCGTTGCTTTGGGATGCGGAGAACGAAAATCTCTTTGTGGATGATTATATCTTTGGGAATTTATATCAGTTTGACACGAAAAGTCTTCAGTGGAGCCAAGTGGGTCGAAAAGTGCACAGTGGGCTGTATTATGACACAAAGAAAAAGCTGTTCATTTATGATTTGTGGGATAATTTGGAAATTTGGTCATTGAACAAATACTAATCGTCGATGGCAATCATGAATTTCAAGCACTGGCGACATTTCTTAGATTTGGCTTATCTGCGCATATGGCCAGTCACCTCCCACGTAATCT
Source organism: Aporrectodea caliginosa (assembly GCA_020284085.1). Lineage (NCBI taxonomy): Eukaryota > Metazoa > Annelida > Clitellata > Crassiclitellata > Lumbricidae > Aporrectodea > Aporrectodea caliginosa. Next base: position 308,494 of record JACEVL010000099.1, read on the forward strand.
TATCCTTACAAACAAATAGTATAATATATAGCTACAGAAATGTCAACAACTGTTCTCGCCACTTTATCTTAGCTCAGCTGACGTTAATTTTGTTGAGTAGTCATATGTACAATATATATGTATATAATATTATATATATATATATATAATATATAATTATATATATGCATGCATGTCGTCAGGCACAGACAAAGCGCATCTTTATTCCCAGTAGATATTTGAGTTGAATGAGTTGTTGTCATAAATGTTTGCTAATGTTTGCATATTCAAGGGGACTGTTTCTAATAGTGAATGTGTTTGTTAATATTAATAATTTACACTGTTACTTTGATCTAGTACCATTCTCATGTCATCTAAAATATGGATAAAATGTTTATGTTAAGGTAATTTGATTCCAACTGTAAAATCGCTACAAACCGCAATCTTATGTTTTGTTGCAAGAAACATCATATGGTGAACTTATAGGATGACTCATCTCCTTCCCTGATGAACGTATAAAGATGTTTTCTATTGACTCTTTTCGTTATTGACCCGTCAAAATAGCCCCGTGAAAATCGCCCAGCGTCAAAATAGCCCCGTCAAAATCGCCCAGCGTCAAAATAGCCCCGTCAAAATAGCCGCGTCAGAACAGCCCGTCTTAAACGACTACGATAGAAAACAATGTGAAAATGTTTTCCACAAGATTTATTCATTTATAAGAAGATACTAATAAAAGATACTACTATAAAAAAGAGACTACAAGCATGGAATGTAAAATGTTTTTATACGAAACGCGAACAAAAGTTTCTAGGTATTAGGTAATAATTGTGACCATCTCAAAAGAAAGTTAATGTCGATGTTTTAAGCAAGAGCCTAGATACTAAGATTATGCGCTATAGCGCAAAGGTATTCCAGAATTGCAGTAGCGCCATAAGTGGCCAATCTCAGTGCTTGGTTTCCTTTCTTTGAGTCGTTATTTACTCAGTTTTTTCTTTCGGCTTAGCGTTTGCAAATTATTTCTTGGAAGTAGGTGTTCCCTATTGACCTAACTATTATCTTCATTCAGATAACCCGTCGATATACTCGTTTGATCTCACCAAATGGTGAACCGGTTTCCAATTAACAAATTACATGTAATTTGTATTTAATCACGACCTCGCAATCGTTTGGAAAATACCGCTTTGAAGAAGGTCTTCCCTATTTCACTTACTGTTATCTTCATTCAGATACACCGTCGAAGTACTATTTTGATCGTACCAATTAGTGATCCGATTTCCAATTAACAAATTAATTTGTATATAGTCAGTAAGTGTCAGAACCACCTCTTTGAAGTATTGATTCTATTTTTGTTGAAATCAAAACATTTCTTGTAACATTCAACTTATTAGCCGTTGTGGAACTGCTTGCCTTTGGCGTATTTATGGGGCTATTTTGACGGGGCTATTTTGACGCTGGGCGATTTTGACGGGGCTATTTTGACGGGGTGCCCTTCTCGTTATGCAACACTTGCAATCGTAATGTCTCCGCTAAAGTACTTGGCTAGATGTAATTCTTCGACTGAGGCTGATTTCGTCTGCAAATCGGAGTCGCATTTGGTTTCGATAGCGAGCGTTTCACAAGGCCGGGAACATCGACTTACCGTCGATGTACGAAGATTTGACTATAGGTCAACACTTTACTCTCTAAAGCAAATAATTTGGTTAAGAACGGGCAGGAAATTTATCCTCTAAAGTAGACTTCTAGCGTTACCCGATATTTGTGGGTCATAATTTTTGTCTTAGGCCCTATATTATTTTTGCCTAATATTTTAGACTTCCAGTTTTTCTGATAATTTTTTTAATATTTTTGTCTTATGTTTTGCTCATATTTTTGCCTGCTATTTTTGTTTTATATTTTTGCTTATATTTATGTCTCATATTTTTGCCTAATATTTGCCCAAAGTATTTGTCCTAAATTTTTTTCTTCTATTTTTGTCTTATATTTTCGCCTAATATTTTTGTCTTAGATTTTTGCCTAATAGTTTTGTATCATATTTTTTGTCTCATATTTGTATCTTATATTTTTGTCTTATGTTCATTTTCTTATAGTTTTGCCTTGTATTTTGTCAAAAGGTTTTGTCTTATATTTTGTCTCATATTTCTGCCTTATAATATTATGTCTGTCTTATATTTTTTAATATAATTTTCAAATGTTCGTATCTTATATTTTATCTGATGTTTTTGTCTTAACTCTCTATCTTATAATTATTTTGTCTTATTTTTTTTCGTATCTATTGTCTTACATTTTTGTCTTATATCTTCGCTTAATATTTTTTACTTTTAATTTTGTCTGATATTTTATCTCATATTTTTGCTTATAGCCTAGTTTTATCTTATATTTGGTCTAACATTTATGTCATATATTCTTGTCTAATGATTTTGTCTTATATTTTTGTCTTATGTTTTTGTCTTATATTTTTGTCGTTTGTTGTCTGATGTTTTTGTCTCCTATTTTGTGTCAGCTTTGCATTCTATATTAATTATATTTTGCCTTAGGCCTATATTTTGCCTCATATATTTTAGTCATGACTTGCTTTAAGTTTATGTCTGATATTTTTGTCTGATTTTTTGTCAAGTGTTGTTGTCTTATTTTTTGGTCTTATATTTTTTCATATATTTTGACTTTTGTATTTTGCCGAGAAACACGTGCTGTACTGCCAGACAATAAATATTCATTCACTGATGTAAAATTTAAGTCCTTGCTTTTGAAATATCAAATTTCGTTATTTTTTGTCTTGAAAGAAAGTGATCCTTAAATAAAATTAACTAAATTAAATGTTCAGTAGTTAGCAAAAATAATACACAGTTAACTAGAAGAGTCATCGCTTGCTGGAGCACGCAAAACGTGTAGCCAACCAGCGGGTTCCAGTCGACAGTCGACACATAGTATGGATGTTCCGAGCGTCTGGACCAAGTTACGTCGATAGGGTGGAGACACGACAGGTGACATCACTCGCAGCACAAAAGAACGATGCCGTCCAGGAGTCCCTCATTGGTAGAAGATACCGAACGTCCGGCTATTCATCGAGGTGCCAGGTGTACATGCAACAGGCATTCACCGCCGATCTGTCGTTCGATTGAAGCGCCACTACGGTCGACGTAACTCCAATGACCGACGTCGGTCGTCCTTCGCCGAGACGAAATGGATTTTATATTGACACAAAGAAAAGATAGTTAATTGAAATGCTCTTCTATAGAGTGCATATTTTGGCATTAACTGTGTGGCGGTCGTTGAAGGACGTTAACTTTCTGGGCAATAACAAATCACCAAATTATATTCAGCTAGTTGAAAAGATGGTCCAAGCATTTCATCTGATGGATGTCACTAAAATACATTTCTTGCATTCTCATCTGGATGCTTTCCTAGCAAATCTCGGTGACGTCAGCGATGAACATGACGAACGATTTCTTCAGCACACTTCCACAGTGGATAAACGATCCCCGGTTGTGTGGAGCACTAGTATGCTGGTTGATTGCTGTTGGACATTGATCAGAGAAAAGCTTCTGACATTGAATACAAGCACAAATCAGCGGCTATTCAGTCCAAACTTAAATAAAAGGTGCATTGTAAATGTATGCACTAACTAAATTTCTGGGTGCTTCTTTTTTAAATCTTGCAAACCATTTTTCTCAAAAACCTTAAGTGATAACATAAATCACCACCGAATTCAGCACAGACACAGGGACAGAGCAAGAGATAGAGAGAGAGAGAAGGAGAAGGAGAAAGAGAGAGATAAACAGAGAAAGCAGAGCTAACATATACATAGCTATACTAAATAGGACAGCAAACTCCAGAAACTTCTCAAAGCCGCATTGTTACAGTACCTTATTTGGAGCAAGTTGAAACTAATACAAAACACGTACTGTCTACTCTAATGAAACCGAGAACCAACATGTCTTCAGGAGCTTATTCTCTGGTGGCATCAGACACTAGTGCACAATTATAGTTAGTGAATAAACTAGTAACTACATTGCTTCTCTCGAGCTCACTGTAAGTTCGTATATATTCATGTGAATATCGCATCAACGTTGTTACAACATTTAGATTTAGAAGGAAACGATAATATATATAATATAACTTTTCAGTGTTGCATCAACGTCACAACGAACAATAGCAGTGTCACATAACATTTGATATAATTTAGAGCCACATTTTTTGGGTAATTATTGTGCACTAGCATCTGCTGACACCAAAGATGATATATTTCACTCGATTGACAAAATTTCGCTACTGCAAATGAACCTAACCGTCGACTGTTCTCTTCCTCTTCCTCCTCCTCTTCCTCTTCCACTTCTTCTTCCTCTTCTTCTTCTTCTTCTTCTTCGATTTCTTTTCTTCTTCTTCTTCTTGTTCTTCTTCTTCCTCTTTTTCTTCGTCTTCCAACCTAATCAACTGGTCAGACATTATTCTCATCATAAACATAAAAACACGATAATGATATCTTTGCGATAGGTTACATGATTCAATCTAAACATTCTAAAGTCTTCACATAACCATTTAAATCACTACACATTTAATTTGTCATAAAAGTTCGGGACAAGCCATCTGCCATAGAATTGTGCCGCCCCGGTATGTAGTTAATTTCCAAATCGTATCTCTGGATTGCTAGAGCCCATCGCGTGAGGCGTGGATTGTGGTTAGCCATGGTTTGCAGCCATCTTAGACAGTTGTGGCCCGTGAATACATTAACCTTTGTTCCATATGTGTATTGCTGGAAATGGCTTAGGGACCAAACTACACAAAGAAGTTCCCGCTCAACTGTGCTCATTTTTGCCTCCCGGTCTAACAGTTTTCTGCTCGCGTATGCTATAGGCCTTTCCACCCCTTTGGAATCTAATTGTGCCAGGACAGCCCCTACCCCGGATCCGGATGCATCACATCTGAGTATAAAGGGCTTTGTTATGTCTGGCGGTGATAACATGCGGTCAGACGTCAAGTCGGTCTTTAAGTCAGTATAAGCTTTGTCCGTGAGTGCGGTCCATTGAACTTTGTCTGGCTTGTCCTTTCTAATTAGCTCGGTTAAGGGAGCTGCCTTAGAACCGAAATCTGGGATGAAACGATTATAGAAGTTTCCCAGGCCTAGGAATGCTCTCACTTGCCTCTTTGTCTTTGGCACAGGATAGTTTGAAATCGTTGTTATTTTATCGGGGTCTGGTTTTAAGAACCCATCCTGCATCATGTGCCCTAAAATTTTTATGGACTTCATAGCAAACTGGCATTTCTTTAATTTTACAGTTAGATTGGCTTCTCTTAATCTTTCCAATACGTCGCTGATGTGTTCCAGATGCAACTCCCATGACGGAGAAAAGACTATAGAAGTCGTCAACATGTGCTGCTGCATACCCTTCAGCTCCCAGCAGTACCTTGTCTGCCAATCGCTGAAAGCACTTTGAAGAATTCTTTGCACCGTTGGGTAACACTGTATACTGGAATAAACCGAACGGTGTTTTGAACGCTGTGTACGGTCGACTTTTCTCATCTAGCTCAACCTGGAAGAACGCTTGTTGCAAATCTAGTGCTGTGATGAATTTTGCTCCAGCGGCCTTGTCTAGAATCGCTCTCATGTCACTAGCCGGATACTCGTCAGCAATTGTAACTGCGTTTACCTGTCGTAGATCAGCGCATATGCGTATCGTGTTGTCCTTCTTTCTGACGCATACTATCGGCGATGCATAAGGGCTTTCTGATGGTTCGATTATTCGGTCATCAATCATCTCTTTGATCTGATTATGCACTTGCTCTCGTAGGCTCTCTGGTATCCTATAAAACCTCGGCGCTACAGGCTTGTCCGTGTTTAATCGTATCGAATGCCTAATTAAGGTGGTCCTGCCTAATTTGTTGACGAATCGATCCTGGAAATCATGCACAATGCCTTTAAGCTGTTCCCTTTGTGTTTCAGAAAGCTCTTCGTTGAAATTGAATTCTTCGGCGTCGCTTCCCTCGTCGTCTATGGCTCCTATGTCTCATAATCCCCTTCGCACGGTTCGGCTGTCAGAATCACGTTCACTTTAGGAATATGGACATCGGATTCCCTTGCATGACATAGTCTTAACAGGTTTATGTGGTACGCTTTAGGTCCCTTGTCCGTCATTATTTCGTAATTGACCGCCGACAGCTTTCTAGTCACTGTGAACGGTCCTTCCCATTTAGCAAGCAGCTTGTTTTCGGTTGAGTGTCTTAAAAGCAAAACTTCCTGTCCTATTTCCAGAACTCTGTTAGTCGACTTCCTGTCGTAGTAGGCCTTTGCCGTTTTCCGCGCTTCCTGTGCCTGTTCTGTGGCTAATTCGACACACTTTTTTAAATGATCTTGCGTTGTTGTCAGGTAGTCGATGACGCTGCGTTTTTTAGAGGTGGTGTGTAGCCTACCTGTCCACGCGTCGTGCACTACTTGCAGTGGTCCTCTGACATCATGTGCAATAGCTAATTATTGTGCACTAGCATTTGCTGCCAACTAAGATTATATATTTTCACTCGATTGACAAAAATTCGCTACTGCCTGTTCTCTTCCTCTTCTTCTTCGTCTTCCAACCTAATCAACTGGTCAGACATTATTCTCATCAAGGTATAGAGATTAAGTACTATAGTTTATATACACAAAAGGCAGTTTCGGTACACGTTATACACACAAAACTGTCTAGAGCTAAACCTAATACAAATGCGAACACGTTATCCAATGAAATGTATAGAAATGTGGGTAGAATACAAACAGGTATTGTACTGAAAAAGATGTTTCTTGCTCAGTTATGGTGGTAGCGGTGTTATGTGGCTGAGCGCAGGCTTAACTTCGGCTGAGTATAGGCGTGGGTTAAATCACGCAGAAAAACACCAGATGCTTCGCTTGACGAAATTCTTTTGGCATACGACATATATATATATATACGTGTATTTACATAACGTATTTACATAGCAATAGGCTCATCGTCATTGTCAGGTCTTCGTTCGAAGGTCCGCCGTCGCAGTCCTCCGATCCTGCTCTCCTCTTCCTATATCCTCCACTCTCCGAATCCGCCCGCAGAATGCTCTCTGCCTTCCGCTTTTCCCTGTCTTCCCTATCGCCACCGCCTGTCAATCAATTCTTTCGTCCCCCCCAACCGCGCCCTGCAGTTCGTTCCCTCTTGCCTTGCTCTGCTATCTGCCTTCTCTCCCCTTCACCCTTTGACAGGCGTGGCCTTCGCCTCCGCTCCCCTAAGTATGTCGTCAGCTGTCGGTTGTCAATCATTTCTCATACTAATACAATGCAATCTTAAAAGTTCAAGAGTGTTAGATCAAAAACATAATGGAAACTTTATAATAAAATCTAAACTAACATATATTAATCTAATGTCATCGTGGCAGCATCTCACTACAACTCCCCAATTCTTATGCTGACGGCCATAGGTCGAGCAATCAGTAAGAAACGAGGGCTATTAGGCTAGGAGTGTTCTTCCGCACACGATGATTCACAGGAGCACAAGCAGTCGACGCACTGGCAATAACAGAATGTCTTTGTTAGCCGTGAGTTGCGAAGCCGCCCGGCTGGTTACGACAAGTCTCTAAGTGTTTAATCTAGAAAAATAAAGCACATACACAACAACGAGTAGTATTCTTATAGACACACAGTATTATAATTATTATAGTTAAACATAAAAACACGATAATGATATCTTTGCGATAGGTTACATGATTCAATCTAAACATTCTAAAGTCTTCACATAACCATTTAAATCACTACACATTTAATTTGTCATAAAAGTTCGGGACAAGCCATCTGCCATAGAATTGTGCCGCCCCGGTATGTAGTTAATTTCCAAATCGTATCTCTGGATTGCTAGAGCCCATCGCGTGAGGCGTGGATTGTGGTTAGCCATGGTTTGCAGCCATCTTAGACAGTTGTGGCCCGTGAATACATTAACCTTTGTTCCATATGTGTATTGCTGGAAATGGCTTAGGGACCAAACTACACAAAGAAGTTCCCGCTCAACCGTGCTCATTTTTGCCTCCCGGTCTAACAGTTTTCTGCTCGCGTATGCTATAGGCCTTTCCACCCCTTTGGAATCTAATTGTGCCAGGACAGCCCCTACCCCGGATCCGGATGCATCACATCTGAGTATAAAGGGCTTTGTTATGTCTGGCGGTGATAACATGCGGTCAGACGTCAAGTCGGTCTTTAAGTCAGTATAAGCTTTGTCCGTGAGTGCGGTCCATTGAACTTTGTCTGGCTTGTCCTTTCTAATTAGCTCGGTTAAGGGAGCTGCCTTAGAACCGAAATCTGGGATGAAACGATTATAGAAGTTTCCCAGGCCTAGGAATGCTCTCACTTGCCTCTTTGTCTTTGGCACAGGATAGTTTGAAATCGTTGTTATTTTATCGGGGTCTGGTTTTAAGAACCCATCCTGCATCATGTGCCCTAAAATTTTTATGGACTTCATAGCAAACTGGCATTTCTTTAATTTTACAGTTAGATTGGCTTCTCTTAATCTTTCCAATACGTCGCTGATGTGTTCCAGATGCAACTCCCATGACGGAGAAAAGACTATAGAAGTCGTCAACATGTGCTGCTGCATACCCTTCAGCTCCCAGCAGTACCTTGTCTGCCAATCGCTGAAAGCACTTTGAAGAATTCTTTGCACCGTTGGGTAACACTGTATACTGGAATAAACCGAACGGTGTTTTGAACGCTGTGTACGGTCGACTTTTCTCATCTAGCTCAACCTGGAAGAACGCTTGTTGCAAATCTAGTGCTGTGATGAATTTTGCTCCAGCGGCCTTGTCTAGAATCGCTCTCATGTCACTAGCCGGATACTCGTCAGCAATTGTAACTGCGTTTACCTGTCGTAGATCAGCGCATATGCGTATCGTGTTGTCCTTCTTTCGGACGCATACTATTGGCGATGCATAAGGGCTTTCTGATGGTTCGATTATTCGGTCATCAATCATCTCTTTGATCTGATTATGCACTTGCTCTCGTAGGCTCTCTGGTATCCTATAAAACCTCGGCGCTACAGGCTTGTCCGTGTTTAATCGTATCGAATGCCTAATTAAGGTGGTCCTGCCTAATTTGTTGACGAATCGATCCTGGAAATCATGCACAATGCCTTTAAGCTGTTCCCTTTGTGTTTCAGAAAGCTCTTCGTTGAAATTGAATTCTTCGGCGTCGCTTCCCTCGTCGTCTATGGCTCCTATGTCTCATAATCCCCTTCGCACGGTTCGGCTGTCAGAATCACGTTCACTTTAGGAATATGGACATCGGATTCCCTTGCATGACATAGTCTTAACAGGTTTATGTGGTACGCTTTAGGTCCCTTGTCCGTCATTATTTCGTAATTGACCGCCGACAGCTTTCTAGTCACTGTGAACGGTCCAACCCATTTAGCAAACAGCTTGTTTTCAGTTGAGTGACTTAAAAGCAAAACTTCCTGTCCTATTTCCAGAACTCTGTTAGTCGACTTCCTGTCGTAGTAGACCTTTGCCGTTTTCCGCTCTTCCTGTGCCTGTTCTGTGGCTAATTCGACACACTTTTTTAAATGATCTTGCGTTGTTGTCAGGTAGTCGATGACGCTGCGTTTTATAGAGGTGGTTTGTAGCCTACCTGTCCACGCGTCGTGCACCACTTGCAGTGGTCCTCTGACATCATGTGCGTACAACAGCTCAAACGGCGAAAAACCGGTGACAGTCGATGGTATCTGTCAACAGCTGAACGCTAAAAGCGGTAATGCTGCGTCCCAAGACCTCGGGTCGTCTGCTACGCTTTTGCGAAGCATCTCGCGCACTACCCTTATCATGCGTTCGGCACTGCCCGCTGTCTCATGGTGTCCAACGGTTGAAAACACCGGTGAAATGCCAAGTAAGTCTTCCAGTCCTTTTACTAGTTGGTTCTTGAAATGGGTGCCATTGTCTGATTTGATGACTCTGGGAATCCCTGTTCGTGAAAACACTTCAATTAGCGCCTTTGTCACTGCCTTAGCAGTTACGTTGGAAAGAGGGATAAACTCCGGCCAGTGAGTTGTTTGTTCCACGAGGATTAATACGAATTTCTTTCCTGAAGACGACTTTGGGTGTATAGGCCCTAAAACGTCTAAAACAACAGTGTCGAAGGGTTCGTCAATTACAGGCACTTCTATCAATGGCGCTCTATCAGCTGTCTTGATTGTGGCGGTCCGTTGGCATTCTGGACAAGAGCGTACGTACGTCTGAATATCTTGCGTCATTGAAGGCCAGCAAAACGCTTTGTTTATTCGAGCCGTGGTCGCTTTTACACCTCTGTGGCCTGCCCAGTTGGAATCGTGAGCTAATTCCAGGACCCTTTTTCTGAATGCTACGGGTAGCAGTAATTGTTTCTGCACTTCGTCATCGTCTCCATGCGGCTTACCTCGCTTGAACAAGAAACCGTTATCTGTGATATACTTGTCATCTCCCTTCCTTGCTAATATCCAAAGGTCTGCTAGTGTGTGATCCTTCTGCTGTTCTCTCTTGAAATCACTCGGCTCTCCATTAATCATCTCATTATCGTTATCGGCTTCTTCCTCAGAATCGGGTTGAATTCCATTAGCTGCAGATGTGACCGGAGCATCATCACCCGCCAGCTGTGGTGTCGAGTGACTCTGCAGGTGGTCACTTGTCTCCCTCTGTTCATTTTCTGTAATCTGCCCCGTCGGGTCATTAATGTCATTAAGGTCATTTACGTCGTCCGGTCTCAGTATCGCCTCGTCTTTTGAACTCGAGCTGTCATTAATTAGCGTCAATTTCCGGCATGTGTCTCGCCTTCCGCCCTGCGTCTTTGGGTTTTCTCCGTTGGGGCATAAGTCAACCAGTGCACTGCTGGTCGGGTTTATTGCCCCCTTGTGCTGTCGGTCAGTATCGTCGTAATTGATTCTCCTTGTAGCTATCAGTGTCTGTGGAAAGTCGTCCCGTTTTGTCCCTACTGGGTCTGTCAGTTCCGGGAAATTTGCGAAAATGTCGCTTCCCAGAATTATACTTACAGGCAATCCTGGCACTATTCCTGCTTCTACTTTCACTTTACGGCCTGTGCCGAATTTAGGGGACCATATCTCGATTTCACATGTTGAAAAACATTTTACAAGCCCAAAAGCACATTGAACCTTCGTGGTTTTCGTTACAGCAGATGACTTGCCCTTCGCAACATCAGCATTCACAAGAGTTAATTCTGCCCCTGAATCACGGAGAGAATCCACAAGTACTCCGTCAACGTATGTGGGTATTACAAACTGTTTCTGATACTCCCTAACCTTGACCAGATTTGTCTTTGGTTTTACGAACTTCACATGCGCGTGCCCTTGTGGGTGGAACCTGCTATTGTTATGATTGTAGGACTGGGCTCCGTACTCTGCTCTAGCACCTTCACCTGGCTGCCCATACCTTGTTTGCATGTGCCTTGTGCTGGCACCATCATTAGTTTTATTTCATGCAGGTTCTCTACTGAAGGGCGCCTTACCCCCCTCCCCCACTGGCTGTCTCTTGTGTCTGCATTGTGTGGCCTGAATTTATGATCGTTCTGAGCAAGTTTCCTGGCTTCGCTTGCACAATCAAATTGAATGTCTGCAAAGTTAACTAACTCTGCTGCATTTTTAGATCTGCGTGCTTCTACAAAATATTTGGCATCTGCCGGCAAAGTTTCCTTAACTCGTTCCATCAGTATGTCATCAACAAGAGCGTCTAAACTGTCTATCTCTCTGCATTCGAGGTAATACCCAAAGACATCTCGCAACTGGTCTAACAATTGGGAATACGATTGTTTTCCTACTCTGCGCATAGCTTTAAATTTTTCTAGATAAAACTTCGCATTCATTCTGCAAGCGTTTAAAAGGGCGAGCTTTGTCTCCTTATAATCTGCGCAAGTCTCGGTTTTTAGTCGGTTGTAGTGCAACCGAATAGCTGGGTTCAAAAGTGAGGGTAGTATTCTTGCCCACTTACTTGCATCTATGCCTTGTAGGCTCGCTACCTTCTCAAATGAGTGAAAATACGACGCTAGGTCCTCTCCATCAGCCATTGAAGGAAGTTTAGAGAAGTTTACAGTGTTAGGTAGATCAGTCATAGGAACAGAAGCAGCGGTCTGCAATAGACCCAATTGCGCCCTTTGCTGATTCAACGCCATCTCCGTCTCCATCCTTTCTCTCTCTGCCTGGATCCTTTCCTGCTCCGCTTTAATCAGTTGGAGCTTCAACTGATCCCTACCTCCTTCATCTTCCCCTGTACCTTCGTTCTCCGTTCCTTCTCCACTCTCTTCTGCCTTCTCGTACTCCTCCAGTTTCTCGATCATTCCCTTTCGAGTAAGACCATTCCAGTCGATTCCTCTCCTTTCGCATTCCTCGCCCAACTCTCCTCTCTTCATTTTTCCAAACATGCTAACTGCACTGCACGCCAAGGTTTTATTGTGCCCTTCTTATTCTTCAACCAAACAGACGCGTAGCCAACGGGGCTTATACTAAACCAATCACGCTGCCGACAGGGCAAACAAAATCTTAATATTCTCACTGCCAAAAGGGCAAAACTGAAAAATTACTACACTTTCGCACGATCTCTAACAACAATCAACACTCATTCACATGAACAAAAACTGGTGCTGTCTAGCTCACCCGGTTATCCTGTCTTCCTGGATGCGTAGTCCCGAAGGATGCCGCCGCGTCCGTGGAACAGATCCCTTTCGTAACTCGAAGCCTCGTCCGTCTGTCCGTTCGATCCGTCTTCTTCCTCTCCTTTCCCTTTTCTCCAGGAGTAGAACGTGTGGTCCCGAAGAATCCACCGCGTCCGGTCCGTTGTGCAGATCCCTTGCCGTCCCGGTTATTCTGTCTGTCCTGGATGCGTAGTCCCGAAGGATGCCGCCGCGTCCGCTGATACAGATCCCTTTCGTAGCTCGAAACCTCGTCCGTCTGTTCGTCGTTTCTATAAGAAGACGCTATCCTACATGATTCAGGCGTAGTAATCCTTGACTTAAATTCCGCTTCAAGAGCTTTTCACGGAACAGGTAACGTAAGTCTACTTAATGTTGCAACTCTTAATCTCTATAGTTTAAATCAAGGGCAACCGAGACTTCCAACATGACGATTATCACGAGATTTACGCAGTGGCTGAGAGCTTTGGGCGAAGTGCGTATTCTCGAACGGAGCAGAGGATGCATGAACACAGGAATGAATTACTTGTCCAGGTGAGAGCAATTAAAGACCCGTCGAACGCGTCCTGTGGAAGTCTGGAATTAGAACTTTCGCCCGAAGCGAAGAAGAACAAACACCTAATTTTCCACCAGATTTATAAGACTAGCTCATTCACAGTGAGTTTAATTTGTACAGAACAAGTCGACAAGGAGCTATGCTGTCACAATTATACGTCCCTAAACTAATTCTCATGTCCGTACAGAATATTAGTTTATGGTCTTAATAGAACCTCTTAAATTCACATTGTACGAGCCGATACATAAACACATTGAACATTTGCAGAATTATAAAGTTTAAGATGTCTGTCGTTGTCTGTGGCGTCACCTTTAGGTCCTATTTACACAGACCGTTCGTCGAATTTTTCACGATGTCGCATACAATGGATATCATGTAGGTGGTATCATTTTACGGAAATGGCGAACTGTTTACTGTGCGAATTCGTCTATGTATGTAATGTAATGTTAATCTCCTAAAAATTCTCAGCGCCCAAAAAAAGCCACGTCCGAGAAACCAGTTTGACCACCGGCGCTATATCAATTCATGTCCGCAAAGCCAGGCTGCTCTGTTCGTTCCGATTCCATGTCAAAATCCGGGGATGACAAGCAGTTAGGCCTATTGTTTGCGCTGGCGAGTAGGCCTACATTGGAAATCGTTTAACTTGTGTAAGATGGAGTTAATACAATACCAACATTGTCTAATGAAATCGAGATCCAAAACGCCTACAAGCAGCTATTTCTGGTGGCAGCAGACACTAGTGTATAAGCCAATCAATCGTGGCCTCCCATTGACCAATAACTGAATTGATCTAGAGGTTACTGGGAGTTCGCATGTATTCATGTGAGCATCGCCGTATCGCTGTGACGACTTTTAACAATGCATGGAAGGAAATGACCCGAGCCACACCAAATTTAATACAATTCAAAACCAAGACTAGTCATAGATTATATCTTAGTATGTGTACTACAATAGCTTTTTGTTCTCAGGATCTCTATATGACCGTTTTGACAATTAGACGCCGCACTCTGGACTTGGCCAAGCTCAGAATTAAACGAACCAAATTGTGAAATTATACTTCAATCGATAGACGAATTGTCGTTTCATAAATAAAATAGAAACGCTATCAAACAATCTATAGATTCAGTTTTAGTTAAAGTTTTGGATCGTGAACGTCTTGACTAACTTGCGATCGAAAGCCAACTACTCGCACAGTTTAGGATTCGCATCAACTTTTGCCTGACAAAATGTTCCGAGTATTTTGTACGGCGATTATTTTCTTAGGCATCGTCATTTCTCAGTTCATAGTCAGTAAGTATAACGTTACTTTGTTACAAATATATGCGGAATTGTATCCTGAGCTTAAGTTTAACTATTTAGTTAACTTCTTGAAGATAATATAATCTATTCCCGATCTGAATACTGGTTTTGTTCACGCAACACGGATTATGTCTTCTACAAAGTAGTTATTCCTGTTAGATCTAGTTGTTTTAAATTAAAGATAATGCATTACCCAGAAACCTGAAACTACATGTATGTTGTCACAAGTTCTGTTATTTCTTATAATCGGAAAGAGACAAAAAGTTGACAACAACTTATGATATTCATTGCCGATTACTTCGTGTTTATTTCTGGTACCAAAATTGAATTCTAGGGCCCAAAGTGACAATGTTTCCCAATTTAAAGGAATTCAGAACCGGTGACATTGTTGCGTTTGATTTATGAAATCATCGTCATTCAAAGCCGGTGTCACGAAATAGAGTATGCCCCATACATGAGTATCCCCCTTAGCGAAATGAAGTATTCGGTTTAGTTTGCATTTTTGGCGGGTTCTAAGTGTATTCAGTCGTACTGTTTGGATTTATTGTAGACATAAAATATTTTAAGTTGCGTATCATTAGTTTGTACGTCGACCTGAAATTAATTTACTTCGTTTTTGGTGATTTTGATTTAATTTTATTCTTGGATATCGTGATGCGTACAGGTATGACGATGAAGGATAGAATGGTTTATCCTTCCGGATACTCTAAACCGGTTTATTCCATCCGGGGGATATGCTTTAGGGGTATAGAATATCCCGGGACACCGGATAATTATTTGCCCTTAAAGCCCTGCAAAGTCATTTGGAAGGATCACCATAAGCGTTTGAGATGATGGCCAGTATTTGCTTATATTATATATATATATTCGTTTCTCTGTAGGTGACCAAGAATCATTGAGTTATGCAAATTGTCAGTTGATGAACACATGCTTTGAAAGAACGACCGACGATTTGGCAAATGAAAAATCAACGACACCGAAGGAAACTGAAAAAGAAACCACATCAAGCACTCAAATTACTTTCACTAATTCAGTAAATACACTAGCTACACACACTCAGGTTTCATTACACACAACAGATGAATCATCAACAGAAGCTACATCTAGCAGTTGCACCTCACTAGACTGTATCACTACATCTTACACAACAACACCAATCTCAACAGCCAAACAACTCACTAAAGTTACCAAAAGAAAATCCAAAGCAAGGAAAGAAGTCGCAGAAGAATCCACTGTCGCCATGACAACAGCTGACGCACTGAAATCAACTTATGACTCGAAATCATCAGAAGGTAGAATTCCGAAATCTATTCTAAACGATGAAAATGATATTTAGCGCAGTATACTATGTGATATTATATTTTCGAGCGATACTTTGAGTAGTATTATTTAGTTTTATGGTACTGAGGGCAAAGAGGTGTGTCTGTTCACTGAATTATGTTGTGATTGTTACCATGGATTGACAACAAACAAATTATTTATACATACGCTGAGGTGGAAGAAAAACGCATTCCTCATTCACCTCAGCGACAAATATGTCTTTCCTTTTATCCTGTTTCAACTGTAATTGTAATTGCACATTTATTAAGCGCCTCTTCAAAAGAAAATGTTCAGATTACAACCTACATTATTTTAAATTGCTAGCTAAAATAATGTAAGTTGTGAACAAGATTGAAAAGTTCTTCCCTGAGGAAACAATATTCAGATAAGTACAGATAATTTCAGATAGAAAATTCACGAGAGTCGCACTGTCGACAAAGGATAACTTCAAATTAAATGATCCCATCTGGAATTCATAATTATGTGACACTGTGTTGAGAGTTCTTGGATCGAGCAGCGTCGACGTTTACGAAGCGACACATTACAAGAAATTTAACAAAAGCCTTTGTACGCTAGATGGACTGATGATTGTTGTTGGTAACAATTAGAAATTAACCGTCCACAATCAAGCAATGTTCAGAAACCGAAAGTTGTAACCAGTGTCATGCTGGAAACCTGGATTTGTGACAAGTGTCATGCTGGCGTACACAGTCTGAGTCCAATCAACATGTTTCCAACTACAGTCTTTAGTTGTCACATAGTTCAGAGGCTTTCGGCGATTACATCCGGAGCACTATACATAAGAACAAAAATCGCTTACACCCAACACCTTCAAACTGATCTCTTTGGCTTCGTAGTATTCGTTTTAGACAGGCGCTATATAAAGGCTCTGAATGAATAAGTAACAGAAAGAGTAACGAATACTTATTTCTAACTAATACTTATTCCTGACTGCATTACATTTTCTCTAATATTAGAGACACGCCTTTTCTCATCTGACTGATAACTGCATCTTATGACGCACTTTATAAGTGTTCTGTTATATTACATTACTCAAAATAGCTCATGATTCGGAATTATCAAAATGTGGAATTCCTAATGCATTTCTACACGAACTGGATGCTATTTAACGTATTATGAAGTCCAAGAGTGATATTGTGATTGCTAATGCGTTAGACCGTGGCCACCTGTCTTTAGTTTTGTTTGACATATGCTTATTGAATCATAATTCGGTTAATGCATGATCAAAATTCGGTTAATGCGGTTGAATGGCTTTTATTGAGAATATCGTCAACTCCACGTGACTAGAAACGATTCCAGTTAATCCAGTACCAGACGCAATCTGGTATTCGAGTGTGGCTACCAAGGTTGCAACTTCTAGGCTCACTGTAACTTCATACTTTCTGTTGTTTTAAATTGCAGGATACACCATCAGTTCGGACTCAAAGTTTGTTCCAATTGGTTGTTACTCTCTTTGGGTGATCAATGTAATTCACCACTTCATCTACATACTGTGTCTAGGTCCGGGTCGTATTTTCACTATAAGAGCTTACGACGTTAGCACTCCACACGACCTGCTACTGATAACTGTTGTGGATGGGTGTAAACTTATGGATAATTTTACATGGTTCGACAGTGTGGTTGGCATTGAAAACACAAATACTTTATACGTTGGTGATAGCAATTGCAAATGCATCTGGAAGATAGACACGGATAAGAATGAAGTTTGCGAATGGCTGACGGACCTGGGTGAAAGATTCAGTTTGTCACTAGCTAATGACAATCATCTACTGGTGCTGAAAGTCTCTGAAGATATTCCGCATTTACAGATTTACGATCAAGATGCGAATCTTGTAAGAAAGTGTTTCACTTCCCAACGACTTCAGAGGTCCACTCCGTGCCATTCAGAAACCCGATGGAGAATTCATAGTCAGCCACAGATTAGAAGAGAGCCTTGAATGGTGTGTAAGTTTTTTAAGCACTGATGGGCAAATCATCAGTCAGTTTAAGCTCAGAGAAACAGTTGGCTTCAAGTATGCACAACTGTGTCTCGTGAGAAACATCAGTAGAATTACTCTTGCAACTGACAGGTTCAGTGGGAACGTATATATGTTTGACTGGAATGCAGAAAACTGGAACCTAACTGATCTGAATGTCATC
The DNA here is from genome assembly GCA_020284085.1 of Aporrectodea caliginosa. Classification (NCBI taxonomy): domain Eukaryota; kingdom Metazoa; phylum Annelida; class Clitellata; order Crassiclitellata; family Lumbricidae; genus Aporrectodea; species Aporrectodea caliginosa. The sequence continues at coordinate 326,454 of JACEVL010000099.1, forward strand.
ATCAGCAACAGTTCAGACGAGAGCTCTAGGAAGATTGTAGGTTTCCGAAGCACTGATGGGCGTATTTTCAGTGATATCTTTGAAATTCCATATTTGGCCGATCGTTCCGTTGTTTTGGGATACGGACAACAAAAATCTATTTGTGAATGATAATATCTTTGGAAATTTTTATCAATTTGACACGAAAAGTCTCAAGTGGAGTCAAATGTTTCGAAAATTGCACTATAAGTTGCATTACGACACGAAGAAAAGGCTGTTAATTTCTAATTTTCGTGGAAATGTGGAAACTTTGGCATTCAAGAAATACTAATCGTGCGAAGGCAACCATGAATTTCACGCAATGGCGACATTTCCTCGAGTCTGCTGATCTGCACCTGCATGTGGTCAGTCACCTGCTTCGTAATCTTACAAGCAGCATCTAGTTACAGAGTGTCTTCAACAGTCTGTCCACTTTTAAATAATTGTGTTCAGCTTACGTTAGATTTGTTTATTAATTATAAACGCAAATGTTACCCTTATGACTCTTACACAGACGAAGCACAATGTATTCACGGCTAATATTTGAGTTAAACGAGTTCTTATAATAACAGTTTAACAATGGAGAGAACATCCAAGAGGATCGTTTCTAACACCATATGTATTTCGATGGTATCTTTGAATAATTATCGATGACTTACACTGTAACTGTGTGCTAAGAACATTGTTTCCCTGCGAGGCCCGAAACTTTTGAAGTTGATGATGGACGAAGCTGAGTTTATGATGCGCTAATATTGTTCTCATGCCATCCGAAATGTGGATAAATGATTCTGTTGCGGTCATTTTATTCCAATAGCAAAACCTCAACACACCGGACTCAGAACGTCGTAAGAAGTAAATGGTGAACTCATTGAATGATTCACCTCCTTCCTGGATGAACATTAATTTTGTTGATGTTGTCTATCAGCTCTTTCAACTTGGTTCATGAACCACTTCCATTCGCGTAAGAAGGGCAACAATATTGTCCTCGCTTCAAAACTTCTATAGCGTAACCAGATAGTTTTTGTCTCATATTTTAATCTATAATTTTTCTTATATTTTCTTCTTATATTTTTGTCTCATATTTTTTACTTTTGTTTTTTGTCAGTAAACACGTGCTGTAGTGGCACACAATAAATGAAATTTCAGTGTTTGCTTCTTAAATGTCAAATTCCGTTATGTTAAAATGATATCGTGTCTCCTTGATAGTAAAATTATCCTTAAATAGAATTAACTATATCAAATGCCACTATGAAATAGCCTGTTGCATGAGTTAGCAAAATAATGTACAGTAAACTAAAATAGTCGCCGGCGGTGGGCCCACGCAAACACGCATAGCCAATCAATGGATTCCCGTCGACAGTTGACAGATGGCATTGATGTTTAGAGTCTTTGGACCAGAAACGTCGTTGATGTGAGATGACAGGTCACACCGCTCACAGATCGAGGCAGACGTTGACGCCTCCGCCGCGCAGTCTCTAATTGGTAGATGACTATTTTCAAGTTGCTTTATTATTGCAGATGACTCTTCCGAAACCTTAGAGGCCGAGGCAAACTTGGCTCACTGCATTTATATCATTATCATTTCGAAATAATTGGCTTCCTGAAATATTACTGATTGGCCGGTAACTCGAATATCATATTTGTAGTTTAAGGCTGAACGATTGAATGACACCTTACACCAGGTAATGCAATGAGACAATTTATTCATTTCTCTCAGCCTAAATACACCGTGTCCTAACAGTTATATACTTTCTAGTTTCCTCCTAACCGAATCTTTTTCTTCATGCGGTATCGTTTTTGGTAACTTGAGTGAGTAGCCCTTTGTTGCATTGGCGAATTAATTGATGTTAATTAGACAATGCTACCTGAATACACTGACTCCTATAATAAAAGTGCCTCTGTTTGATACCTTTTCTAGTTTCCTGCTGGTCTGTCAATTTCTTTGGAAACTGTGGCCCTCCAAGGTAATAACACGAGATCAAGAGGGTTGGATCATTATAGTTTGTTTTGCAGAATGAAGAAAGAGGGATGTATGGAATGAAGGAGTTAGGGAAGAAGAGATGGAAGGTAAGGAGTAAAAGGAAAGGAAACGATTGAGATGGATTGAAGGACTAATAAGGCGTACGGAAAGGATGAGAAGAAGAATTCATTGAGTTAGAAAATCACGCAGGCATTGGAGGCTTCGCTAGGACGAAGGAAAGTAAGGGAGGGAAGATGGAAAGCACGGGCGTATTTGGGGTGGTTTCCGGGATCAACCCCCACCCCCAAATAAGTTTTCGAAAACAAATTCTATGCTTTTACATGCAAAATACAAAAAACCTTAAGTTTTTTGCGACCATCTCCTATGGAAAACCCCCGAAAACCCTCCGAAGTAACTAGAGAGTGAGATATAAATGGAGGAGCAGGAAGTGTGGATGATTGGACGAACGAAGAGATAAAGATGGAATGGAGAGCCTGATTGTGGGGAAACATGGAAGAGAGGATGGGACAGCAATGAAAAATCGTGACTAACTGTGAGAAGCAAAAGTTCTATTAGAAAGGAAATAAATTTTACCAAACTATATCGCACAAATAATCGCCATTTCGGGGCATTTCAATGAACGTGAAGAATATCTCGGCGGAAGTTAACATCTAACCCAGAACTACTTCGTTACGTGACTCGAATAGAAACGGGTAGCTTCACAGTAATTATCGAGTCCAACCCACAACTAGCTTATTGGAATACATGACCCATCGAGGAACCAAGTAACTACTATTTCGAGGGCGCAAGATAAATTACTCAATTATCCACCAACCGCCGAGATTTATAAGACTCGCTTATTTGTGTATTTTCTACTAACATGTCTTATTTTATCTTATTTATTAAGCGCCATTATCCAGTGACAAACCTTCAATCGATCACGCAGAGAAGTTAAAGGCTTGCTCAATGCTCATACAATAACCGTGTCACAGAAGCCTTGAAAGCGTTCCCTGCGCGTTACAAGGCTACCGCTTAACTAATAATTGAATTGGCCACCGTGTCCCCCGAGAGAGAGGGAGGGAGAGAGAGAGAGAGAGAGAGAGAGAGAGAGTGTGAAAGAGAGAGAGAGAGAGAGAGAGAGAGAGAGAGATAGAGAGAGACAGAGAGAGAGACAGACAGAGACAGACAGAGAGACAGACAGAGAGAGACAGAGAGACAGAGAGCGACGGAGACGGAAAAAGAGACAGAGAGACAGAGAGAGAGACACAGACAGACACAGATAGATACAGACATACAGATAGACAGACAGACAGAGATACACAGAGACAGGGACAGAGACAGAGACAGAGAGAAGGAGAAGGAGAAAGAGAGATACAAACAGAGAAAGCAGAGCTAACATACACTTAGTTATACTAAGTAGAACAGCGAACTCCAGAAACTTCTCAAAGTCGCATTGTACCAGCCTATACATTCGACTCCAGTCCTCAGATTTAGAAAGCTTAATATGATTTAATGAAGTTTAATATTGAGTAAGACTTGTTGCATCTTGAATCTACATAAGGAGTTCCATTCGTTAGTTGCGATGACAAGAACAATGGGCATCATTTATTTGGAGTTAGTTGAAACTAATACAAAACACTTACTGTCTACTCTAATGAAACCGAGAACCAACATGTCTTCAGGAAGCTTAATCTCTCGTGGCATCAGACACTAGTGCACAATAGTTAGCCAATAAAACGAGTAACTGCATTGCTGCTCTAGAGCTCACTGTAAGTTCGTATAACGTTATTTTGGGTTATGGTTATGCTTATATTCATGTGAATATCGCATCAACGTTGTTACAACATTTAGATTTAGAAGGAAACGATAATATATATAATATTACTTTTCAGTGTTGCATCAACGCCACGACGAACAATAGCAGTGTCACATAATATTTGATATAATTTAGAGTCACATTTATTGGCTAATTATTGTGCGCTAGCATCCGCTGCCACCAAAGATTATATATTTTCACTCGATTGACAAAATTTCGCTACTGCAAATGAGCCTAACCGTCGCCTGTTCTCTTCCTCTTCCTCCTCCTCTTCCTCTTCCACTTCTTCTTCCTCTTCTTCTTCTTCTTCTTCTTCGATTTCTTTTCTTCTTCTTCTTCTTGTTCTTCTTCTTCCTCTTTTTCTTCGTCTTCCAACCTAATCAACTGGTCAGACATTATTCTCATCAAGGTACAGAGATTAAGTACTAGTTTATATAAACAAAAAGCAGTGTCGGTACACGTTATGCATACTAAACTGTCTCCAGCTAAATGTAATACAAACGCAGCAATGCGAACACGTTATCATATTAAATGTATAGAAATTCATGCAGAATACAAATAGGTATCTTACGCTTTCCCCTTGGTTTTCTATAAGAAGACGCTATCCTACATGATTCAGGCGTAGTAATCCTTGACTTAAATTCCCCCCTTCAAGAGCTTTTCACGGAACAGGTAACGTAAGTCTACTTAATGTTGCAACTCTTAATCTCTATAGTTTAAATCAAGGGCAACCGAGACTTCGCAACATGACGATTATCACAAGATTTACGCAGTGGCTGAGAGCTTTGGGCGAAGTGCGTATTCTCGAACGGAGCAGAGGATGCATGAACACAGGAATGAATTACTTGTCCAGGTGAGAGCAATTAAAGACCCGTCGAACGCGTCCTGTGGAAGTCCGGAATGAGAACTTTCGCTCGAAGAGAAGAAGAACAAACACCCATAGGCGTAGACTCCGCCGGGGCAGCCGGGGCAAGTGCCCCCCAATAATTGAGATGGGGGGGCATTGCCCCCCCAAAAATCCAGAGGAGAATTTATATTTTTTTAAAGTGGGGTTATCCTTTTTCAAACAAATAAATGCTCTGTAGGCCTTCTTAATGACATTCACCGTCGTTTATGATAAGAAGAGGAGACGAGCAGTAGTTTAAGCTAGGCCTGAGGCAGCCATGGGTATGAAGTGTTACCATCTTCAATAATTCTCTTAGCCTCGGCATAATGAGGTCGGGTGTCCAGTCCACTCCCTCGCCGTCTCATCTTCCAACCGACAGTGTACGTTCAGTGTATTCATTATAGCTGAGTTGGCTAGGGGGCGCAGCTGGATCAAGTGAGAGAGGTATCGTCGTATGGTTGCTATAATGTGTCGCTGAGGGAGGGAGGCGGACGGTTTCGTCGTATATGGCGGCCGACGCACAGAACACATAAATATTATATTCAAATAAATTAAAATTAAAAATTCCGCGGGCTGGCAAATCCTAAACATCAAAAATAACAGTAATAGTACGAATAATATAAATAATATAAAGTACTATTTAATATTTATACTATTATACTCGTATGCGTCCGTAACCTTCTTTCATAAATTCTCATTTAACATTTAACATTAATTGGTTGGTCAGTGGCCTACAGTAGGCGGTAAAATGCATTACATTACTAGGTATACCTACTAGACATACTGAGTTGCCTAAGATGTCGATAGCAAGTCGGTAAGTCAGTCGACAAGTCTAAGCGACTTAGTCATTAAATTTTGACAAATACATGTCTTAGTCGACTAATTTAAATCAGTCGCTAACTCATTCATTCTGTCCTTAGCGACTGACTCCGGGTACTACTCGTGGTTTGGGATTTGCAGAGAATCTCTCGATCTTTGAGTTTCAGTAGAAAACACCTTAAGTACAAACTATCTATTCTCGTGTTTATCAGAGTAAACAAGTTTTAAATTTCGAATCCGAAGGACCGTGTTGTGACTTAAGGGATGAGTTATAGAACTTGACGTATACACATTGTTATGCAGTGATGTCAGCAGATAAGGCAAACTAATCGCTTACTGAAGTCTTATTTAAAAATAATTCTTTTCATTGAATGCGGTTTGTCACTCAGGTTTCAATAAACGAATATGTATACAAACTCTTCAGAACACCTGCGTATACAAGATCGTTTTAACTCTCGTTTAGAGACTCTATTCGCTGTTCACGCAACAGATTTACATGCATGCACCATAAAAAAAGAGAACTGATAACATATGCTAACAACAGGATATTGTAGATGCGCTAACACGACCAGAAGTCCAGTCTGTCTCAGCTGGTTTGGATCTATATCTATAACCTCTAGTAAGAATTTCTTAAGAATTTATAGCAGTGAACCGATCTCCGTTTAACTCGCTACATCTGAGAAGACATGTTTAAGCTATTTTGCGTTGCGTTCGTTTTGATTTACATCACGGGGACTGCTGCTAAGTCCCAGTCGACAATTGATGACACTGACATTGGCTGTTTAGACAACGAATTGGAACAGCAGCACAACCATCATCTTGGACAGGCCTTAGGAATTTTGAAAACGCGTCGTAGTACTCGAGAGACGAGAGAAAAGTTTCAGGTTAGTCTTGAAGAACGAGAGTAGGCCGTGGTGCTTGCCTATTGTAGGCCCTAATGCTCGTACGTAAGACACAACGCAAAATTTTAACAGTTTCACGATGAGCTGCACTTCTAAAGTGGTTCACTTTTCCAGCAGGTTGTGAAAATAATACTTTACTCATATCACAGATTTGTTATCGCTCAACTGCCTCAACAAGTCTTTCACTCAAAACTGGAACACTGCTTTTTCACAAATTCTATCCTGATTCCTTCTCTTCCTTTCACCTTTTCGCCGTTTCGACTCTAAGCACAATCTACCTTAATGACTGTCTGCATGCCCGATCTCTTTGGATCTTGACCTGGAACAGATTTCACCAACGCCAATCGATTATGTTTTGAGTAAGCCCCGGTGAATAAGCTGGTTCCAGCGATTTCAATTTTTTGGGCGCTGTAGAAATCTCGAGATTACGATTACGATTGCGAGTACGAGGTTTAGTTTTGGAAAAAATCGGGCATATAATAAATCGCTTTGACTAGCTGTTAAAAATCACGTGTCCACAGAGCTTCACAGGCTTCCTAGAATCATAGTACTCCGATAGCAAAATTAATAATTATTGTGCCGCATTCTGGCACGATTCTATCATTGCTTGCACGGTAATGTAAACTTTAAATTTACTGGTTTCTATAGCTAATTTTCAGTGATTTATCGGTGAGATCTTTCGGTATACGGACGATTGGTCATAGGACGATTGGTCATAGGACGATTGGTCATAGGTCCTATCGGTCTAGGTCCTATCGACAATAGGGTCTATCGGCGATAAGACTATCGAAGGCTATCGATGGCTGAAACAGAGAAGTTTTTAAAACACGAACAGCTATTTACTGGATCATTTACTGTGAAATACGTAATACGAAATACGAACAATACGTAATTATCCTAATAAGTTTCTTGATTGGCACTGATTGTATTTGTCTAAAAACGATCAATGTCCCCTGCCTTTTATAATACTTGAGTAACATACGGACAATTATTGCTGACACTGATATCAGCTGTTTAGACAACGAATTGGCACTGATAGCATTTGTCTAAAACGATGAATGTCCCTAATTGCTGCTTATTTTTGCGTTCGGTGTGTTAGGCTTAAAACTAAAAATGTCCATTATAACTAACGACTATAACCAATCAGGCCTATGTCGGTTTATTAGCGGCATATGACCGATAATGACCATTTATAGGCCCTATGACCAATCGTCCATATGACCGATCGTCCTATGAAAAAATCGTCCACTGACCAATCGTCCTATGGCCAATCGTCCTGCAGAACCGATCCTTCACCATCGCTACTCGCTTGGTTTGAATGGGTGTCACGCCATTTAAAAATAGTTAATCTTATTTGACGATCATTTTTCTTATCAAAGATACAAAATATTATTTTAGCAGAACGGAATTTGACATTTGAAAAGCATAAACTGAAATTTTATTTATTGTGTGCCAGTACAGCACGTTCTTCATGGCAAAAGACAAAAGTCAAAAATATTAGACAAAACTATAGCACAAAAGAGAAGAAAAATATGAGACGAAAATATGCATGGTACGCTTGAAGTTTTGAATAGAGGACAAGTTTTTGCCCATCTTCACCGAATGGAACTGGCTCATGAAATTAGTTCTCAGAGCTGATTGACAACATCAACATAATTATGTTCATCCAGGAATGAGGTGAGTCATTCTATGAGTTCACCATTTACTTCTTCCGACGTTCCGAGTGCGGTGTGCAGGGCTTTTGCGGATGGAATAAAATTACCGTAACGGTATCATTTATCCACATTTCCGATGGCATGAGAACATTATTAGCGCATCATAAACTCAGCTTCGTCCATCACCAATTTGAAACGTTCTGGGCGTCGCAGGAAAACAACAGTTAAAGTGCAAATTATTAAACAGTGATGCCATCGAAATAGACCTACGTATGCTTTAAGAAACGATCCTCTTGGACGTGCCCTCCATTGTTAAACATCTATTACAAGAAATCGTTTTACGCAAATATATGCCGAGAATACACTGTTCTTTGTATATATCTGATCATGAGTGTAACATTTGCATTTATGTTTACGAAACAAATCTAACGTCATCTTTGCTCGGATATTTTAAAGTGGCGAGACACTTGTAGACACTCTGTAGCTAGACGCTGTTTGTAAGCAAAAGATTACGAAGAAGGTGACTGACCATAGAAATGTCGCCAGTGGTTAAAATTCATGACGATCAAATGTTATTTTAAGGACAAAAAGGTCGATTTTAGATAAAAATCATGATCTGAAATTGACCTTTTGTGCTTAAAATAACTTTTGATCGTCTTACATTTGGTATCCTTGTTTCTTATCACAGGTAGCCCTCTTCAAGACTAGAAATGCAAGACAGAATTAACCAATTTCAACAATTATTGGTTGAGATCTGATCATTTTTCTTCGATTTTTGTTAGATTTTGTTTCTTATGACCTTGAAATGACCTTGAATGACCTGAATTTAGTATCTATATTTTATCAGAATATAGCTCTCATTGAGACATACAAACGGTAAAAGGTTCATCCAAATAATTGGACTCATCATTAATTTTTTTTTATAAAAAGAGGAAATCGACAATGGACCCAAGTCCCAAGACAAAAGCATGGGCGCCTTGCAGTCCTGGGAGTTTAAGTAGGATATGTTCGGGGGCTTTGAGGTACCTCAGAATAACATTTTAAAATTCTGTAAAAAATATTTCTAGACAATATATGAATAGAATAATGGGAAACAATAGGGAACGGTTGGTTTCTGCAATGTATCATTTTTCTGGACACCCCTACTCTGACTGCCTTTGGCGATTAGTGTTTTCCAATAACAAAATTTCCACATTTTCACCAAAAATAGAAATGAATAGCCTTCTTTTTGTGTCGTAATACAACGTATTGTGCAGTTTTCGACCCACTTGACTCCACTTAAGACTTTTCGTGTCAAATTGATAAACATTCCCAAAGATTTCATCATCCACAAAGAGATTTTTGTTGTCCGCATCCCAAAACAACGGAACATACGGCCAGTATGAAAATACGACATCACTGAAAATACGCCCATCAGTACTTTGGAAGCCTACAATCTTCCCAGAGCTGTTGTCTGAACTGTTGCTGATGACGACACTCAGATCAGTTAGGTTCCAGTTGTCAGCATTCCAGTCAAGCATATATACGTTCCCACTGAACCTGTCAGCTGCCAGATATTCACTGATGTTTCTCTCGAAAAACATTTGCCCATTCTTGAAGCCAACTGTTTCTCTGAGCTTAAACTGACTGATGATTTGCCCATCAGTGCTTAAAAAACTAACACACCATTCATGACCCTCGTCTAATCGGTGGCTGATTATGAATTCTCCATCGGGTTTCTGAATGGCACGGAGTGGACCTCTGAAGTCTTTGGGAAGTGAAACATTTCTTACAAGATTCGCATCTTGATCGTAAATCTTTAAATGCGGAGGATCTTCAGAGTCTTTCAACACCAGTAGATGATTGTCATTGGCTAGTGACAAACTGAACCTTTCACCCAGGTCCGTCAGCCATTCGCAAACTTCATTCTTATCTGTGTCTATCTTAAAGATGCATTTACGCGTTCTGTCACCAACGTATAAAGTATTTGCGTTTTCAATGCCAACCACACTGCCGAGCCATGTAGAATTATGCAGAAGTTTACTCCCATCCACAACTGTAGTTATCAGTAGCAGATCGTGTGGAGTGCTAGCGTCGTAAGCTCTTATAGTGAAAATATCACCCGGACCGCGACACAGTATGTAGATGAAGTCGATTACATTGATCACCCTAAGAGAGTAACAACTAATTGGAACAAACTTTGAGTCCGAACTGATGGTGTATCCTGCAATTTAAACCAACAGAAAGTATGACATTGCAGTGTGCCTAAAGGCTGCAACCGTGGTAGTCATCTTGGATTGCGTCTGGAATTCGAATCGGTGCTAGACTGCTAGTCATGTGATATTCTGAGTTACCCGGTACCGTTCTCCTTCTAAGTTTCCTTTGATCACGGATTAGCCGAATTATGATTCAGTAAGTATGAGCGAGACTCATAGACATTTTCAAATGACGTGCATACAATCATAGTATCAACTGCTCATTTTCATGACATTTGAAAATTTGAATACGTTAGAAGTCAAGCCTTTTATATTAGTGGCAATATCTTTCCAGAAAGTATAAGCGAAACACAACGAGATTTTTAAATGGCATTTTTCTACTGCACAACTTCAATATGCTCTGCGTAGATGTTCATGTATGGCGTGGAGAATGACAGTTTCTCTTAGAGCAAAACTACTTAAAGACGGGCCACCACGGTATAACGCATTAGCAATAACAATAGCAATACTGGACCTCATAATACGTTATTAAGTATAAACGAAATTGATTGATTGATTGATTGAGTGGCATTCAGCTCGTGTGGGAATGCATTAGGAATTCCCCATTTTGATAAATGCGACTCATGAGAGATCAGTTTGAAGGTGTTGGGTGTACGCAATTTTTGTTCTTAAGCAGTCTTCGAACGTTATCGTCAACTATGGAATCCATATGGGAACGTGTTGACTGCACTCAGACTGATCGATCAAAGAACTCTCAGCACAGTTGTCACATATGAATTCAAGATGGGAACATTTTGATTGGAGTCATCCTGTGTGATAGAAATAGCGCAAGTGACACTTGCGACATTTCAATCTGATATTGTCTGAATAGGCCTAGTGTAACCTCGCGGAAGAACTCTTTAATCTGGATCACAATTCACATAATTTTAGCTATCAAAGAGAGCACCTCTTCTTACGTTCTTTCGGAGAGGAGCTTAATAAATGTCCAATTATAATTACAATTTTAAACAGGATAAAAGGAAAGACATTTTTATCGCTAATGTAAATGAGGAACGCGTTTCTCTTTCACCTCAGCGTATGGGATTCAAGTCCTGCGTTTCACGCGAAACTCTTCGTTGTCCATACATGGTGTCAAAGACAACATAATTCAGTGAACAGAGACACACCTCTTTGCCCTCAGTACCATGAAACTAAACAACATTGCTCATGCTATTGCTGGGAAATATAATAATAACTTCGTTGTCCATAATAAGAGCATAACTCTACTGTAAATACCATTTTATCGTTTAGAACAGATTTCGGAATTCTACCTTCTGATGTTTTCGAGTCGTAAGTTGATTTCAGTGCGTCAACTGTTGTCATGGCGACAGTGGATTCTTCTGCGACTTCTTTCGTCACTTGGGATTTTCTTTTGGTAACTTTAGTGAGTTGTTTGACTGTTGAGATTGGTGTTGTTGTGTAAGATGTAGTGATACAGTCTAGTGAGGTGCAACTGTTTGATGTAGATTCTGCTGATGATTCGTCTGTGGTGTGTAATGAAAGCTGAGTGTTTGTAGCTAGTGTATTTTCTGAATTAGTGAAAGTAGTTTGAGTGTTTGAAGTGGTTTCTTCTTCGGTTTTCTTCGGTGTCGTTGATCTTTCATTTGTCAAATCGTCGGTCGTTCTTTCAAAGCAAGTGTTCGTCAGTTGACAATTAGCATCACTCATAGATTCTTGGTAACCTACAGGACAGCAATATGAATCATTGGCCATCATCATCTCAAACGTTTATGCTAATTCTTTCAGATGACCTCGCTGGGCTTTAAGCGCAAATAATTAACCGGCTTTAAATGAAGACGATTGCATAAACCAAAGGCAACAATGTCACCGGTTCCTTTAAATTGGTAAACACTGTCACTTGATGTTAGAATTCAATTGTGGTTCCAAAAATAAACACGAAGTTAATGGCAATGAATTAGAGGTCTGTGGGTAGAGTGATTTTGCTACCCGACCCGTACCCGTAACACGGAACCGTTACCCGTACCCGTACCCGACTCGTACTTAGAATTACTACCCGATCCGACCCGTACCCTCGGGTATACCCGTACTGTACCCGCCATTTATTAGTTCGATACCGATAGACCCAGTACCTACCAGGCCAATAGTCTCAATAGTTATCATGTAGTAATAATAAATAGGCTTATGATGATGATGATGATGATGATGATGATGATGATGATGATGATGATGATGATGATGATGATGATAGAAAATATTATAATAATAATGATGATGTCAGCGAACCTACTGTATGAACCATCGCGCTGCTCAACTCAATTTATTACTTTTAGGCGCATCACGGTTTTAGATTCTAGGCTCACAATTAAACGATTTACGGATATTATTAATGTCGGGACTGAACCTCAGATCAGATATATGTAAAAGCACCACGAATGTTTTGATGGAAGCAAGCCACTTTGTAACTTTAATTTGAATATCAGATTCTATTAATGAATACCACGTTCACTAAGACATAGGTAAGTAATCTTTGAAGGTACAAGACCCACTATTACATGTGACCGCAAAATTTTTCCGCCGGTAGGCCTACGGGTAAAACCGGGTATACCCGTACCCGTAATGCTCCTACCCGTACCCGACCCGTGAAATGCCTACCCGATCCTTACCCGACCCGCGGGTACGGGTCGGATACGGGTAAACCCGCGGGTACGGGTATACCTGCAGACCCCTATAATGAATATAGTCAAATTTCAGCTCAGATTAAGATAGCGTATATATGTAAAATGTAATGCTGTACTTACCGACTATGAACTTAGAAATGACGATGCCTAGGAAAATAATCGCCGTACAGAGTATTCGGAACATTTTGTCAGGAAACAGTTGATGCGAATCCTAAACTGTGTGAGTAGTTGACTTTCGATCGTAAGTTAATTAAGACGTTCACCATCCAAAACTTTAACTCGCACCAGCTCTATAGATTTAAATAGTGCTTCTATTTTATTCAGAAAACGACAATTCGTCTATCGAGTTAAAGATTATAATCCCAGAATTTTCGTGGTTCAATTCTGAGCTTGGTAAAGTCGAGAGTGAGGCGTCTAATTGTCAAAAAGGCCATCATATAGAGATCCTGAGAACAAGAGGGTATTGTAGTGCACATATTAATATAATTTATGACCAGCCTTGGATTTGAATTGCAGTAAATTTACTTAGACACTAGTGTCTGCTGCCACCAGATATCCCTGCTTGTAGACGTGCTGGTTCTCGATTTCATTAGACAGTGTGGGTATTGTATTAGCTCCATCTGACACAAGTTAGACCATTTCCAATGTAACCTATATACTTGCAATCGAAAACAATATCGGCTTGTCCACACGGTCTTTGGCCTGGCATAGGAACGAACAAAGCAGCCTGGCTATTGCGGACATGACTTGATATAGCGCCGGTGTTTAAACTGAGTTCTCTGGGCGCTGAGAATTTTTTGGAGATTAACATTACATTACAATGATTACATAAACGAATGCGCACAGTAAACAGTTCGCTATTTTCGTAAAATGATACCACCTACATGATACGCATTGTATGTGACATCGTGAAAAATTCCACGAACGGTCTGTGTAAATACAACCTACATGTGACCTGGTAACGACAGACATCTTAAACTTTACCATTCTTCAAATGTTGAGTGTGTCTATGTATCGGCTCGTACAATATGCATTTAAGAGATTCTGCCATAAACTAATATTCTGTCTGGACATGAGAATTAGCTTAGGGACGTATAATTGTGACAGCATAGGTCTTTGTCGTCTTGTTCTGTACAAATTAGACTCACTGTGAATAAGCTAGTATTATAAATCTGGTGGATAATTAGGTATTTGTTCTTTTTCGCTTCGGGCGAAAGTTCTCATTCCGGACTTCCACAGGACGCGTTCAACGGCTCAGTCACTGCTCTCACCTGGACGAGTATTTCATTCCTGTGTTTCTGTGTTCTCTTCTTCGTTCGAGAATACGCACTTCGCCCAAAGCTCTCAGCCACTGCGTAGCCTAAATCTAAATCTTTTATCACTGGTATAGTGCCCCAGGCCATAAAAATAGCAAAAGTTGTTCCTATTTATAAAAAAGGTGAAAGAGATGATGTAACAAATTATAGGCCTATTTCTATTCTCCCCTATTTCTCTAAATTTTACGAAAAGTTAATGTATAATCGCCTTTATAATTTTGTTGAAAAATCAGGTATAATATTCCAAACACAACATGGCTTTCAACCTGGGCATTCCCCTTTTATGTCCCTCCTGAGTATGCAGGACAAAATTTCGAATGCTATTGAAAATAACGAATACTCAATAGGTATCTTTTTCGATTTAGCTAAAGCCTTCGATACCGTAAATCATAAAATTCTCCTTAAAAAACTAGAAAATTATGGAATACGAGGCGAGCAACTTAAATGGTTTATTAGTTACTTTGAAAATCGTCAACAGTGCGTCTGTTGCAATGGTGCATTTTCGGACTTAAGAGCAATTGACTATGGAGTGCCACAGGGATCTAACCTCGGCCCTCTACTCTTTCTCATTGATATAAACGACCTCCCCAATGTATCACCAATCATGTTTTTTATTTTATTTTCAGATGACACCAACGTTTTTTACTCTCACCGTTCCTTACAAACCCTTACTCAGGTCATAAATGCAGAGCTTACTCTAGTGGCGGATTGGTTTTCTGCTAATAAACTAACCCTTAACCTAGATAAAACAAACTTCATACTGTTCAAATCCCATAGGAAAATAGGTCCCTCGGATGACTCGTTAAGATTATCCATCAATGGTATTCCTATTACCAGAGTCACCTCTACTAAATTTCTAGGTGTTCACGTAGACCAACATTTGACCTGGAAAGAACATATAAAAACTATTTCTGACAAAATTGCTAAAAACATTGGTATTCTAACTCGAACTGCATACTTGTTGCCCTCCTGCATACGCCTAAAATTATATTACTCGTTGGTTTACCCCTATCTTACTTATTGCAGTATGGTATGGGCATCCACTTATGACTCTAGACTACGGAGATTAATTCTATTGCAAAAACGTGCAGTTCGTATCATTATGGGAGTTCCAAGGTGCGTTCATTCTGGACCACTATTTACTCACTTGAAGCTACTTAAACTAGAGCAGATTCGAACATTACAGATTGGCCTATTTATGTACCGTTATGAACATGGTTTACTTCCAGCATGTTTTAAGGGATTTTTTCATCTAGGATCCGATGTTCATACTCACTACACCAGAAACTTTAACTCTTATCGCCCCATATATGCACACACCAATACTCGCTTATTTTCCATAAAATCTGTTGGCTCCACAACCTGAAACATGCTTCCCTCTCACATACGTTGTGCCCCGCACCTACGACACTTTAAAAAAAATGCTGCATGCCTTCCTGATTAATGGAAATTAGCTATAACCTACCCTGCCGGATATTCTTTTTCACTGTAAGTTAAGGTGTTCGTTTTTTTTCTTTATTTTCATACTGTTTTGAATTGTGTTTATCATGTACTGTTTACTATGTACTATATTGTTTTCATTACTGTATGAAACTTGATGTTGCACTGTTTGTCAAGGATTTAGCTATCACTAATTCAAATTTCTGAAATGTTGTTTTAGGTGTCCCTAGTTAGCGGGATCTTGATCCCTTTTGGGACTCCTCTTGCGGCCAATCCTGATATTTTATGTTAAATATTATGTGATTTTTTATTTGACATGGCTTCAATAAAAGAGTTTTGATTGATTGATTGATAGTGAGAATCGTCATGTTGCGAAGTCTCGGTTGCCCTTGATTAAAACTGGAGATTAAGAGTTGCGACATTAAGTAGGCTAGACTTACCTTACCTGTTCCGTGAAAAGCTCTTGAAGGGGAATTTAAGTCAAGGATTAGGGTCCTCGTATAAGGAGCATGTTAGCTCCACTTTCTATGTGCTAACATGCACCCCACGCACGGAGGCGCTTGAGGCAGGCTTAACTCATGCAGTGGCGTAACGAAGGGGACAGAGGGGGCAACCGCCCCTCGGCACAGCACAAGGGGCGCAAAATTAGCTTTCAGTGGTGCACAAAAACGATTAAAAGTCAACTCATCTGTTGGGTTTATTATGCCACATTTCGAGAGGCTGCGAAGTAGGAAGAACGACAACTTGTTTCGCTGTGCACGCAAGTAATATACTGCACGATTGTAAAAACAGAGAATTGCCTAACATAAAATAACAACAGGATATTGTGGATGTGCTAGCACACCCAGAAGCCTGGTCAGTTTCAATCTGAACCGAAAACTAGGTAGCTGGTCTGAGTCTAGATCTTTAACCTCTCGTCAGGTTTTTGGCGTTTTTAGTTGTGAAACGCGATCTCCGGGTAACTCGCTACATCTGAGAAGACATGTTTAAGTTATTTTGCGTTGCGTTCTCTTTGATTTGCATCATGGGCGTTGTTGTTCTGTCCCAACCGACGATTGCTGATACTAATATGAGTTGTTCTGATGAAGACTTCTCAGAACTGCAGCAGAACCACCATCTTCGACAGGCCTTAGAGACTGAACGACAGCTCGTCCAGGAACTTCGAAAACGCGTCGCAACACTTGAGGGAAAAGTTGTTTCAGGTTGGTCTAGATTGATGTTATACGACAGTAGTCTACTTGTAAAGTAAGAAACTGCAGACAACTACGATTACGTTTACTGTGATTGCAGTTCACATAATCCAGTCTACGCCAATCTAATGATTTCTATAGCGCAGCTATATTTTTGCCACAATTCGATGTTCGCATCAAGTTAAATCACAAGAGAAATAATCTTTTGGAGAGTTTTGATAGATCAGAGATTCTAGAAGCTCGGCTGCTCAAAGTAAGCAGATTAACACAGATGTGTTATAAGTTTACACCCTAATGACATCGAAGAACTGTTGGAGAGCGGGTATTGAAAAGGAACTGTCAAATGAAAGATATAGTTTGGTAGCATTATCATACAAGAGAGCTGTTAGCAAGGAGTGATCAAACTACATAGGACAAAACATTAGTGGACCCAGTGTTTAAAACTATGGAATATCGCAATTGAAGACAGCTGGCACCACCGAAAGATGATTGATACAAACTTATGAATAGCAGGACGAAGGAAAGATGCGAACCATCGAAGACCGAATTAGCGTTGGAGGCAGTTAAGGAATATGTAGTTATTGATGATATCGAATGTAGCAGATAGGACAAGAAGAATGAGGGAGTTACTTTACTTTTTTTATTTATGGTAAGCGATTATGTATTGTGAGCAGGAAGTGGTGCAATTTTAGAGGAGTCGTGTTTGTGATAGGCAGATTGGAGATGAAGGTACAGGTTGAGTGATAAAGGTGACAGTTCAATGAATTAGCGAATACCTGTCCTAGGATTTAGACATGGCATTTTTGGAAAGATAGTTTGGAAAATCACGAGCAAAAAGAGATGGCATTTTAAGAGGGGACCAAACAACGGCTCGTGCAAAAACTTTTGAAAGTTGCCTACTGTTACAATTACTATTTCTATTTTATGATTATTGACATCAATGTTATCATCATCATTATTATCGTCATCGTCATCATAATCGTCATCATTGTTGTTGTGTCGTCATCTTCATCACCTGCATGTTTTGAGACACGCAAGATCCCTCAAGCTGTCGTAGTTTCGAATGCCGCTGCTCTGATTTCTGGTGAACTTGACCATTGCAACTCGCCTCACATTGGTATCGAATAGGGAGATTAACAGAAGCTACAAGCGACTCGAATCATTAACCCGAGCCATGACAAAGACTGCCATTAAAAATCATATTGGATTCAATGCACTGGTTGCCATTTGAACAGACTTAAGTAAGTAAGTAAATAAATAAATTAATATTTTTCTTTAATTTTTCTTTCATTTCAGCAATAGCTGACATCTCTTTCCTAAAGACCTTGAATTCTGCTTCTTGGGTTAATGGAGTTACGTACAGCGAGAACAAGATCTACACACTTCTTCAAAGTCCAAAGTCTCTTCGCATTTACGAAGATCGGGAACCATTTGCACTCCAGAAGATAATCAACATAAACGAAGTTCAGAATCCGGAAGATCTGGCATACAGCAAAGGCTCCAACTGCTTATACATCACTGATGGAACCGAACAATGCATCTGGAAGATTGATTTGGGCAACGACCGATTAACAAAATGGTTGCCTCAATTATCTGAACCTTTCACCCTTTCTACGTCAACTGAAGGTCACGTGTTGATCCTAAAGGAGACCAATTTGGACTGGCACTTGGAGATCTATGGATAGGACGCCGTGCTTCTACGCCGAATACAGTTACCCAATGAAATCCGACAGCCTAATCATGCCATTCAAATATCCACCGGTGACTTCATCATTAGTCATAGCATGATTTTGTCTTCGTTGGAAATATGGGTGATAAGTAAAATGTCAAGCGATGGGAAAGTCGTCAACAGATATATTCCAAGGGATGTGTCAGAAAAATTCGGGCTGCCTTGTCATTTGGCTTATGATTCCGTCAAAAATCGTGTGTTTGTGCTGGACATCTTTGCTCATAAATTGACTCTACTTGACGGAGATTTTCGTTGGAGCCAAACTCTTCTTTCGAAGGACACACATGAAATCTATTTACCTACAAGATTATGCTACAGTCCTCAGAAATCTCAGCTGAGTGTAGGTCAGTGGGGAAATGGAACCAAAGTCTTCCAAATTAGTCAAGCAATAAACTGAAACGATGCATGCTCTATATTCCTACTTGAATAACAGACTGAACTGTTATTCAAGTAGGAATTTACAGTAATTACTTGGCGATTCTGTTAAGATTTGTAAAATATAATTCTCAAAAGTTTGCTTTGACAGTTTGTAGCGTTTATTTCCGATTTCCATTTACAGTAATTACTTGTTGATCTACAAGTATGTTTGTTTTGCAATGGGAATATTTTTTTTAGCTAATTAACTCCACAAGAAAGCGCTATCCCAATTGAGCTGACAGGCCAGATCGAAGCAACTTCGGTCAAATCTTAGCTTTAGCAACATTCATTAAAATCATATTTCAGCAACATCTGAAAACGAGAAACCCTTTCCTTGATCCGACAGCAGCGTTAGACACTGTCTAGCATTCGCGGCTATTGCTGAAGGCCTTTTGGATTCTGCCCCGATGGGTTGTGGAGATCATTGAAGTCTTACCGCGGAATAAAGGCTTCTCCGAGTGCATACGTGGGATCAGTGCAGTTCTTGACAGATAACGAAGAATGGCCTACCTAAAAATTTTCTCCAGACTCCTGGCTTTTCATTTGACTGATGATTACACTGCCATGCAAGTCTCTGGGCACGAACTGCATAATGGCAGACGAAAACCCAATTGGCTCAGATGACTTGAGCGTAGGCCTACGTCTCCTTTCTTCTAATCGTACTTCTGCTGCATGATAATCGTTCTGTTGCATTCTGCACCATGTTACCATGTATCCATGCCTATAATTGTTTTAACACTCGTCATAGGCGAAAGTTATGTTAGAAGTTATATGAAATTACATAATGATTTACTTAATGAAATGATTGCTAGACCTGCATTGCTAGTTCGTATATTATACTTCGGAGGATGATTCAAGAAAATTGTATAAGGCTCATAGTCCTGTTCTGGTGAAGAAATAAACTAATATTTTAATTGATAAAAACACGAGCAACAGGCGCAATGTTTTATTACTTTTGTTAAATGTCATTCTTAAAAGTTGGCTTTTATAGAATAGTGACACGTAGTTTTCACTTTTCAATAATAGTTATAACTTGTTGCAGTGTGAGAATTATTTTCTATATACTTTAGCATAATTTAGTGTAACTAACCTCATTTCTGGTTGTTTGCCTCATTTTACAACAGCAGTCTGCATCATGTGTACAGGCCTATTATGCACTTCATGACCAAATGAAGACTTAGTTGCTCATGTAATTTGTGACTTAATTGCTCAGTTAATTAAAAAATCATGAGACATCTATTGTGTGGCTATGTAATCTTCATCATAGAATGGACACATCCAATGAGATTCAAAGGCCTATACTGATATTCTCATGAATATCGCATTAAGAGGCACAACTGGCTATGAAACTATTTTAAGCAGTCCAATCCGAAGCCTCATTTGAAGAAGGCCCACATCAAAAGGTATCATTGTGATTGTTTTCAGAACAAAATTACTTTGTCTTTCCCAGCCGTGAATTACATCAACTCTTTCGTAAAAGGCGCTTTACAAATAGTCACATTTATACATACCTTGGTCTACGTACATGCAAACCTTATATGTATTATATATATATACTTAAAAAGCACGAAAAAGCAGTACATGAAGAATCAGACGGTTGTGGGACTTGCACTATAGAAGCGACAACAGATATGAGACTTAAATGAATTTAGTTCTGACTTATGACCAAAGATTCTAGGCTAGCATCCTTGGAAATTTTCAGATATAAAGGAAGCCTCGCAGCTAGTGACTAGTAACAGAGCTTCAGTAACAAATGGACAAAGTAAATTGTGAAGAGCCATGTTGAAATTGAACATTTGTGTCATGTGAATTCAAGAAATAATTGTAAAAGCTATATACATGTATATGCGTGTATATATATAAAAGTATATAACTATATATATATTCATTTATATATATAAGGTTTGCATGTACGTAGAACAAAGGCAGGTCCCTCAAACTCGAAGGCTAATAGTTTGATGCCTGAATACTCTTAATAAGCTACATATTACACATGGAAACAATTTCTGAGGCGTGAATAGCTTTTGGTTACAGTTTTCTTGCGATATGAATATCGCAATCAGATCATATCGGAACTGTCTTCGAACGGTTTAGCCGATCTTGGAATGAACCAATAAAACCACGAACCAGGAACCGACTCAGAATGAAAATAAACCCAGTGTATAATAAATAATAACTATTATTGTCTACGATTAAGCTCTAATGCATCACGTGTGGACATCGCTCTCGTGTGATTCAATAAATCATCAGACAAATCCGGATTAAATGAATCATCATAAACGGTAAATTGGTTGGTCGTGCATACACTCAAATGATTATGCCGAATAATTGTGCAGCATGTGAGCGGCTATTTGTGCAATAATATTAATACGGTGTTTTAACTGTCCATTATCGAGGCTGATGTGTGGAGGTCACGCAACCGGACGCCAAGTCCATCGTCGATGTGGTAATGAAACAAGTATGCTCGTTTGAAACTACACCTGATGTCTCTCTCCGCTTCCAGATTTCTCATGTTTCATTGTGAACAGATTTCGCAACATCGGAGAAAGATGCTTTGAATTTTGCGTTGCAGTCGATTCATTTTATTTTGTATCATGAATTCAACTTTGGAGTCTCACCGATGACTGCTGAAAGCAACATCAATTGCTTTGAATACGAATTCTCAAAAGTAACAGCTAGAGCACCAATATAAACCAATATCTTGGACAAACCTTGGAGACTGAACGACAGATCGTACAAGAACTGCGAAAACGCGTCGCACTGCTAGAGAAAAGAGGCTAATGTAGGATAATCTCGAAGGATAATAGATCCTTATTGTAAAAAACACTACAGAATATTTGAATGATAACGAAATTAGGGCCCTAGTTTGAAGTTATCCCATTGAAACAAGGACTGGCGCTTTTATATCTTTTGTTGTTTAGCTGTAGATGTTGCGAATGCGTCTCTGGAAGTTACATTACTTACGTTTCCTTGGCTAATACCGTGTCTCACTTTGAACAACCTGATTTTCGAAAGGCCACCAGTTCATTTGAAGGCGTACACATATTTTACATAGGACATTAAAAGTATAAATAAAAAATAATATTAAATATGGTTATTATAATGATAGTTATAAAATTAATAATTGACGTACATTGTCACAAGTTCGAAAGTTCGAAGCTGTGGTACAGCAATTGTGGTCGAATTCAAAACTCTGTACGAATACAGAAATGCTAATCATAGACACTCATATGTAGATAAATCACTATTTCATAAGGCTGCTGCCACGCGAGGTGCTTCATCTATCTATGTCCTACAATCAATCATGCTTTAAAGCAGTCTCGCGCCATACACAGACAACTGGTTTTTTGCCCTCAACATATGACCTGTGGCTAGCACTTAAACGATGACGCTGTAAAAGAATAACTGTATGCCTTGACTTCGGTGCAAGTACTAAATTATGACCTCTGATCTTTAACACGATTAGTCAATGCGATTTTTATGGATCGAAGAGTATTATATTGTACCTGAAGGTCCTTTAATTATTATTATGGTTCACCAAGGATTATATGATCCCGGCTAATAAAGCAGCTCAGGCGAAATAAAATGCCTGGGTTTGCTAAATATTATTAATGTTGGCGTTGCAAGCTCGGGTGGGCAGTGCAGATTTATGGATTTATTTTAAAGCACGAATTAGGCAGCCAATTTTATGCAAATTGTGAATAATCGCAGGAGAGAATATTACCCTTGGTAGATAACAAGGACTAATATGAGCTCATAAAATTTGCTAATGGTACTTCCTCGCCATAAAATTTCATTTATTGAGGTGAACCCATTTTGGAACATAGCATTAAAATCGGCTTACAACTCCTTTATCGCAGGGGCAAAACTGATTAGAACGAGTCAATATTGCAGTTTGCAAATCACAGTAGTTTGACAAAAGTAGCTGCTAACTTCAGATAACAATTGATAATGTTATTTATATTAAGTCGATGAATTTAAAACACAGTTGGCTATTGAGTGAAATAACAGAGAAAAATTACATCATTTCGAACGAGTTGGCTACAACAAAAACTCATTACAAAGCTAATCAACTAATTGTTCTCTAGACAACTATTCAAACTCGACGCAGCCGTCGTGAATAAGCAGGTGCCTTGCGCTTAGCTTTACAGTGACGCTGCCGAATTTTCGAGTTTAGAATCTAGATTACCATATAGGCTACTTGTCTCTGTCTGTGAGTTCCGAACAACTTCGCTGACTAAATTTTCACCAAAGACTTTGTGCTGCGAACAGTATTTCCACAGCTAAATTATTTAATTGTAATGAAGCATTAAATAACCTGCTGCGCTCATCAATTACTTGAGCTCTGTTGCCAGTCATTGGCCACAAGATTTCTTTTACATCTGAGAATTTTCAAGAACGCCTGCTTAAAGTCCTTGCTCATGATTCCGTAGTAGATCCACTCCAGTGCCACGTTCGTCGATCCCAGTGCACTTCCAATGTCCGCCAGATTCTGCGTATATTGCTCCGTGTTGTTTAAAGCCTGCAATCCTCTTCCTATGTGGAACGGTAGCCAAGAAATAACAAAGGAACAGATGATGGTTCCTGTCATTCTAGCGGCTTTGAACTCCTTACGCTTGAATTTCCTCCCCGTTTCCACTTGGTCGAGTGTTCCTGTTCCGTTGCTTGTCGACTGTTTGTCTCGAACAGGGCCAACGGATAAAGCACTCTCTTTGCGATGATGAATGACAATCAACAAAACACGGCCATAAACAATCACAAAAGCCGAAGCGACCGCTAAATAAATGGAAAGATCCATGGCAAATTGCATCGTCATAGAATAAGGAACCATACACGATGACCAATCAATGTTTGTTAACCAAGCTGCGTTCGCAATTCCGACCAGTATGCCGAACATGTAACAGCAGGCTATGATCAACTTGACTCTGGGTTCCGTGAGCTTCGTCTCATAGTGCAGAGGGTAGACAATAGCAACGTAGCGATCGAAGGCTATACCGATCAAGAGCGAATTAGACGTGGCATAGGGTATCTTCTGAAGTGGATTGACGATGGCAACCATGGTGCGATAGTCACATGGACGATCGCTGAATACGTACGCAACTAACTGAGAGGTAACGAAGTATATCGTCTGTGGACCTGATATGAAGAGATCGCTAGCAGCAAGGGCTGCGATTAACATGTTCGATTTGGTCCACAGGCGAGGCGTCTGTTTGATGGCAATTAGCATCAGTATGTTCCCGAATGTTCCGCAAATGCAGTCGAGCATGCGAATGACACATTTGAGGATGACCGTCACTTTTGCAGACGACAAGAAAGCCATGTCAAGTTGTGGAGATTTTGGAAACTCCAGAGCTGATGTGAAATTTTCCGGTTGAACCGAAGCTGAGATATTTTCCGTAAACTGCAACATCTTCTAAGAAAAAATGAGCAATTCTGCATTTTACTTTTATTATTAGCTTTTGTTATTTTCTTAGTTTTATGTAGCAACACTGTTTTACAATCAAAACATCATTCAACAAGGATCCTGAGTGGCCGAGTGGGTTGGTAGCCTGCTCGTCACGCCGGCGCCCCGGGTTCGCTTCCCGGTCGGGTCGGTTTATCAGAGATTAATTTCTCGGATCTTTACTGCGGGTGGCTCGGTCGCATTATAAACGTGGAGTACAATACAACACACAATACAACACATCACAATACAACTGGGGCGCGGTGGTTTAGGGGTATGTTCGGTGCCTTGCAGCTGGAGGGTTGCGGGTTCGAATCCACCTCAAAGCCGCCGCGTAGGGACCCTGGGCAAGTCCTTCACTCGAAATTGCTCATGCGCTTCGGCGTGAAACTCCGATTCAGCGTTCGCGCAGTAGCTTCTACATAATGTGGCTATTTAATTGAAAGCGACGTTCACCAACTGATTAAGACAATGCCCTGCGATCACAGACACTAATGTGACGAGAAAATTATAAACATATGTTTCAGCAGTCAGCCTTTCCTTCATATAATCAAACCGACATTTCTATGGTAATGGTAATTGCAAATTTATATAGCCCCACTTCAGGAGAGACTCATCAAAGGCGCCCCCGACAAAACGCAATGATTGGTTCGTATTGTAATTTGCCAGCGATGCGACGTGTACACTACAAAGGGATTCCTGATGCAAAGTAAACAGCAATAATAACAAACTATCATGGCATTGTGTTGGTTTGGTTTTTTCTGTTTATACAATAACAATTTCTAATAGCAGGCCAGTGTCTTTGGCTTCACTGCCAGGCAGAATGTGTTCAGTTCTGGTCACGTTATTGTGTTCCTAACAAGATAGATTTGCAACCTGGCTAGAAGTGCTTGATAATTGATGAAGTGCCTGCTGTTAATTAAAAAAATTTCTGATTATAAATTGTAATAACTGAAAATTACAAATTTCACGTCGTAGTCCCGACCTTATCTCTGGTGCCGACGCCTTATGGCCTAGGCATCAAGTTCACGATTATAATTCTTAGACGTTACTCATGCGTAAAATTGTACAGATCTAAGTGAGTATCTTTTAAGCTCGAAGTTTTCATGATGCACCGTGATTGAAAATTATGTATATGAAGATGGCGTCGTATTGTTTTGGATCATTCTCACCTGCTCTCGGACAGGTGAACATTCACACGCTGTTCCTGTCACCAGTAATAAAATATAAGCTATATAGAAGATAACTAGAGTGACTGGTACGTGCCAACCAGTCAAGCTGTGATGTATAATGCAAATGATTAGAACTGTTTCAACTTGTTGCAATGCGACGACAAAGAGTGAAAAATCGCAGCGGGAACATGTAATGGTATGATTGGTATTCCTTTTGACAGGGACTATTGCAATTTACTTCATCTAATATACATCATGTTGAATTTAAGAAATAGCTTTTAAAGACGCTATATAACAGTCTGGTTTTATCTCACCGATTAAGCGAATAGTGTTTCTTCATACGATCAGAATTTTAGTTCTGTTAAATCAGATTTATTCATGTATGAGTTTCCATGGCGACTGTCAATTGCTCTAAGATATTATTAGGCGAAATCAGGTGCGCTCCACGCTATATTAGATTCAATTACACTGATTGCATGTACTTATAGTACGGATATAATAATAACCTGCCTTTGCTATGACCTAAGTAGGGCGCTGAAATAGTGCCTGCTTGAGATGAGATCTGTGGGATTAATTTACGACCGAGGGCAAATTAGTCTTCCGACGCACAAAGTGTAAGGTAAGTTTTACCTTTCGGTGAAACATGCATAAAAGGTAGAGGATCCTTAGGTTTGGTTTCATGGTCTTTCGGTTTTAAACACAGGTGAGTCTATAATCGCATCTGATCTCAATTTAATTTCCAAGCAATCAAGTAAATGCAGGTGTTTCCATGGCGACCGTGTGGTTTCGACTCTGGTAATTTAGCAATGAATTTATCGCGAGAGATCTTTCACCGCCTCTGCCCGTAAAAGGTATCAAAGTTAATTCAACATGAACCATTGGATTTAGCTTATTGGCCTTATAGGCCTGCTACGGGCGCGATCGAATTATCTTCATGTAATTCTGCCTACACAGAGGAAAATGGTGCTCTGATCAAAGAAAGCTGCTCAACTTGCCAAACACACGTCATATTGACTCATGAATATACTGATGAATATCACGGAAGTCATTGCGGAGAGGTATCAAGTCTATTTACCAGAATCTTATGAACTGTGATTAAACCTACGTTTCAGTTACAGTAATTTAATTTAATGATTCCTTTGGTGCAGTACATCTCTGAGATAGCAGCGGCTTCTGTTAAAAGATGTTTTCAGAATTGCTGTTGAGCAATCAGAGATACCAATAAGTTGGTCACACTCTCAGCGATTTCTCCATAGTCATGTTGGCACTCTTTAACTGAGGCGTTCTTTCACTCTACCGGGACATGACATGTGGCACTCTATCTATGGCTCATAATTAATGCTTCTTGCTGTCCGGCTCCAATGTGCAGCTAGGACTAGGCCATATTATTTAAGATTATCAGATGATTTTAAAAATTCCGCTGTTCTGAATCGTTTTGTATCGTATATCTAATCTATCTAATCTCTAATCTAATCTAATCTAATCTAATCTAATCTAATCTAATCTATAAGAAGCTCTTTGAAAGTCTACGACGACCTGGATTTTTGAACATGCTTATGAGTTGCCTTATTCGACTCGGAAATCAAAATTCTGTTGAAGTTGAAGACTTCAAACTGCTAAGAAAATAAGTTCACCTGGTACTTACGCTATCAGTATGCCAATGTCGTCACCAAGTTCGATATAAAGGAAGCTGTCTGCCAGTTATGTAGGGAAACCGCGACCAACCAGCGCCTCGCATCGATTCTCGCTTTATATATAGAAGCTTCAACGACCTTCGTGTGACTCGCTGTGTCATAGACATCAGTCAAAGAGTGCCATTAAAAACCTTTATCAATTATCTAATGCGGTTGGTTGTGATTGGTCGATCCACTGCTGCCAATCACGATTCGTACCTGTATGAAATTTTGATCAGAGTTAATGGACACGCACATGCTTTGCAAGGCCACCACTTCGCTATGAGTTTGGAGAGGGCACGGAGGACGGAATGACCCTCTCTATGTTCTTTGCACTGGTTTCAAGACTCAGTTGGAAGAAGGCATGGCTGGTGCTGATTACCAGACCTCTGTACAAAAGGTATTGGCCATGACAGGTGTGGAAGTCCATAGACTATTTTCGCCAATGAAGTCATTCGCTCAACCTATGTATACGGCCACCACACAGCTATGAAACAAATCATTTTATTTAATTTTAATTATATCACAAACACGCACCAACACACACACACACCTACACACACACACACACACACACACACACACACACACACACACACACACACACACACACACACACACACACACACACACACACCTACACACATTAACACACACACGGATCTGGCGTAAACTTTTTTATATGCATCACGGGCTATTTGCGCAGCCTATGTTGGAACTATGAAGCTTATTAAGATGGACTAATTTTAAACAATTTTACACAGCTTAAATAATTATATTGAAATATATTTATATTTTAATTATATTTAATTTATTTTTTGTAATTACATTGGAAGTTGTATTCATATGCCATTCATGTGTGAATCTTGTTTTCGTTCCAGAAACAAGAGAGAATGTGCAGAGAAAGAACTGAAGGTGAAGGATCGGCGAATGGATGCGCCTCCATTTACTTAGTTTAAAGAGCCATTAGTTTAATTAGCCATTTTTCGTAATTTCTTGTTAAGTTAGCTGGTGAGTTTCTTAAAAGACACCTTACAATTTTACAGATACATTCATTTTCTTAGCCTCTGTAAATATGAAGAAATTTAGTGGAATTTATGCATTCTCGCGTTAGAAAGGCACTATGATGATCAGACTCGTGTACTACGTTAAAACGTATAGACTACGTAGCCTATTTATAAGCGAAGAAAAGCAGATTCCAATGTCTCCAATGCTGACAGAGGTCAAATGTTTGTTTGTACATCGTTCAGCATGTTCAATCAACGCACTTCAATTAGACCTGCTGTCCCAAATTTCTGCTCAGAGGAAACCTGCCCCCATAAGTGCAGAGACTTTGGCAGAGCTGAGGCTCAAACATCCTTCACCTCCTTTGGACCATCAGCTTTTCCTCCTTCTCCACCCAAGGCCACAATTTTCCAGTTATGTGTCAAAACATCTTCAAATAGCTACTCTACATAAGGTGTTTACTGATTTGGTGGTCTATCTAGTTAACGAGTTGGATCTTTGTCCTAACTGGTTCGGTTATTTGCATGCTACATGTAAGTTAACTTTGTGCTAAACTTTGTTTAGCCGACAACTGCTTCTGTCCCAAAGCAGTATTATTTGGTCCTTCTGCGATCTGGAATGTAAACCTCAAATCCTGTCATGCAAATGACAGGATTTCCGGACCATTCGATTCGTCTCTTGCAGACTCAATGGCTGAAGAAAAGCAGAGAAGTTCTACTATCTTATTTAAAGTAAGTGCCGGTGTCCCGAGATATCCTATCCCCCTAAAGCATATCCCCGGATGGAATAAACCGGTTTAGAGTATCCGGGGGGATAAACCTCCCATCGTCAATCGCATCACGATAGCCAAGACGAAATCCAGTCAAAATCACCGAAAACGAAGTAAATTAATTTCAGGTCGACGTACAAATTAAAGATACGAAACTTAAAATATTTTATGTGTACAATAAATCAATAGAGTACGACTGAATACACTTAGAAACCGCCAATAATGCAAACTAAGCCGGATACTCCATTTCGCTAAGTGGGATACTTATTTAGGAGAGATAGGCGTATACTCTCTTTAGTGACACCGGCTTTAGGTTTAGGTTTTAGGTTTCAGGCGGCTGCCTAGAGCGGAACTTTCAAGGGGCTCCAAATTCCGACAAAACACATGATGAACACTTCCGTCAAGAAGATATCATTCATGAGTAGGGAGGCATTTTGTCCTCTCCTGTAGCACAAAATTGCCGAGGACTCTCAAAGGCCGCCTCTGTTCAAAGTGTCCAGATACATGCACAAAAGCATACAAGATACATTTACATTACTTTACCTGCTTACTATGTCAATTGTAATAATTATATAATTTAAAATCAGTATAGCTGCAGACGTTCAATATCGATTTTTATAGGCTTGAGGCATTCCTCCTAAGTCGTGGGTTGCATTTGGAGTGGGTAGGTTGGAGATGGGAAGATTGCAAGTGATTAAACAAAAAACCAGGCGAGTCTGATTTCAATGCATGTACTCAACGTCAATTAATGGCCATTTCGATGACAATTTGGATGCGTACTGAAGTTGCTATTGTATTCGAAATCGACGATATCCATGTTAGACGGATTTCTCAACTTGACACAGTGAGCAGTATTTATTATAGCAATTAACGTCATCGAATACGCCGTCGTGCATATGTTTCATCAGTACACATGACTCAGCACCCCACCCGCAATACGGTTGATTTACACATGTCGCAACACCCCACGCGCAATCCGGTTGATCTAGATCCCATTTTGTGTACTCCATTTTCAATGAAGTTCCATCAAACGGCATCCAAAGAAATTCCTTTCTGCACTGGTCGTCTTTTCGCCTTCCACTCGTCCACGTAGGTCTTTCTGTGTTGACGTCACATTGGGTTGTGTATCCTGGAAAGAAAGAGGCTCGCTGTTATTCTTTAGCCTGAAGTCTAGAAGAAATTCCTAACCTTTAAATCAAGCGAAATTTGAAGAACTTCGTTATAAGAACTTTACAGTCTAACAGTGAAAAACATTTTGAATTAGTGAAACCAGTTTTGGTAGCCAGGTTTAAACACCAGAGGAAGCGAGCACATAAAGAATGCCCCACTTACCAAAATAAATAATTTCAATTAATTACACTAATCATGCGTTATTTTTATATTTTATATAGAAACACTGAAACACTAAAAAGGTGGCAAAAGCAGCATGTACAGTGAATTACTAATACTGATAGTATAAAGTATGTAAGCAAGTGTGTTTTTTAATAAACGCTGGCAAACGCACGGCTCTTTGCTTATAAAGTTATCAAATAGTAGCAGAAAAGTTAGTAAAAAAGTTAATTAATAACACAGACTAATGGCCTAGCTGTAGGCCTACAGCACCCTAGCCATGAAACCGCGCCTGGCGAGGGAATCAAATCAAGCGAGACCACGGTTATGTGAGTGTGGGCTATGTTATGTTGTAGCATACTATAATAACACAACAGTACAAACACAAGCCAATACAACAGCCTTTTCCTCTAGGATTCATTTTAGCAAAGTTATCGATTATTTCGTTATAATCCACTTCACAAGCGAACTGTCTTTCGATCGTAATCAAGGCTATACCAGACAATCCGTCATCGCCCATTGTACATGTAGAACATATACAGTACGTGTGATTTTATGAGTTTGAGTGGGCTGATAGGTCGTTCCTCACTAGCGCTGTTGTTTATTGGCAAGGTCAGAAAAAGCGGTACAATATGTACAAGCTAGGAAAAATGGAACACAATGTCATTGGCGATCATGAATTTTACTACATTACTGATGGTCATTTCTTCGAAACTGGAATTTTCCTTATTGACAACACTGATTATTTCCTTGTACATGTCTTTAAATGAAAGAAACTGTTGCACAATTTCACTTCGAGTTACGATGATATCCGACAACTTGTCTGCCAAAGATTCTAGTTTGGTCAAATTATAATTATCGGCATTGCTAAAATGCTTTAGTTCTTAA
Organism: Aporrectodea caliginosa; assembly: GCA_020284085.1. Lineage (NCBI taxonomy): Eukaryota > Metazoa > Annelida > Clitellata > Crassiclitellata > Lumbricidae > Aporrectodea > Aporrectodea caliginosa. Next base: position 357,754 of record JACEVL010000099.1, read on the forward strand.
CAACAGTGTTTTTCCATTGCCTATCTGAAATGAATATATATATATATATATATATATATATATATATATATATATATATATATATATATATATATTTATATATATATATATATATATATATATAAAAGCTTGGACGCATTGTATTTTACATAGGCTTAGCGGTGCCTATGCCGCCTATCCCTAGGTTGGTAGGTACCATACATATTATAATAATATGCATTGTACCTAATACCTATTACATACTACTAGTCTAGCCTAGGGATTTCGGATGTGACACGCCTAAAAGTTGCACAAAATTGAAATAGGTTATTTCATCAAATTTAATAATTATATTATTAAATATTTATTATAGCTGCAGCAATGATAATAATATTAATAATATGATAGAAGAGAAATGTATGTCTTTCTGTCTACGGTGAAGTCAACATTCCTGTTACGCGAGTCCGCCGTAGGCGCTTACACAATCGACGTGGCCAGAGCGCCGCACGGCAATAGACGCATTGCGGGCCGCGGGTATGACAGGTTTAAGGGACATGTCAGCGGCAGAGGCAGGGAGGAAAGGTACGCATGCGATTCGGCTGTTGGCGGATGAGTGCCAGCCACTTCGCACTGGGCGACACCAGGGGCTTCTATCCCTATACATGGCGGGCGCAAGTTGAGCCCAGTGAAAACAGGGGGGGGGAATGTTTCTTTTCAATTTTTATCACACTTTCTACAAGTTACAGAGTTTTCATTCGCAGTCCTGTGAAAGACCCACTTTTCTTGTATAAATTAGTGTGAACCGGTGAAATCGTCCGATTAAGTCGTTCGATTTTGTTAACACACGCATTGGTATCCATTGTATATGGTCATAATGGAAGCTGGATGACCGAAATCTTTGCATAAACAGAAGTTGGATTGATGAAATTTTAGCAGACGAAACCTTTAAATTACATACATTATATTTACAATGAACAGTTAGACCTATCTAATCAGAAATGAGCTAAAACTCACGTCGGCAATATGGGTTCTGGGAGAAAGGAGCGCAGGACATAACCCCCCCAGACATAATCCACCCAGACAAAATCTCCCCTCATTTGGCATAGGACATAATCCCCCGGGACATGATCCCTCCTCTGTACAATTAGCATATTTTTGCCAGTTTTTTCTCCGTTGTATGTTCATGTCGTTAAGATAAAGACTGAAGACTTTTTATTACATTTAGATCACAGTTTAGACTTGTTAGTGTCATTTAGGTCTAAAGTGAAGACTTGCTAAATGCTAATGTCGTTTAAGTCTTAACTTAAGTCTTGTTAATGTCGTTCACTTCTAAAATTATATTTACAATGAACAGAAGTTGAATCGATGAAAATAATTCTTGCTCAAATAGAAGCTGGATTAATGAAAATAATACTTTTGTGAAATTAGAAGGTCGATTGATGAACATAGTTTCTCGTGAAACTAGAAGTTGGATAGATGGAAATAATACTTAGAGTGCTAATTGTTATTTTACCATTGCTTGTAGCAATTTTTGGAAAATTTGAGCCGACTAGTATAAAAAACTTTTCCAGTGAAATCTAAAAATATATTATGATCATATCCATGGGGGGGGGGATTATGTCCTAGCTTGGGGGATTTTGTCGGATGGATTTTGTGCTGGGAATTATGTCCGGGGGATTGTGTCCAGGGGGGATTACGTCCGTTCCCCGGGAGAGAGCGGAGGCCCGGCCGGGAGGGAAGGGGGGGATTGAGCTCGGTTGTTTAGGGGGATAGAAGCCACTGGGCGACACACAATTTTACCCAACGCACGAGAGACCGACGAAGGCGGACGAGAACAAGCCACTTCGCTATCTGATCTGTTACTGATTGACAAAATGAGATCTGACTTACCCAGAGAGCCCATAGCCACTGTAAAAAAGTTTCCAATGTATTGACTCTCTGCTGAATTTCGTACGACGGCCAGGTGAGCTCCCTTAGCTATGGTGCGACAGTATAAACGTGCATCTGTCCAGTCCTTCGGTTCAATAATAAACTGATAGCAGTATTTCGAGTCTGGGCTGTCCTCGCGTAGAAATCCCTGCGGACAACCTCTATCTGCAATATTATGTCACAAATATTTCACAAAAGGTCCACAAAGGAACATTTTGACCATTTGATATTTGCCAATTGCTAATATTTAAGCATCATTGACAAAGGCACACCTATTTCAAATTCGCGTCATTTCAGCCATTATGCTTACAATCAGCCAAGCTGTTGACTAATAGAAACTTCAAAGCAGGTGCAATAGTCTACAGGCAATTCAGAATAAAAGAATGGACAAGAGTTACAGTGGTGTCAACTGAAAACATCGTCGCATGAATCTGATCGGACGGAACTTACATTATAAAAGCAGGACCTTACAAAAAGCTAACGTGGTCTTCCGTGGAGAAGTTCTGTCTGAAAATCACTCCAAGGTTCCGGATAACCCGTTATGCTTTCCAATTGGTAATGCTGCCGCTATCGCTTCCCCGTCAATCCTTGCTCACATCTGATATAGTTTAAAGCCGTGTGCGTCTAATCGACTTTTGAAAGGTTCACAAAAAGAACCATGCAAATGTGTAGGTGTAGGAATATAGGACAAGAACATAATTCTTTGAACTGCCAGACCTGTTGCTGATTTGCAAAATGAAACTTGACTCACTCAACGCGTTCGCAATTGCTGTAAGATAACCTGCAACGACTCTATGTTCCGCTTCAATTGGTATCATGACCGTGTGTTAACCTGTAGCAAGGTTGTCACAAAGTGTCCCTGCCCAATCCCAATCATACCTCCTCTCAAAGATTCCTTAATAGTATGTTGAGCTCCTATATTAGCCACGTGAACGAATCCTGCACACCGGAGGCTTTTGCAGTGTAGATATTGGGCGCACTAGCTGAATATCGTTTGAAATAATCGCCGGCATAAGAGGAGGTGCTGCTCTTTGTGATGGTAAAAGGAGCACAAACGAATAAAATAGAGGCAAATCAGTGAAATAAACCAATCCCGCAGGGATATACTGTATGATCAGCTAGACAAAAAGCGGAGCATCCAGAAGCGGTCCTTGCTTTAATCGTTCTATTAAATGAATCTCTAGTTTAATTTTTGTACACAACGCTAGCAAAAGTAGGCTTTGATAACTGCATAAAAATACATTAACGCAATGTCGCTGACATTTATTAACAAAAGCTAGAGATGTCGATTTCTATTTTATGATCACCCATTGCTTCCAAAAATGTGCGGCACAGTAGTTTAAAATGCACGAGCCTTAAAGTAACAGTAAGTCTTAGTATTAAATTACCTGTGAATGAGATCGCTTCAATAACGCACAGTGTCCGAAGAAGGAACCAAACCAGCGTAGCCTGCAAGATGAACATGATTCTCCTCTCTATAACAAAGACATCAGACAATTGTATTCAATTTGTTTTAAAATGCATCTCATATAGTTTATTCATTGAACACTGAATAATTAAATTTTATCCGTGAAAAATTAACAGAATTTTTACAAAAAAATAAGCTGCTTCTCGATATACTCTGCAGCCGGTGCATTTCCCAACATTTCTCATTTATTTGACACTAAATAATAAATAATCAACATTACAGTCATTCACAGAAATATAGTAATTGACATCTAAAGGTGAGACCTTAAAGAAAACAACCCTCGATTGGAGGTTCAACTAAATTCTATAATCAGTTTTTAAAGTAGTTTTCCCCAGCACCTTCATGTTTTATTTTGCTCTGTGAAATTTTGCGCGCCGTCTTAGGTGAAATACCGGTAGGCCTATTAAATAAAACAACCTATAATGGCGATCAACTAAGACGTGATTACATTGTTCAACACTGAATAGTATATAATATTGGGGCCACAAGAAGAGATCGACAATTAAACACGAAATTAGAAACAAACGCATGCAAGATTAGCGCAATAGTGTCAGCCTGAGTATTCCGCAACTCTCTTGAATAAGCTGGTACCATTGCTTAGGTTTAACGAAGCGATTTATAAAGTGTGGCAGATTATGTCTGTAGCCCTCATGGGGCCTGCTTCTTTGGCCTGCTCCACGCCGGTGTCACGAAATAGAGTATCCCCTTACATGAGTATCCCCCTTAGCGAAATGGAGTATTCGGTTTAGTTTGCATTTTGGCGGTTTCTAAGTGTATTCACTCGTACTGTTTAGATTTATTGTACACATAAAATATTTTAAGTTGCGTTTCTTTAGTTTATACGTCGACCTGAAATTAATTTACTTCGTTTTTGGTGATTTTGACTGGATATTCGTCGAGGCTATCGTGATGCATATGACGATGGGGGATAGAATGGTTTATCCCCCGGATACTCTAAACCGGTTTATTCCATCCGGGGGATAAATTCATACATCCCGCGGATAGTCTTATGACGGATATTCTATTTTGTGATACCGGCATGTCTTCGTGCCCAATTGGAGCCAGACGCGGTGCCAAAACACTGCACTCAACTGCCATTATTTTGTAATAATGGTTGTTTGCATCCGTCAAACAATGCATCGGTTCCTGAGAGAAGTTTGGCATTGTTTAACAACTGAACAATTCCTCTGCCAGGTAACAACAGGTCGATCTAGGTCGATCTTTTACCACCAAAGAAAATCTGTTATTATCCATGCCTGTCACGCGGCGATTAGAACGATATTTCGGTTAAACTCTTCATTAGGCCTAAACATTTCCAATAAATTCCATTCATAGTAGCAGAATTTATGACAAACCTGTTCATATGGTGGAAACCAACAAATTATATTTAACTTTTATAAAGCTATTTCTTATAATAAGCTTACTGTAAGCATTCACAAGATTGCAATTTCGCATTTTAAGGTTCTAAGCTTAGAAGTTTCTAGCGAACTATTATAATCTGCTATGAAAATCCATCATTAAAATGTACAAACCCATCGCTAATTCAGCAGATGCGTCTATATTAGGCCTACTTATAAAGGTAAATGCGTATGAGTATGAGCAAACAGTAAGTAGAAAACCTCCAAGGATCCAACACAATACGATTGTCTTGTGGTTATAGGCTATATATAGAGCAGATTTTGTCAAATGAATGCAGATGAAGACGATTCCACAAACAACAAAATTTACATTTTCTGCCGTATAGACTACCTACGGAAAGAAATCGAAATGCTATTTATGAATGACCCAAAATAAGATGAGCCTAGTAGTCAATAATTTAGATTTTTTTATACTCATTATACTATAGTCAAGTAATGATATGCGCAGAATAAGCAAGGCCTCTCTATCTGACTAAGACCGATTGAATTATTATTATCATACATTTTTTTCTGTCTTTGTAGAAGGCTGCGGTATGTCAGGAATGAGTTCGATAAACGAATATATCTGAATAATAATAATGTCAAAGCCGTGATATGTGAGCTACGTGCGTGTATTCTGCAAAATACGTTTCATTACAAGCAATGCATATTAATATGCGTAGAAGGTATAAACTGTTTGCCTCATTTCCAATGCAAATTGTGCAGAGCATTTGATTTGAATTGAATTTGAATTGAATTTATTTTCTTATTTGTCATTTAATGTCGGCAGTATCGTGGAGCAATTTAAGCAAGTTAGCACGTGGATTCTCCAGTGACCTTTAAGTGTTGATATTCCAGGCCCTCAAACTGATGAACTTAGGACATCAGTTACCGTTGCTAGCAACACATTCTCAGGATGATAAAAATAAGCGTGACGTTGTATCACAGGATCTATGACAGCCTTAACCCTAGGGCTACCAAGCTTTTTTTGTAACACGGACTACCAAGGGGGGTGGTTACCACCCCCCCCTGGATTTCGTGTTTGGTTTCATATATCATAACTTGTAATATAGCAATGGATTCAGCATTCATTTCTGCACAGAATGGTATATTTAGTTGTACATTATGTGAATGCACCTCGAAATTACATCACTTTTAACAACGGAACCCATTAATTAGCAATATTGTATATTATTGCGTACATTTTGTACTTTTTGGATAAACAAATATAAGATTATGTGTGTTTTGAAACTAATCTATGTATAAAAGATACACAAAATCATCCCTACACATGTTTATATAGTATAAATGTACATCCATACATATATATATCCATACATATATATCGGTTTACGTTGTAATGCTGTATTCGGCCATTTTCACACAGATTACGCGTATTATTATTTATTTTGATCACTTCCGGTATTCAAAAGACAAAGATGTAGGTATGCAAATGAAGCCCTTCATTCCCTCTAAAGAATGGTATCTTTGTTTCTCTTCCAGGAAGACAAATGAATACGCTACAGACAAAAAACTAAGGGGGAGTCCTTCCATTCAGCCATTTTTCACGCATATTACGCGTATTATTATTTATTTTGAGCACTTCCGGTTGCCTCAGGTCAACTCAGTGACCATAGAAATGTAGCCCCACATTCCCTCTATAGAATGGTATAATTTGTGTCTCTTAATATTAAATGACGGATAAGATATAGTCGAAAATCTAGAGGGGGGTATATCCCCCCCCCCCTGGTGCCTCTGGTATATTGGGTATAACTTTTGAACGGTGTGAGATATCATCTCACATTTTACCTCAAAACGTGTGTAAATGAACCCCCTACAGCTACCTAAAAGGTCAAATTTTTATTCCATACGGAAAAAGTTTGAGATGAAAAAAACCTAGGGGGGGTGGCAACCACCACCCCCCTTGGTAGCCCGAGGGTTAAGTTCATCACAAAGATAATGCAATAGTCTAATTGTGCAACACGTATGCCTTGCCTCATCTTGATCGTGAACCTCATCGGAGCACAATTTTATATCGTCACTCGCTGAGAAACTTCGCTGACATCTGGAATTTAACGAAATATAAAGCAGACTTCGGATTAGGAGATGTTTTCCTGAATTCTGCTCTATATTTCGTGCTCTTTAGGTTCGTGCTCTTTAGGTTCGTATGTTGTCGCATAACACCGAAACTTGACCGCAATTTGAATATGTTTAATTCATTATGATGAATTGGTTCTCGTTTGGAGAGTGTCGTGTCCAAGACTTAGACATTCCGTCTGCGACTAGAAACTCTTGGATTGAAGACGCAGCGGCGTTGTAGGTACGTGGATTTCTTTCTAACATCAATCACGGAGAGACCTACTGTGGCGGTTCTGACCTATGCAAGTTTTGTACGGACTTAGTAGGATGTCGGACTCCTCGTTATGGTCTACCATCTGCCAGGTAGTAGCAGCTGTTGGTTGGGTCTGAGTGTGTGTGTGTGTGTGTGTGTGTGTGTGTGTGTGTGTGTGTGTGTGTGTGTGTGTGTGTGTGTGTGTGTGTGTGTGTGTGCGCGATCCGACAATTCTTCTGGTTATCTGAGCAATGTTTGCTAATTGATGAATGCTCTGTATGTCTTCTCAATGACATTCGCCATCGTTTAGGGCGGTGCAGAGAGCGCCTCTGATCATTTATCTTTGAGTTGCGATATACTCATTTCCTTAATAAACGAATACTGGTCATTTCTTATTTTCATTGCAAACCGGACGAGATAAAGAACCAAGCAGCGTTTCACCGGCAAACTCTGAAACGCCTTTGGTTGGTCTCTTTTGCGTGTGTGTCAAAGTTCATAGTTCACCAAAGTTGATAATCAGTTCACGGGTGTTAACGGGCCAATCATGAGAAAGAGCATTGATCCGCTGGCAGAGGTCGCCTGTTTCATGCTTCTATTTGCATATGCTGCAGCATTGATCACCAAAGCATAAATTGGAGCCAATGAAAATTGTGCCAAAGCGCAGATATGTGCAAGATTGGGGTGGCGGAGTACACCAGAAGAAGAAGAAGAAGAGGACGAGGAGGAGGAAGAAGAAGAAGAAAAAGAGGAAGAATAGGAGGAGGAGTAGGAATAGGAGTAGGTCGGTAGAAGGGGAGGAGGAGAAGGAGAAGAAGCCGAAGAGGGGAGGAGCAGGAGGAGGAGTAGGAGTAGGTCGGTAGAAGGGGAGGAGGAGTAGGAGGAGGAGAAGGAAAAGGAGAAGGAGGAGGAGAAGAAGCAGAAGGGGATATGCTTAGGAGGAGAAGGAGAGCACCACTGGTTAATATTGAATTGAGGCCTTAAGCTATAGAAAGCTTGGAGGCCACTTGTTACAAAATAACACCAGAAAGTCTTACATAAATTGAAGGCACACAATTATGCCTAATAATTAATTAAAAGTAGCAAGGCATTTAAGTGAAAAATTAAAAAGTGAATGTATATATAATGGATATAACATTTGGTTGGTTGATGATTCGTTTTTCGGGTCTCGGAGTCGTTCTCTAACGGACCTCGAAGAAACACTGAACAGAGACGTTCAACCGTAGTTGAATGATGTGACAAACGGAGAGCAACCGAGTGCGTTTAAATCTGTCTTTCCACTGGAAAAACTGAAAAGGCTAATCACTATGTAATTATCTAACTCAACCGATCTAACTAGGCCTACGCTGCCAATGGCAGACTGTTGACTTTTCATCTCACTGATGACAACATTACACTTGGCGACGGTTTCTTCTCTGTTTCAGGACCAACTGCACAGAACAGTCTTCCCGATCATTTGAAGAACGCGTCATCTCTGGAGACATTTGAATCCCAGCCCAAGACTTATCTTTTAAAAAAATCATATGACTGCCATTAACTTTTAGAACTCACGTACAGCGCCCTTTCCTTCGGCCTCAGCTGAGCTATAGATGCTATGCAAATCGTCATATTATTATTATTAAGTCTCTGGGCACTAATTGCATACGCTACAGGCAGAAGAAAACCCAATTGGCTCAGATTACTTGTGTTTACCTCCTCTTTCTTCTGATCTTACTTCTGCAACATGATAATTATTCATTTTGCAGTCTGTAGGCCTACCACAATGTACGCATGCTTATGATATTATTGATTAGCACACGTCGCAGGAAGGACTCGAAGGAGCTAAGCATACAGTCAATCGACTGTGGCAAATTCGAGACAAAATAGTGATGTATTTGCTTGTTTTTTTAAAAGATAAATATGCAATGTGCCCTTTCCAAGATACGCGTTGGTCCATGCACGTACAAGAAATGTAGAGGATGATGCTGGTATAGTCTACCTAACCTATATATACTCATGGAAACAATTTTGCGGCGTGAATAGCTATTGGTCCCAGTTTTCTTGCAATATTCATATCATAAATATTACAGTTTATTAATCACAGTAGTTTGACAAGAGAAGCATCTACCTTCAGATAGCAATTGATGATGTTACCTAAACTAAGTCGATGAATTTTAAAACACAGTTGGCTATTGAGTGCAATGACAGACAAAAATTACGTCATTTCAATGAAGTCGGCTAAAATAGAACCCATTAAGAAACTAATTAACTAATGGCTTTCTGGATAACTCATTTAAGACGAAGAAGCCATCTTCAATAAGCTGGAGCCATGCGCTTAGTAATAGAGTGGCGGTTCAGAATATCGGAGTTTACGATTTCGATTACGATATAGTCTACTTCTCTTTGTCTGTGATATCAGAACGACATCGCTGAATCAATTTTCTCTAAAACGATGCGATGCGAACAGCATTTCCTAAGCTAAAAATACGGACCTGCAGATATTTAATTGCAAGGCATCATTAAATAACGGACCCCGAGCATTAAGTACTTGAGCTTTGTTGCCAGCCATTGGCCACGAGATTTCTTCTATATCTGAGAATTTTCAAGAACGCCTGCTTAAAGTCCTTGCTCATGATTCCGTAGTAGATCCACTCCAGTGCCACGTTTGTCGATGCCAGTGCACTTCCGATGTCCACCAGATTCTGCGTATATTGCTGCTTGTTTTTCAAAGCCTGCAATCCTCTTCCTATGTGGAACGGGAGCCAAGAAAGAACAAAGGAACAGATGATGATTCCTGTCATTCTAGCGGCTTTGAACTCCTTACGCTTGAATTTCCTGCCCGTCTCCACTTGGTCGAGTGTTCCTGTTCCGTTACTTGTCGACTGTTTGTCTCGAACATGGCCAACGGATAAAGCACTCTCTTTGCGATGATGAATGACAATCAACAAAACACGGCCATAAACCATCACAAAAGCCGAAGCGACCGCTAAATAAATGGAAAGATCCATGGCAAATTGCATCGTCACGGAATAAGGAACCATGCACGATGACCAATCGACGTTTGTTAACCACAATGCGTGCGCAATTCCGACCAGTATGCCGAACATGTAGCAGCAGGCGATGATCAACTTGACTCTGGTTTCCGTCAGCTTCGTCTCGTAGTGCAGAGGGTAGACGATGGCTATGTAGCGATCGAAGGCTATACCGATCAAGAGCGAATGAGACGTGGCATAGGGTATCTTCTGAAATGGATTGACGATGGCAACCATGGTGCGATAGTCACATGGGCGATCGCTGAATACGTACGCAACTAACTGTGAGGTTACGAAGTATATCGTCTGTGGACCAGATATGAAGAGATCGCTAGCAGCAAGGGCAGCGATTAACATGTTCGATTTGGTCCACAGGCGAGGCGTCTGTTTGATGGCAATGAGCATCAGTATGTTCCCGAATGTTCCGCAAATGCAGTCGACCATTCGAATGACACATTTGAGGATGACCGTCACTTTTGCAGACGACAAGAAAGCCATGTCAAGTTGTGGAGATTTTGGAAACTCCAGAGTTGATGTGAAATTTTCCGGTTGAACCGAAGCTGAGATATTTTCCGTAAACTGCAACATCTTCTAAGAAACAATGAGCAATTCTGCATTTTACTTTTGTTATTTGCTTTTGTTATTTTCCTAGTTTTATGTAGCAACAATGCATTTACATTCAAAACATCAGTCGATAATAATCAGTGCAGACAATTGTTCTTTCAGGACTGTTCAGAGTGCCATTGGAGTCTGGAACATGCATGCACTGCGTTTAAAGCACTGAGTCTTTACACATTAATTACTTAATTAATTAGGGTATTTATTTAGCGCATCTTCGAGATATGCACTCAGAGGCGCTCTTAACTCAGCCTAGCGAAAGTGAACAGTTTTCAATTATTGGCTAAACTGCAGCATCTTCTAAGAAAGAATGAGCAATTCTGCATTTTACTTTTGTTATTTGCTCGCAAAGTTATTTTCCTAGTTTTATGTACCAACATTGATTTTACATTCAAAACATCAATTGATAATCAATGCAGACAATTATTCCGGTAATTTGAATTTAGAGTAAACCTACTTGCCTGCAACATGGATCATTATCGAAATACGCTGCGAAAAGCAGAAAAGGCCTATATTTCGTGAACAAAATACATCTAATGGAACTCATCCGTCGCTATCAGGACATGATGGGAACTGGGCGTGGCCATTGCCTTCTACGTACGTGGTTATTTAATTAAGAAAACGACGTTCGCCAACTGATTAAGACAATGCCCTGCGATCACAGACACTAATGTGACGAGAAAATATAAATTAAAAACATATATATTTATTTAAACAGTCATATAATCAAACAACATATGGCAATGGTAACTTCAAATTTATATAGCGCCACTTCAGTTGAGACTCATCACAGGCGCTCTCGGCCAAACACAATGAAACCACGGTCGAACAAAATGGTCTTGAAGCGTTTTCGGAAAAGAGCCAAAGGCAGGTTGAGAAGCTGATGTCGCAGATTGTTAGGCAGCTTGTTCCAGGAGGATGGGCCGACCATGGCAAAGCTTCTGTGCTGGGGCGTGGATGTCCGGGCCGGAGGAACACCCAAGCCTCCTTGCGTTGCACAGCGGAGATATCTGCGACCGGGAATGAAAGATACAGAAAATCAAAGATCCTTCGCTAAGATGGAGCTCAATCAGCGAGGCAATAACGCCTAAGCATCAAGATCTTAAGCTAAATGCCCTTTTGCATGAGTAGCCAGTGCAGTTTTCTCCCACATAAATGCTGATATATGCCCAAACCCAGTTATGCCACCCATCAGGCCAGAGGCAGCATTTAAAACAGATTGATGCTGACTGATGCGAGAAGAAGTAAGGCCAGTATTTTCAGACACTGTTTTCAACTATAGATCAAAAGTCCTGATTAACAGGCATAGATTAAGTATTGCTAAACAGAAAAAGGCAGCTTTATTTTGCACATCTTCGAGATACTATTTTAGAGGGAATGATATGGTTTTAGATAATATATTAACTCCGGTTCTTGTAATTTGCTAGCGATGCGACGTGTACACTACAAAGGGAATCCTGACGCAGAGTAAACAGCTATAATAACAAACTATCCTGTCATTATGTCTTTTTCTCATTTTTGTATCGTTTAGTTATTGTTCTGCCTTTGTGGCGTAATAAAGTGTTTATTGTGTTGGTTTGATTTTTTCTGTTTATACAATAACAATTTCTAATAGCAGGTCATAGTCTTTGGCTTCACTGCCAGGCTGAATGTGTTCAGTTCTGGTCACGTTATTGCGTTGCTAACAAAACAGATTTGCCACCTGCAGTTAGCAGTGCTTGATAATTGATGATAATTGGTGCCTGTTGTTAATTAAACAAATTTCTGATTATAAATTGTAATAACTGAAAATTACAAATTTCAAGTTTGAGTCTTGGCCACATCTGGGGTTTCGACGCCATATCCAGACATTAAGTTCACGAATATAATTCTTAGACGTTACTCACGCGTAAGTTTGTATAGATCTAGGCCTAAGTGAATATCTATTAAGCACGAAGCCTTCACGATTCACCATGACTGAAAATGTATATGAAGATGGTCTCGTATTGTCTTGGATCATTCTCACCCGTTCTCGGAGAGGTGAATATTCACGCCCTGTTCCTTTCACCAGGTAGAAACATCAGCTATATGAGATAATTAGAGGGACTGAATGGTGCGTTCTCAAGCAGTGTATATTGCAAATGATTAGCACTGTTTCAACTTGTTGCAATGCGACGACAAAGAGTGAAAAATCGCAGCGGGAAGATGTAATGGGATCCGTTTGACGGAGACTATTGCAATTTACTTCATCTAATTTGCATCTTCTTGAATTTAAGAAATAGCTTCTATGTTCGCTGTATAACTGTCTGGTCATATCGCAATGTTTAAGCGAATAGTGTTTCTTCATACGACCAGAATTTTAGTTCTGGAAAACCAGATTTACGTATATATTAGGCATACGAGTTTTCCATGGCGACTGTTAATTATTGTTCTAAGATATTAATAAATGAAATCAGGTGTGCAATTATACCAAAAGCATGTATATATATATTTAATATACATGTACCGGTATATATATATATATAGGCTATATAATCCACTTTTGCTCTGATCTAAGTAGGAGGTTCAAATGGTACCTGCTTAAGATGAGCTCTGTGGAATAAATTTACGACTGCAGGGAAATTAGTCTTCCCACACAGAAACTGTAGGGTATGCTTTGCCTTTCGGTGAAGTATAATACATCAAAGTAGATGATCCTTAGGTTTCTTTCATGGTCTTTCGGTTTCAAATGCAGGTGAGTCTGCAATTGCACCTGAACTCAATTTTGGTTCCAAGTAATCAAGTGAATGCAAGTGTTTCCATGGCGACCGTGTGGTTTCAACTCTAGTAATTTAGCAATGAATTTATCGCGAGATATCTTTCACCGCCTCTGCCCGTAACAGGTATCTAAGTTAATTCAACATTAACCAGTTGTGTTAATTATTATTAGAGGCCTATAGACCTGCTACGGGCGCGATCGGATTTCCTTCAGATACTCTATCTCTCTACCGAAGAGGTGAATGGTTCACAGAACAAAGAAAGCTGTTCAATTTGTAAAACACAAGCCATCTTTACTGATGGATAACCTGAAATATTACGGAAGTCATTGCGGAGAGGTATCAAGTCAATTTACCAGTAGGCTATCTTATGAAGTTCACGCCTGTGATTAATCTAAGGCTACGCATCAATTACAGTAATTTAATTTATTTATTTCTTTTCGCTCGAAGCGACCATCAGTCGTCGTAAGTAGGTCTACTAGTTTAAAATGAAGCCCTTTCGAAAGTCATTAGTTCTGAGAAAAAATAAATCAGGATGCGGTTGGTAAAGAAGTACTTTAAGTAATTTCTGCATCAACTGTTGGAAATAAACGATCGCCCGAAGAAAGACTCGAAGGGAAAAGGTGAAGTTTGACAAAGAAGATAATTTATCTAAACACGCGTGTAGCTTTAAAGTGACGGAAATTGTTTTGTCTACATTAAATTTTAAGCAATTAAAACTGCAGTGCAATTTCTGAGCAATAATTTTAGCACGTTGGCTCTAATACAGCTGTGCTCTATAATAATAGCCGTCTCCGATTCCTTTGGTGCAGTATATCTCTGAGATAACAGTGGCTTCTGTTGAAAGATGTTCTCATAATATGTGGAGCAATTCGAGATATCAATAAGTTGGTCTCACCATCAACTGTTGGAAATAAACGATCTCTGCATAGTCATGTTGGCAACTCTTTTGCTGAGTCGTTCTTTCACTCTTCCCTGGACGTGTGGCACTCTATCTATGGCTCATAATGCTTCTTGCTGACCGGCTTCATTGTGCAGCTAGAACTAGGCCTGATTATCTAAGATTATCCAATGATATTTAAAATTGCCGTTCTTCTCAATCGTTTTGTAAAATATAAGAAGTTCCTTGAAAAGTCTACGACGAATTGGAATTTTGAACATGCTTATGAGTGTTCTTAACCGACTAGGAAATCCAAATTCTGTTGAAGTTGAAGACATCAAACTGCTAAGAAAATACGTTTAACTGGTACTTACTCTTTCAGTAGGTCAATATTATCACGAAGTTCAATATAAAGGAAGCCGACCGCCAGTTATACGAGTATACTAACTCGCGACTAACCAGCACCTCGCATCGATTCTGGATTTATAGAGAAGCTTCAACGACCTTCGTATGACTCGCTGTGTCATAGACATCAGTCAAGGACCGCCATCAAAAACGTTTATCTAATGCGGCTGGTTGTGATTGGTCGATCCACTGCTGCCAATCATGATTCACACCTGTGTGATCATCCTTAATGGACAAGTACACGTCTCGATAGACAGATATACGCATCAGTGATAAGATGGACATCAGAATTACTTGCGTGACAGAGAATCAGCGCATACACTGGTGGATCAAGGGACACGCCTTCCAAGGCCAGAACTTCGATTTGAGTCTGGAGAGGGCATGGAGGATGGAGTGACCCCCTCTAAGTTCTTTGCACTCGTTTCTAGACTCAGTTGGAGGAATGCATGGTTGGTGCCGATTCTATATACACCCTGTGATAAAAAATAACATCTCTCTCCTACAGTATATATATATATTGCTGCTAACTGCATGCAATGAGTCCCTGCTTGTAGCATTAACTTACCTCTTGATAAGAACAAATATTAAATGAAGTCACAATGCGTCCAAAATTATCTTTATTACGATTGATTATCTTTTCCATTACAGATTATGCAGCTCTACGGATGATTTTAAATCCACAGCTAATTGGTTAATCAGCAATCAGAGGTCATGCGGAGCACAAAGTACAAAACAATAAAAAATTACAGAGGACTTTTATTTTACCACCCTACAGATTTCATAGCTTCAGCCTTTAAGCCTAAGCTCGTCTTTACGTTGGTGTGGATCTCCCAAAGTCAAAAATAGTTTTTAAATTTCATAGAATGACATATATTAATTTCCCTCGAAGCCCCGCCCGACGCATCATTCAGATAAACAGAATTCTACGAAAGCTAAACGGATCGCACATTTCTCAACATCATATTCGTTAAATAATAGGGCCTACTGTAAAACGAATTATCTGCTTGTAAAATCGAGTAAAAAATAAGCATGAGTTGGATTATTTCGTTATTCTTAACAGCAGTTGCTTTGATTATATTAGATATTAGTTCAACGAGTCCGTTAAAAAGACTTTGCAGGATATTTAACTGTAAAAAGCCGGACGGTGTTTTCTCTACACATGGCTAAGCATTTCAATTCCAAAGATGAGAGTGCAATTTGTTATTGGTGAATACTTATTTAATAAGCTCGATGGCGTATGGCAACTGTGCTTGGAACACGTGTTCAGAGGTTGCTACAGTATCAATACACATATTTTTCGATGGAGACTGGGTATTCAAATCCCCACATTTTGGAATGAGGTACCGCACCCTCACTTCTTCATACGTGACTAATTATTTCTTCCGAAACTGTTCTTCCAATTATTTATTAGTCACACAGTAATTATTACGTGCAAATGGAAAGGAGGAAAGAAATAAGAACCCGACTTTCTGCAAATGAGTACTTCCCGGGCATCGTCACACGGGATAAGGGGAAAAGACTTTTCTTTGTGGATGGGGTTCGAGCCCTGCAAAGCGCAATTTGTTCCTAATGTTACCTAATATCGTTTATTTAACGACGCCGTCATATCGACGATGATTGGAGTCCAACTGCCTCTCATTGTTCTCTAGATATCGGACGACGTCTGCATGGGTGGTGAGTTCTCCCCAATCTTACCCTACAACGTTTGGTAGGTCTGTAGGGTGCCCATATCCGTTCGCATGCACAGCAGTCCCGTGGTGTAGAGTGGCTCCAACATTGATTTGGCCAACTACAATAAGAACAAACAAGCCTTTTAAATCATTTCATAGTTCAGTTTTCACCAACATGACCTGGCATAGCTCTAACTTGTTTCCTACGGACCTGGCTAGATACAGCGACGCAATCTCAAAATCACTAAACAGCTACTTAGAGGCTAAGTGAGTGGATGACCAGTGGGCACCAGTTTATTCACGAGCGCCGCGTCATGTCCGAAGGGTTGTCTTGAGATTACAAGCCAAGGTCTCATGTTATCAATCAAGGTTAGATAGGTTGGTGTCTTAAACGCAGCTTTTGTGTGACGTGAAGAAATTTAGAAAAAAAAATTAATTTACAATACACAACTGGCCTAATAATGTCTACACATAATATTATATTGGAGATTTCTTAGGGTGTTCACTGTGTGAGGCGCTACATAAATCTATAGGCACAATACAACTTCGAGAACTCCATACCTGCCTACTTTCATACTCTGTTTCTAGCTGTCTACCTTCATACTCCGACATCTACCTAATTACTTAGCTACCTCCGTGCTTAGCTTTACTATTACCTACCGCATTGAAGCTACGTACAAAGGAGGAAGTCCAAAGCTTTCAGACCAATACATAAGAAACTGTTCAGTATTTGCGAGCAAATTCGATAAATTTATGTTAATGACGAAGTTAAATGATTACATACATTTGTAACAAACTATGTAAGCCTTTCTCCGTTTAAAAATGGCTGAGTTGTTTCATGAGAGTGGTCCAAAAGTTTAAAATCAATAACGTTATGCAACACATTTCCATTAATTGTATTTGGTTAAATCCTTTTACACTGAGTTTATTGTATATGTGTATATAATATATTTATTTATATTCATATGTGTTATATTATGTATGAATACAATACATGCAGGTATGTATGTATGTTTGTGTACATGTATTTATGTGGTGCATGTATGAATATGTTGTATGCATGACAGTCATGACTGCATGTATGTATTAATGTACATATGCATGAATGTACGTGTAAGAAACTATGGTTATGGTTATCAATCAATCAAATCAAATCGTTCTTTATTGTTTCATAATTTTAGTTACAGTCCATGAGTAGCCTACAGCATTTCTGAAAACAAACAATTATTAAAGAGTAGGTACAAATTGATTGGGTACATAGTGAAGGGAAACAATTGGGAGATCCAAAAGGGATCATGCATGCATTGATGTATGTATGTGCGTATGATGTCACACTGACTTTCGTTTGATCCATATGGCCTCGGAGTGTTTAGCACGACGTAGTTGGTTGGAATGGAAATTTTAATGTCGTCGCTATGATCAACTGTGAAAAAAGTAAACAATGCGTTAGGACAATTAGGTCATTTGGTTGCTTTCACATTATGCAACTGTCACAATACTCCATCCATCCATCCATCCATCTGTCCGTCCGTCCGTCCGTCCGTCCGTCCGCCCGTCCGTCCGACCGTCCGTCCGTCCGTCCGTCCGTCCATCCATCCATCCATCCATCCATCCACCCATCCATCCATCCACCCACCCACCCATCCATCCACCCACTCATCCATCTACCAGTCCATCAGACCATCAGTTCATCGATCCACCAAACCATCCATCCATCTTACCTACGTATACATACTTATCTACTTACCTACCTTCCTACCTAACTAACTATTTAACTACATACCTACTTATCTATCATCTGTCTCTCCGTCCTTCCGTCTGTCTGCCTGTCTCTCTGTCTGTTTGTCTATTTATTTAATTTCAAAGCACTTACTACAGTTAGCAAATCCCCATCTGAGCCGTGGATTAACATTTTTACCTCTATTCCGTTACCGTTTAAAGTCCATTTTGCTTGATCCTGGTTTGCCGTCGTTAGGTCGAGAGCGCCTCACAGATTAATATGCATATTATTCTGTGAATACGATTACGATTACGATGAGGAATTTAATGCGGCACAGCATTTTTCTTGTTTAGACTCGGCGAAAAACGCTTTATCACCCAGTTTAATAATTACACTTATGCCTTACTGTACCTAATCGAATGATTTCTATAGCTCCGTTATAATAATGTACAGTTTTCAGATTACTCCAGGTGACAGTAGCGTAATGTAAACTGTAGCCTACCTCTGTTCTTCTCCCACAGCATGTAAATCAAGAAGATGGTTCCTGCCAGGAGAATTATACCGAGTATGACACCAAGTGTTATGGCGGCGATTTCTGCATCAGTCATTCCTAGCAAACAGACCAGAACGACCCAATGGCTGAAAATAAATCTCTCTTGTCAAGGAATATACGTCGCGATATCTGAGAACGATTCATTCACATTTCAATGTATGCTGGCATAGGTGCATAGCTTTAGCATTTTGCAATGGAAAGGAGATTTTTAAGTTACGAATAATTAATAAATTAACCTAAAAGATATGTACAAGTAAAAGAGATTAAAGGAATAATTCATAAGCACGATTAGTTAATAGAGAAATACACGGAGAAAAAGAAAGAATTCATGAGTGACGATTAATTCATGGATACATACATAAATACAAAAGTGTTCAAGGATTTATGGATTAATCACGAGTTACAATTCATACATAAAAAGAAGAAACAGAATTTGTGAAGATTCATGCAAAGATAATTATATGCATATATGAAACCAAAGAGAATAAGGGAGAATTCACGAGTTACGATACATACATAACATACAAAAGAGATTAAAGGATTATTCGCTGATGGTAATTAATGCCAACATATTTACAAAGAGATAAGGAGAGAATTCACGAGTTACTAACAGCAGGAAGATTCAAATGAGATTTAGGGACAATTTGAGAGTGACAATTATTGATACTTACGTACATGCAAAAGAGATAAAG
The DNA here is from genome assembly GCA_020284085.1 of Aporrectodea caliginosa. Lineage (NCBI taxonomy): Eukaryota > Metazoa > Annelida > Clitellata > Crassiclitellata > Lumbricidae > Aporrectodea > Aporrectodea caliginosa. Next base: position 377,140 of record JACEVL010000099.1, read on the forward strand.
GGGAGGATTCACGAGTTACCATTATCACCAGGGTTGTTCTGTGAGTTGTTCTGTACATGTATGTTGATAACTGTTGAAGTTGAATAGGTCTTTCCACGGATGACGTTTGATGCGGTGCAGTTGACTGGTCCATCCGTGTCCACGTAAAGCACTGGACCGTCGACGGTCAGTCCATTCGAGGAGTGCCATTGGTAGGTGGCTCCGGGCAAGCTTGAGGCTTGGCAGGTAAACTTCAGAGGTTCATCCGAACTGCTCTTGTCAATTTGAATGATAACTTGTTCTACAGGATCTGAAGAAATTCATGTCAATTAAAGTAGGCCTAATGGTAATACTACTGCTACTGCTACTGCTGCTACTGCTACTGCTACTGCTACTGCTACTGCTACTGCTACTGCTACTGCTACTGCTACTGCTACTGCTACTGCTACTGCTACTGCTACTGCAACTGCTACTGCTACTGCTACTGCTACTGCTACTGCTACTGCTACTGCTACTGCTACTGCTACTGCTACTGCTACTGCTACTGCTACTGCTACTGCTACTGCTACTGCTACAGCTACTGCTACTACTGCTACTGCTACTGCTACTGCTACTGCTACTGCTACTGCTACTGCTACTGCTACTACTACTACTACTACTACTACTACTACTACTACTACTACTACTACTACTACTACTACTACTACTACTACTAATAATAATTTATATAATAAGCGGTGGCTTTCTGCGGTACTTTTGCCACAATAGACCTCAACGACTAATAGGTGCCATTCCAGACGTTTTTCTTCTATTCTTGATTAATGTTTAAGTTCCAGAGGGATCATAATTATGTACCTCGGGGGCATAAATAATAATAATAATAATGTCAATGTTTATGGCGCGCCGTAACACAGTTACAAGGGCGCCTATTCTAACATAGGCGCTGTACAAGTTCTTAGCAGGGCTTTTTAGTGTGCAGTTGTACACAAAAAGTGCAGTTCTAAATGAATTTGTGCAGCTGTAAAGGCAATTTTGTGCAGTTAAAAATAGCTTTAAAAATCATTGTCATCCCATTGGGAATAATTTACCGTAGCTTTTTGAAAAAGAGAGTAGGGGTTGTGCAGTTCTAAAAATTCCTTTAAAAAGCCCTGGTTCTTAGACTAGATTAGAATAGTTTAGGTTACATGGCATAGGTAAGATACTCACAGTATACTCCGTAAATGGGGTATGTCTTAACTTCGAGTGTTCCGTTTGGCGCATTTGTCGCCATATCGGACGTAGCGTTTACAGGTGGTTCGAAATGGATCGCACAGGTGTAAGGAAGGATATCCGGTCGCTGGGCTATGATATCGATCGATGATGTTATGGAATTGATTCCAGGAGTTACATCTATATGTATAGTGGCGTTGGTAATGTTCTCCGAAGTCGGCGAAATCCAGCGGAGGACTGGAAGCATTGGAGTGACGCTGGAAGTGTTGAACATGACGGTACAGACCAGGTTCAAGACGTCTCCCTCGACCACCTCCGTCCGATTGTTCATGGCCACCATTACCGACCCTGGATTTATGCAGTCATCCTTAGTAAGTCTTTTGTAAATATTTTAATAAGTTAGGGATGGCTGGTTATAAGACGTCTCATTGCGCCTCTACTTACGCACGTCTTGCTAGGTAGATGGATAGACAGGCGAGTAGGTAGGTAGGTAATTATATAGATAGGTGTGTAGGTAGGCTGCAGATGCAATGATTTGAAGGTAGGTAGTAATAAAGCTAAGCACGGAGGTAGGTAAGTAAGTAGGTAGATGTCAGAGTATGAAGATACACAGGTAGAAACGGAGTATGAATGTAGGCAGGTATGGAGATCTCGAAGGTGGCAGATAAGTGAGTAGGTGGGTTAAGGTTAAGGTAGACAGACAGATAAATGGTTATAAAGGTAGGTATGCAGATTGGTTGATAGATAGGTAGGTATGTAGGTTGGTGAGTAGATAGGTAAGTAGCAAGGTAAATTGATTTATTATTTTCGCAAATGGCCCTTTAAAATTCAGTGCTTCTCAAACTTTCTGATGTTGCGGACACATGAGGGAATTGTTTTAGCAGCCTTACCACGGACCGATGATTCTCAACATCAGCTTACATTACATATATATGTTATGTATCGACTTCTTTTATATTAAAATTTAGACTTCGTAATAATTTATTGTCATGGTTTATTACAACTATCATAATTTTATAGTTGTTGTTGTTTAAAACTGCTTATTATAATATTACTAGCAGTTTTTACCCGGCGTTCGCCCGGGTTTTCCTCAGCCCCCGTGTATTTGAATTTAGCGACATCTTCGTCAGCGCCCGTGAATTTGAATTTAACGATGTGCACATTTTTCGTGTATCCCTCTGGCGAATTTACGCGCTGGCTTGAAATTGTTTAAAACTACTCTACGCAATATATACTCCTGCATAGCTAGATTTCAATGGCATTGAAACAGACTATGACCACATCGAAACTTAAAATGTCCAAATATCGGAATTTAAAGTAAATTTCGAGTTGAAATAAAGTTGGGTTGAGATCTACGGAAATTCAAATGAAAACGTTCGTTAAAAATTTCGTATCCCTAAAGTGTTGCATTGGCGAATTTTTAAGTCCGATGACCTATAAATTCAGCCGTGGGCGTGACCACTTCTGATTTGAAATCAACGGTCATCGTGATTGGTTGCGAATCAGAGCGTTGACCTAGATGCTCCGCGCGTGACGTAAGATTGCATATTAATTTAAGCCTTCGTGACGTGGACAAATGGCCATACTGTGGCCGCTATTGAAATAGTCTCGTCGAAAAAGTTGGAAATTTAAAATGGCCATATATCGGCGTTTAAATAAAATTGCGAGCTGAAAATAGTCGCGTTGACCTAGACGCGTCGTAATAATGTTTTGTAAATTTTATCAAATCGCTAAAGCGTTCCGTTTCGGAGCCTTTGGCGAGACGGACAAACATACGGAAGGACAGAATAATCAGACTTTGGATTATATATAAGATATGAACACAGTGTCGTGTTCTCATTTTTTAATGTCTACAGAGAATTTAACATTTTATTTAAGTACGATCAAAATTGCGATTCCGGTTATCAATCTGCGACCCGGTAACAAATAACTCACGACCCGGTAACCAATAACTCACGACCCGGTAACCAATAACTCACGACCCGGTAACCAATAACTCACGACTCGGTAACCAATCACTCACGACCCGGTAACCAATCACTCACGACCCGGTAACCAATAACTCACGATCCGGTAACCAATCACTCACGACCCGGTAACCAATCACTCACGACCCGGTAACCAATCACTCACGACCCGGTAACCAATAACTCACGACTCGGTAAGCAATCACTTATGGCCCGGTAACCAATCATTCGCCATCCGGTAACCAATTAATCGCAGACCAGCATCAGGCCGCAGACCACAGTTTGAGTAGCACTGCTCTAAGGTTTTGTGTTTTGAAGGATGTTTTGTTATAGTTTTAGCGACAGACGTATTCTTTTGATTACCAATTACGGTGAGGACAGCGGATTTTGTTTCATCCGCGTCGAGGCAGGAGTATTTGCCGCCCTTCGCGAGCGTCGCATTCAACACAATGAGGTTGCACGTATCCGGTTCTGTTATCTCTACTTCAAAGTCTGCTTTGTAGCTTTCAAGAACGGAACAGTTGGAGGTAACGATGTCAAGGTTTTCGAATCTCCAGGATGGAAATGGCTCATTTGATGAACAGTGGAAGAAAGCACTCACTCCTGTAACAACGGCTGTGTTCTGAGGTTCAGTTAGGAGCAGCCCAGTTGTATCTGACAAGAAATTTTCATTTGCCATTTATTCATTTATTCATATATTCGTATATTTAAAGCTCTTATTACGCAAATAGACTCAGTGAATCCGAAAATGAGACTCGGAATCCGAATCTCATTGCAAGATTAAGAGCGTTTATCTCCAGGGACACTGTCATGACGTATGATGACGAATTCGTCATAGACCAATGACGCCTTTACCAAAGGGCAATGACGCATTTTTCAAAGACCAGTGACGTATTCGTCAAAGACCAATGACACCCTTTCCTAAGACCAATGAACATTCGTCAAAGACCAATGCCACCCTTTCCTAAGACCAATGAACATTCGTCAAAGACCAATGCCACCCTTTCCTAAGACCAATGAACATTCGTCAAAGACCAATGCCACCCTTTCCTAAGACCAATGAACATTCGTCAAAGACCAATGCCACCCTTTCCTAAGACCAATGAACATTCGTCAAAAACCAATGCCACCCTTTCCTAAGACCAATGAACATTCGTCAAAGACCAATGCCACCCTTTCCTAAGACCAATGAACATTCGTCAAAGACCAATGCCACCCTTTCCTAAGACCAATGAACATTCGTCAAAGACCAATGCCACCCTTTCCTAAGACCAATGAACATTCGTCAAAGACCAATGCCACCCTTTCCTAAGACCAATGAACATTCGTCAAAGACCAATGCCACCCTTTCCTAAGACCAATGAACATTCGTCAAAGACCAATGCCACCCTTTCCTAAGACCAATGAACATTCGTCAAAGACCAATGCCACCCTTTCCTAAGACCAATGAACATTCGTCAAAGACCAGTGACGCTCTTTCCGAAGGGCAATGACGCATTAGTCAAAGACTAGTGACGTATTCGTCAAAGACAGAACGACGCATTCGTTAAAGAAGTCAATGCTAAGGCCCGTGACGCATTCGTCAAAGATCAATGACGCTTTTTCAAAAATGCCAACAGCGCATTCTCTTACTCTCAAGAAAAGTGCTTGCACTTCTTACAGCCTATCTGGAAATGTATTATGGGCGCAGGTCAGTATAGGTAGGCCTAAAAGAATATAATTATAGGACCTGCAGATAAGATCGTATGGGTAACTCCGCCGCTGCCCGTACTCTGGTAGTGCCAGTCCCAAACCTATAGAAAGTAAGATGGCGACGCTAATCATCTTTGTTATGACACAGTGTCGTTAAACAGAAATTAAGTTCCCGTGTGTAGCAATTTTTGCTTCTTTGTCTTTATCTATTTATGAAACGACACTCTATAATGGTATACAGTAGTAATTGTGCAAGAAAAACTTGCTCAAGGTCTATCTAAAAGGAAGTTTCGAACCCACACACTCCGTGCTCAAGGCGAGCGCTCAAACCAACTGGCCACGGTTATACACATAAAACACGGATAATCGTCAGCGTGACCTCCAAATTTCTAAAGCGCTTCTCCAAAGCCAAGCACAAAGCAGCAGCTTAGTCAAGAGCGCTGCGTCGTATCAGAGATCGTTGTCCAGTGTAGGTCTGAATCCGGTTTCCATAGATACCGTAAACAGAGTCTGCGTATTAGAGATAGGTCATATCAGATTACCTCTGGTACCAGTAAATAGTCAACATGTAGTCAGCGTAATTCAATAGCACAGCTTGCAGGATTGATATGTATGCAGTTATAATATCCTAGCAATCTTCTAGACGAATAATATGGTTGCTGTTATCGACACTTAAGTTAACCGGTTTGCATTCTTTTAAGTGGACGAATGTTATTGTTATCATTCGAGATAGCCATTACGTCTCACTAGCATGACTCATCTGAATTTTTCCTGCCGCCAGTTTAAGTGCCTGTCGTCCGTATCCTGCACGACCTGCAATGTTTCGCCGAGAGGTACTTAGAAGGCGCTATATAAATGCAGAGTTACATTAGTTTTCTCTACAGTACGTTACATGACATCCGGTTACATGACATTACATCATATAGCGGTATACTGAGTTATATGACGTGTAGGCCCTACCATGCAGAGAGACCTGTAGGTATACGAACGCAGTTGGATATGAGGCTCTGGGTAAGCTGCAGCGGAGTACTAGGGTGGGTACTTGGAGGAAAGGGCATGAATCACTACGAAATGCATCCTAGTCCGATTCATTCCAGTGGGACATCGATGGAGTTACACTGGTACGATTCAGCGTTTTTGAGATAATTATGTGGATGCTATATCAATGTTCGTATACATATTACCTCGTTCACAGTTGCTCAGCGCCGTCTATTGATGTTTGGAATTGATAGTGGCGCTAAATAAATGCTTAATCATATGAATGATAATTTTAATTACTACTGCTTGGCCGTTACAGATGTGATTTCATCTTCTCAGGACATTATTTAAGAACCTGAGGATGATAACTGATTCGGGCAGATAGTAATAATAAGGATGATGATGATGATGATGATGATGATGGTGGTGGTGGTGGTGGTGGTGGTGATGATGACGATGATGATTATGACGATGACGAGAATGATGATGATGATGACGACGATGATGATGATGTATGATGATGTATGATGATGATGATTATGACGATGACGATGTTGATGATGATATCGACATGTTGTTTTCTCAAACCACAGGTCTTGAGACTACATCCAAAGGGGAAGTAACTATGTGTGCCAAAATGGACAACAATCGAAAGTCAACAGAAGCCGAATGCAGAGCGGTATACCAATCGCTCGTTGCGTTGCTCTGCTCTGCTATTTATCTGAAGGACGATCGTAATAATTGTTGATAATAAACACCATCAAGTGTTTCGTGTGTTATCGCAACTGAAGATTAATTGATTTCACCTCAGTTCAAACGGCATTAAGACATCATCAGCCTATCGCTGCACTTAATATCGCAATTAGTCGCAATTAATATTCGTTCGCCAGTCATTGGAACAATCACACATTACCGCCCAGAAACAATGCCCACTCGAGGGCCGACTGAGAGGGGGTACGCTGGCCATACCTCCCTCAGTGTGAGTTTAGAACAAAGAGGTGGCGAATAAAGGCCAATGAATCTACTACTGCCTTATAACCTCAGTTGGTGGTTATATGACAGGTGTATTCGCGTGGGTCCGCCAGTGGCCGAACGTTACGAAGCTATGTCGAAGAAGCTCTGATTAAAGACGGTCTGCTTAGACAGATATGTTAGGCCTATATGCAATTAGCATACATTATAATTATAATTATTATTATTATTATTATTATTATTATTATTTTTTTTTTCCCCCCGAGGTATACAGGATCCCTCAGGGACTAGAATATTAACTATTTAGAATGTAAAATATCCGGAATGGCCCTTGTTATTATTATTATTATTTTTTTTATTTATTTTTTTACCCGAGGTAGTTCTAATCCCTCAGGCGGCTAAAAAATGTCCGGAGACAATAAGATGGACGTCTGGAACGGCATTCACTCGACAAGTTCTGGTTGGGCAAAAGTGCCACGGAAGGCCACGGCATTATTATTATTATTATTATTATTATTATTATTATTATTATTATTATTATTATTATTATTATTATTATTATTATTATTATTATTACATTATTTTCTATACATGTATTTATACATACATACACACATGCATACATACATACATACATACATACATACATACATACATACATACATACATACATACATACATACATACATACACACATACAAACAAACATACAAAAAAACAAACAAACATATATATATATGACATACATACATACATACATACATACATGCACGCACATACAAAACATACATACATACATACATACATACATACATGAATACATACATACATACATACATACATACATACATACATATATACATACATACATACATACATACATACATACATACATACATACATACATACATACATACATACATACATACATACATACATGCACACACATGCAAAATTGCATATACACGTATATACATGTATATATACATACATGCACACTTGCACAGGTACATACATACACAAATTGTTATACATTGGATAGATAAATACACAATATAATAAGCGCCATTGCAACAACTGTGTCATTATAATCTGCTTCTGTACATCATGACTTGATCGCGATGTTTAACGAGTAGGAGCCAGCCTTTGAGCAGACATGCTCTGATGAACTTTGCTCAAATTGCGAGCAGCTGAAACCACACAATAGACCAGGGATGGCCAACCGCGACCCGCTGGCCACATGCAGCCCGCGGGCTGTCGAGTGGCGGTCCGCACGAGCCCTGTGTAAATAATTTGTTTTCTTATTTACGCCTACTTGGCCAAATACTGGGCCTTCTACTGCCATACTGCGTCGGGAGCGCCTCAGTTTTGAGTGGCGCTATATAAATGCTTGATTACGATTACGATTACGATACTGCTTGATTGTGATGTCTAAAACATAAAAAAATTTGTGTTATAAGTTTTAGTGACCTAGTGTAGTCGTACCTGTTTTTATACTTCTTTTAAAATATGAAATAAACATTGGTATTTCCGTCGAGGCTGTGAGGACTAGCACTAGTCTTGCGGGCAGCCGCGTGCTTACCAACAATTATAGGCCAAAAAAGGTTGGCCACCTCTGCAACAGACTCATCCACAATTATAGTGCTCCGCCCACTTTCGTATTCTTTCTGTCACCGCTCAACTGGAAACGAGTCTTAAGCCTCTGACGATTCTCTTCAGAGGTGGCGCCATATACATTTGCAAATGCCATTAGCGTTACGTATTCAGCAGCAAGACATTTTACCGACAACGTAATGCACTTTTAAGCTGCTCATGTTATGTGCTCATGCTACTAAAATAACATACGAAAGCGAAAGGCGTGAGTAAGGCTATTCTTCAGTAAACAAGTCTCTGGTTGCAGTGGCGTAACGAAGAGTTTCAGCGCCCAGGGGCAAGAGTTGATGACTGCGCCCCTTTTCAATTTTTTTGCTGACTTTTAATCGTTCTGGTCATAGTACTGTGTGACACTGAAAGCTAATTTTGCGCCCCTTGTGCTGCGCCCGGAGGCGGTTGCCTCCTTCTGCCCCCTTCGTTACGCCACTGTCTGATGGTTCAAGTTTGTTGAAAGATTTAAGTCCTTCAGACCAGGCAAGTCTGTTTTGAAAGAAGTACGCTGTTTTGAAGGAGAAAAGTCTTTCAATTTAAAAGAGGTAAGTCTTTTTTAAAGGTTAGACTTAGTCGATTCTTATCAGGACTACATAATGTGCTTAGACCTTATTCGCCTCCTATTCTGCAGTTGTTAACAAAAACTCACCCGTCGTAAATAACGAGCAGTAATAGACTGCTACTGTTAAAACGATTTTCAGTAGCATGGCGTTGCTGGATAGCCTACTATATTCAGTAAAAATTAATATATCACTCTATTCCATCGGCGTAGAATCTACGTTTGCTAGTTCTATGTAATCGATCTCTCCTTACAAGTCGACCGACTCAATTGTGATGCAGATCACTTTGTACAACTGGTGATAAGTTATCGCGACCGCAGGAGGGGGGGGGGGCAAGAATCGATCTGGTCCACCACTTGTGTCATGCACCTGAGAGTCGTGTAAGCTCATATCTAATCTCAGCGCTGATTTCTCATTCTTATCGTCTAGTCACTCTAGTGCACAATAATATAGTGGTTAGCATGCTTGACTGGAAGTCAAGATGTCGGCGGTTCAAATCCTTGTTGGGGAACATGTTTCGACCGAGTACTTCCCACCTTCTGTCGGTGGGAAGATCAGACGGCCACCACCTCATATGCTGAGGCTAAGAAACTGAAATTGCTAATGTTGCATACCAGTGGCGGATCTACATTTTTTGGGCCCTGAAGCTTGAACTGTTGTGGGGTTTCTTCACAACTAGACACGGAAGACACGTATGAGAATGCATATTGCATCATACATGAAGCACATTTTACTAAATACCCTTACTTGTATTGCATTGTATTTATAAATTTATAAAGCGCCTCTCACAGTGAACACCAATCAGACGCGCTCCCAGTGCGAAAGACCCCGAGCGAAAAAGAGTGGTCTTAAGTGAAAGGAAGCACCTGGACCACGAGATTATATCAAAAAACGAGTTCATGGCGGGAGTTGGTTCCATAGTGAAGGGCCAATGAAGGGAAAAGCTAGAGATTTAGCCAGAGCAGTCCTCGCTCGTGGGACAAGAAGGTCAAGGCGATCAAGTGAGCGAAGCGGAAGGTGAGAGGTGGCGGAGATAGGTCGGCGAATGAGGCCACAGAGGTACCTGGGAGCTAGGTCAGAATACTATGCCAGAATACTCTTACTATGTGCATTGTGCACTGCAGTCTACAGTCTGAGTCGCTTCTTGGGCTGTGGCCCTCAAGCTTCAGCTTAATTAGCTTCATAGTAGATTCGCCTTTGTTGGATACCCTTGCCTGTCTATAGAGTTAGATGGCATGGCCTTCATTCAAACGGGCGGTGGTGGTGAAGCATCTCAGCCGATAAATTCATTGAAAATCTAGCACGGTCAAGGTAACACGGTCGCCATAGAAAAGCATGTGCATTGTGCTTATTTTATCTCAAACAAACCTCCCCCTCCCCACTTAGACACCTCAAGCGAGACGCACCAAGTGATCTCCATAACCTTCAGACAGACTGATGGTAGCTACTAAAATTGACCAACTACCTGATGAATCACTATAAGACTGTATACGAATGCCTATGCCTTGTGGGCTTGTCTGGGTGCACCATCCGGTCACACGGTCTATATCAGCTTCGTGATGCTTTGGTCCTACATAATGCATTCGGGCGAAGCGTTGGACAGTTCAGCAATGCTAATGCACTCATTACCCATTCATGCCGATGCATAGCACCAAAATAATAGGTCTGCCCAGCAAGGCACGCGATCATTAATACAGCATTGTACTGGCTGACGCTTTTTAAACATTTCCATAACAACTGAGGCCGCTTTGTGAATGCTAAAGGCTCGGGTTATTACCAGTACTGCCAAGTGCGATAAAATAGCTTTTGATAGCAAATGATTAAATATTGCTACAATCTGTAAAGGATTATATCTCTTTGATTATTTGACTACTTGAACAGTATCCGATTCCTTGGCAGGTGCAGATTGAATGAAACAGGTAAAACTCGCCAGACTCACCTCAATGTATTTATAACGAACCTCTATAAGCAGTAAAGAGTAAGCGAGAAAGTTGATAAAAGCGCTACTTCAGGGCTAAGCAAGCACGCCAACTTTTGAACGAGAGCAGCTCAGGTCAGGTCAGAAGGTTTGTCCAGCGACAGAGTAAAGTTTAACTGGTTTTAATTTTACCGAGAGCTGCGTCAGGTCAGAAGGTTTGTCCAGCGACAGAGTAAAGTTTAACTGGTTTTAATTTTACCGAGAGCTGCGTCAGGTCAGAAGGTTTGTCCAGCGACAGAGTAAAGTTCAACTGGTTTTAATTTAACCTTTTCCATAACTTTCAGCTTTCTAGTAGCCATAAGTAGAAAAAAAATTAAGTAAAGTATGGTACGGCAGATTAATCTTAATTTACTGTGGCGAAATTCGCCAGTTCTGTTTAAACATGTTACGGCCTGTTATTTCATTTTGAGGGCCTAGGTGGCGATTCTGTTCGATTATGAACGCTATAAAGTGTAGTTTTACATCGCATGTTGATTATTAATTTAATTTAAATTTGCACCTTATGCAAAATCCGACTGTAGACGTACTTGAATCCTTGTTAACTAAGAATCAGCTTTCATTGTCTGTGACAACTTGGTTATTTAGAATAAACGAATATTGATAGATAGATAGATAGATTGATTGATTGATTGATTGATTGATTGATCGATTGATTGATTGATTGATAGCCGTCCTGATTCGAGTTTTGGAGTTTTGAGCTCATTTTGTATAAAGTCACTATTGACAACGATACCACCAGTACGAGTCTTAGGGTTATCGAGTTCATTTTGTATGGCGTTGCTATTGACGACGGTACCGGTTCTAGTTTTGGGTGAATTGAATACACTTTACATTATATTTCTACTGATATTCAAAGCAGTGCAGAAAATCCACCGTTGCTATGGGCGACACATTGTGTGACGTCTCAGATTTGAACCGGTGCAGTTTTTGGAGATATGAAGAGCAACTCCAATGTATTGTGATGACGTTTTGTTCCGGAGATATGAATACGGACGGTACAAAGAGCCGTTGCAAGTGGCAACATATTGTATGACGTCACAAACCTGAACCGGTTCGGATTTCACGGTTGTTGACTGTTGAGTGTAATTTACATGGCGTGGGGTTGGAAATGTGTACCGGTTCGATTTTGGTATAAACGCGGGAAATTTTACTATCGGCGACATAGAACGAGTATGCGCATATTACGAATATTAAGATTTTTAGAAATGATAGAATATTGACGAATATTGAAACTGACCAACACTCACGAATTTTAATCTTTAAAATTTCTTTTCATTCTTAATTCTTCAAAATCCGGTATTAATTGTACGAAATTCAGTGCCAAGAACTAGACCCGATCATGCGACATTCACATCCGAGAGTGAAATAGTTAATCTTCGTCCTGACACTCCTCAGCTTCAGAATCTTCTACATCCCATTCTTCTCACTGCACAGTACAGCGCCGCAAAACCACTGCATAGATTCTTAAATTAGTAGTCTTAAATTAGTTTGTAAACAAACGGAAGCAGTGACGTCATCAACGAATACTTACGAATATTAACGAATATTAAAAATGCCCTTATATTCACGAATATTTACGAATATTAGAGCCTCAAGTCACGAATTCTCGTTCTATGAATTGGGCGAGATAGGCCGGCACCAAATTGATTTGAACCGAAATGCATAAGACCCGTTTCGCGCCCAAATTTTGGCACACTTGGGGCCCCTAGAAGGGCGGTGGTTTACACAGTCGACGCACAGTGGGAGACAGCCAATAGGAGAGACGTTTCGACACGTTAGAAAGTCAGCAATAGTTGAGTTCTTTTACGCAGCAGTATAATAATATTAGAAGTGTATCCGTTCCGGAGAAAGGGGAAGTTAACTGCGTAATAGTTAACAAGACCGTTGTGTCGCGAAGTTCTGTCGTTGTGAAGAAATGAATTTGTCGACGTTAAGAGATAACTTTGTCGTTGCTAAGAGATAACTTTGTCGTTGTTAAGAGATTACTTTGTCGTTGCTAAGAGATAACTTTATCGTCGTGAATAGATAACTTTGTCGTTGTAAACTCATTAAATAAGAAATGAATTCATCAGCATTGTCTGACTGTTGACTCTGCCAGCTACCTGTTTGTGTTAAGGACATCATCGGCCAGCTTAAGCCTCCTTGCCAAAACGCAGGAGCCGAACTCACGCCGAACTCTCCTCTCTCCGAGGCCCTGGGTTCTCCTATAGCATCCTGGGTAAACATGAGGGAATCCCATCCTCGACCGTGTGAGTTCAACCGAGCAGCTTCACACCAAACCGGCTTTTCAGCGAAAGCGGCAGTTACGCAACAGTAACAACAGCCCACCACAGCAGTCACGCGACATTCATATAATGTAGCTTAATAAACGACAGCGTGAGTCACGGTTGGTTTAACGCTTGCCTTGTTACGCCGAGAGTAAGAATTTGAACCACCCTTAAAACGGTTACTAACTTTCGCATCGGAACTTTCAGCAAGTTCTTCACTCACAATTGCTCAGCGCCATCGATTTATGCCTGTTACTCATATAGAAAGTGGCGCTTAATAAAAAAAAGTTAATGCGTAATGACAATAATCGTCACATTTCTGAAATAGCGCAGAGGGCTAACTCGTCCCACCTTTGACTTCTCGGTTGACTGATATCCAGGTGAAAATACGAGAAAACATCAAAGCAATGTGCGAACATTATCGTCACCATTGTCACCATCATCTTGATAATTGTCGTCCTTGTCATCTGCTTTGTTATCATCAGTATCAATCGCCATCATGAGCCTCACAATCACCGTCATTTACATCACCATCGTGATCGTCATAGTCGTCGTAGTCGTTGTAACCATAAAAATAATAATATTCTTTTATTAATCTGATAAATACGCAGTAAGATAGCTTGATAACATAGTAGTAGCAGATGATAACAAGTTTAACAGGAGTCGAATTTAATTGTATGACAGCCTTAAAGGCGTCCATCTGTCCTATAGTATACTGCTCATCTTATAGTCACCCCTACGGAGTGGAAGGCTGAGTCAACTTATGGGGCTTGTTGGTATCGAAACCACGTCTTACTGATCTTCGTGCCAGCGTCTAATCATTCAACCATCTCCCCGCCCATCATCATCATCATCATCATCGTCGTCATTTAATCATCATTACACCATCATTATCATAAATTTTTACTTCTATCCAGACATTTGGCGGCGATGATCAAACGAAGTCCGTTCATTACTAGTCATTTGCTGTTCTGATTGTCTCGTGTTTAGTCCAAGTCTCGCCATATCTTCCTTTGTACTGTCTATCAGACGTAGTCGTGATCTTCGCCCGTTATATACTCATTTATATAAAAGTCAGTGAAAGTGTTGTTATGGTCTACGGTAGATCTCCCCTTAGTCAGCTCGTTGGCTCGGCGCCACAGATCCCTGGTCCTAGACTGGTATATCGATATTTCGCAGATGAGACCAGTGTAATACGACTTCTGTTATAGACTTATATATATAAGTCTAGTTTCTCAGCTATTATTTATGTGCAGTACGTTACATTTGAGACCGACGCAACTAAAGCAGGTCAATAGGCTTCAAGGTGGATTTTGTAGTCCTTTTGATGTAGGCCTACAATATGGCTACTGCGATATAAAATAACATTTCGCAGTATTGGATAAAGAATACAAGCGAAGGGGAAAAAGTTGTCTACGGAGTGACAGTAGAGCTTTTGACCAAATAAATCAAGTACACACGAACAACTATAAAATTGAAACTCTCTTAATTGTATTGTTTGTAAGTAAGTATAGTCTTTATTAAAACCAATTGCATATCCGCACTCTGGTGTACATACGTCTTAATAACAAACAACTGTCAATATAAGTACAACATTCTAACAATAAACGTCTTGCGCTGTAGATTATAACTGCAAGATGTACACTATGGTCGTGCGATTGCGGTCGCAGGGTATATTGTTGGGGCTTTTTTGGTGGAAGTAAACTATGAAGTACGTGGCCCTGGTTCATCAGGACCGCAGAGAAAAGACGGGTGTCAGCTTCAAGACAAAGTCGCTGAAATGTTGGGTAGTCGTCAGGAAAGTAATGGATACGGATTAGCTTGCTTATTAGGCCCTACTGACTGGAGTCGGCATCTATCCTGTTGTCCCGCAAACCCCACCATGCCGGGGCAGCATAATTTTATAGTAAATGACCACTGTTGTTGCACGTAGGCCTACTACATCAGAAAGCTGCGGGCCCGTGAGGCCATGCGCAACGAGAATGCGTAGGGCATACATTGATTGTCTTGCCTTGCAGCATATTCGGATTATAATTATGCGGATCAACTCTGAGAACTTCTGTAAATTATAAGACATTTTTATTGTTCCCCATAATGAATACATACAGTACATGTGTTTATTTTTAACAATGAATAAGAATAACATCACATAGTAACTAATGACAGTAGTTTAAGGGTTCAATAGGCACACCTAAAGGGACAAGTCCCGCTGGGCAGGGGCCTACTTACTAAGTGATTAGTGCAGCAAGATGACAGAAGTTGGTTGTGTTGAGTGGATGTAAGGGACATTGTTTACATATTTATGGACAATTTAACTACAGAACAATAGGGGAGAAAAACACTTTAGTGGAGCAAGAACTCAGACATCATCAACAAGCAGTTGCAAAAAACACACCAAATGAAACCATAAATGAAACAGAAAAAAGAAAAATTAAACAACGTCATCTACAAGCAGTTACAAAAAACACACCAAATGAAACCATAAATGAAACAGAAAGAAGAAAAATTAAACGTTGTTTAATGTGTGTGCACGCAAGAGATTTTTAAAATGAATGAGGCTCTTAGCAGTACGAATATTGGTTGGTAAGTTATTCCATAATACAGGGCCCTGAAATTTTATTGAAAACTTACGGGCATTAGTTCTTGCAGCTATACTTCTATAATCACTGTTGCTTCTAGTGAGGCCAGGATGCAGTACAGGAGTGAAGTAGGACGAAAAGCAGGAGGGAAGTAGGTTGTTAGTATACTGATACATAAATTCGCAGGTTTGTATAAATTTGATTTGCCTAAGATTTAAAAGTTTATATTCCAGGAAGAGCGGTCCAGTGTGAGAGTAGCCAGGAGATTTTGAAATGACTCTTAAGGCCTTTTTTTGTAAAATCTTCAAGCCATTGAGATGCGTATCATAGGTAGAAGACCAAATCAGGTTACAGTATGTGAGGTAAGGATATATAAGAGTATAATAAAGGTCTGTTAATACATATAACGGTAGCAGGTAGGATACCCTTTTTATGATGCCTATGTTTTTTTTAATTTTGTTGCTTATTTCAGTAATGTGTGTTTTCCATTTTAGGTTCTGGTCAATGTGGACTCCTAGGAATTTTGTTGTCAAGACTTCAGGAATGGTTTTGTTATCAATAAGCAGTTCATTAGTAGTAGTGGGTATTTGCTTTTTTGTCGAACGAAAAATAATATAATTAGTTTTACTGAGGTTTAGGGATAGTTTATTAGCTTTGAACCAATCACTAGCTGATGTTAGTTCACTATTTGCTAGCTGGAATAGCTGGTCATATGAGGCATGGGACAAGAAAACATTGGAGTCGTCAGCAAATAGGATGTAGTGTAAGATGGAGGAGGAGTTAGGGAGATCATTTATATATATCAAGAACAAGAGAGGCCCAAGAATTGAGCCTTGCGGAACTCCAAACTCGATGAGTTGGAGATTAGATAGCCTGCCATTACATGATACTTTTTGGTATCGATTAGTTAAATAGCTTTTAAACCAATTAAGAGCATTTCCTCTAATGCCATAGTGTTCCAGCTTGGCCAAGAGAATTTTGTGGTCCACCGTGTCAAAGGCCTTGGCTAGGTCAAGAAATATGCCCATAGAGTATTCATTCTTGTCCATGGCCATAGTTATTTTGTCCTGTATGTCAAGCAAGGACATAGAGGTAGAGTGACCGGGTTGGAAGCCATGTTGGAGAGGGTATAACAGGTTTTTTTGTTTTATATACAAGAGTAAGCGATCATACATTACTTTTTCAAACAATTTCGAGAAGAAAGGCAGTATTGAAATTGGTCTATAATTAGTAACTTCAGTTTTTATACCTTGTTTGTGTATTGGCAAGACCTTGGCGAGTTTTGCCTCAGCAGGAACTACTCCATTTTTAAGCGAGCAGTTGATTATCTCAGCTAAAGGGGCGGCCAGAAATTCCAGTACAGGGGATAGTAAATGTGGATTCATGTCATCTGCGCCAGAGCTATGTGTTGATTTAAAAGTCTTATTGATGGCAATTAATTCTTGAGGACAAGTTGGTATAAGGACAAAAGAGTTTACTGAGGATGGGGGTAGGTAGTCCTGAAATCCTTTATTTGATGGAGGTATTTTATTTGATAGTGCTTTTGCCATTCCCGTGAAATAAGAATTAAAGTGTTCTGCCATTGTATTAGGATCAGATATTAACTCCCCATTTAGATTAATTTCATTTATCCAAGTGTCCTTATTTTCAGTTTTGACAATCTTCCTTATCACCTGCCAGGTTTTTTTATATCCTTATTGTATTTGATAAATTCATTCGTGTAGTAGGATTGTTCAACCTTAGTACGGATTACTTTGTAGTTGTTACGGTACTTCGTAAATATATTTTTATTTTCAGGAGTAGGATTTTTTATGTATTTAATATAGAGTTTTTCTTTCTTTTTTATAGAATTTAGAAGGCCCTGGGTCATCCAAGGTTGATGAAATGTGTTTTTTTTGGAAATTTTTTTTGGTTTTAGGGGGAAGGCTTTATCATAGCTAGCTTTGATTACATTTACAAACAAATTATATGCTTGACTGGGATCATTTTCATTGCAGGATGCTATAATTGGAGCCCAGTCTACATTAGATAATGTACTTTTAAACATTTCAGAGGCTTCCTTAGTTGTTGTTCGTATCATTTCAATCTTCCCCATATTTTGCATTGTATGCGGCTTAGTTTGGGTCCAGGTTATGATAGGTAGATGGTCAGATATGTCAGATGTTACTATGGCAGAGTCGATAATACAGTCAAGAGAATTTGTGAATGTATTGTCTATTAGGGTTGCTGTAGTCGGGGTGATTCTAGTCGGTTGCAAAATCAATGGGAAAAAATGATGGACAATCATGCATTCAATGAAATCATTTGTAGGGGTATGGTTGTCAAATGCTAACAAGTCAATATTAAAATCACCAGTTAAAAAAAGTTTCTTCCTGTTGTTCTTCCCTATAGTCAAGTTTTCCATTAGCGAGTCAAATTGCATATTGAATTCATCCAAGTTCGAGCCTGGCGGTCTGTATACAACACCAATCAAAATAGGCGTACCCTTACCTTGGGGAATACTAATGAATAGGTTTTCAAATGCAGTTACAGTCATAGAGGTAGAGAGATCTTCTTTTAAAAATTCAATGTCACGTCTAACAAAAAACCCAACCCCTCCCCCTCTCCCCTCCTTTCTGCTCTTGTGAATAAAGTTGTAGCCCGGAATAGTGATGGTATCTGCCATTAGTTCGGGCAACCAGGTTTCAGTCACTGCCAAGACACAAACTGGGAGCTGATGCAGTAAAAGTTTAATTTCATCGAGTTTTGGGGTAATGCTACGACAGTTTAGATGCATCATGGAAAAGATTGAGGAGATATTATTGAATCTATGAGTCAGCTGCGATGGGCTATAGTATTCACACTCTTTTATGTTATTCCAGAAATAATTTTTATCCGGGTCCAAGTCCTTGTTATTAAGAAGCGGTCTATGTGATTCATCTTGATTGAACAATTCAAGTCTAGTGGGTTTGTGGGGTTTAAAATCATCCATCCTTTCTAAGTCAGTTGACTGAGTGTTAGAGTCCTTATCAGTAGAATTCAGAGGGCATATACATTTTGTACAGTGCCGGTCCATGAATGCAGCAGATACATTAATAGCTAGACAATTTACATGGCAATGAGTTTCACAACAGTTACAGATTCTGGCAGCCTGATCAACATCTATATGATTAGTGCACACACAACAATGCAGTAAGTCAGATCCAACCGGATCAATGTTCATCCAACACAAGAAAACGAAAAAAGTCAAACAAAACATCCGAATAACCGACATAAACACAAAAAGAATTGCAGTCATCACTTCTCATAACTTCATCAATTCCACGATCATCACTTCTCATTGCTTCATCAATTGAGGCAAGAAGGTGAGTTCAGACAGTTAGCATGGCATAGGAGATAGTATGAGTAAACAAGGTCAGGTATCATTTAGATAGTCAAGACTCAAGTATATCACATCAGGTTTAGTATATCACATCAGGTTTAAGGCATAGATTTGCATAGGGTCAGACATATCCCTCACATCATAAGGTCATGAGGTAGCGCAATCTTCTGCGAGGATGCAATAGGTCATTCAAGAGGTTACAACTGAAATACTGACATAACGATACACTTTATCTCAGCAATCAGGCATATAATGATAGACTAGTATACTGGATCAAGTTTAAAGTTTAAAGTTGGCACGCATAGGGCCACTCATATCCCTCATATCTGATAGTCATATCAGCTCATATCCTATATTCATGACTCATAAGGTAGCACATTTTTCTCAAAGGATGTCTTACCACATTTAAGGGATTAAGTACAGAGAAGTAATTCAGGTGCTGACAGGCTGAGACACTTTATGTTAGCGACCAAATTAAAACCAAGCATTGACGTGTAATGCCAACTTGCATTGACCTTTTGTTGGAAGGTCCTTATGACGAAAACCAAATGCTAACACATCATCAGCAGAAATGTGTAACAGCTCTGAAGTTGGGATGAGATTTTAAATATCACGTTGTTCTTTAAAGCATGACGTAGAGATAGTCCAACACAGCAGCATATTTTCAACTAGAAATGAAACAGTTCTGTAAGTGCCTATTAAGTTGCAACTAGTGTTTTTAAGTTGCGACTACTGATTTTAGCACATCAAAATGAAAAAAATAAACAACAGTGACCTGTGAATAACAAACATAATATGTAACCATAGCACCGGTTAGACAACATTTAAGTTATACGTATAGTAAGGCAATCAGTAGAATATGACCGATCTTTATGACCACAGGCAGTGGCATGAGATTTAGCAACGAGAGATCAGGTAGATAGGTCCAAGAGTCTAGATGGTTAATAGGTCCCAGAGTCAAGAGTGGTCCTTAGGAATGAGTGACGTCACCTGGATGGTTAAGTCGAAGCAAGGTTGTTTAGATCCTCCAACGATGTTATCTTCTTTGGTGTATCGTCGGCAGCGAGAGTTTTCCTAATGTAGATGTTACCACCATTAGACCAGGAAGATGCAATGACCTTGTCCTTGACCATGGCTCTGGCAGCAGCATACAGATGGGCAGCGTTGGCAGTCAGATGCTCGTTTATGAAGATTCTTTCTTGTCCTTGTGAGTGAGAGGAATTGTGAGTTGAAGACATCCTCAAGAGTTTTTTTGCTTGGTAAACTTCATTACGCACTCTACGGGTGGTGAAGGACACGATGATGGGTCTATGGGACAAGTTTTGTTTGCCTGGCAGACGGTGGGCAGTTGAAATGTCCAAGTTTGTAAGGTTCAAATTCAGACGTTCACGGCATATCTGAGTAATCACAGCAGTAGTTGCGTGTTCAGATTCACTCTGGTGGAATTGGATCTCGTCGCTGGTGTTGACTGGTGATAACTCCGGTACACCCCTAGGACATTTAGGCTCGACACCCTATAGTCAATCCGGGGTGACATCCGGAACAGTGTCATGCCATGCACGACCCTCGGGCGTCTGATCACCATCTCAAAGGTCTTTTTCGTATCTATAGTTTAAGATTACATGTTTCCGCCCATTAGGACACATGGTCGAGTTCTTTTGCCACTGTGGCATTGTTTGATGAGGGTACCAGCAGATAAGTATCGTCTGCATATTTGATAAGCTTATTTTCGGGGTGGGCAGCTTTAAGTTTTGAAATTGTTGTAATAAAGTTGGCTGGGCCTAGACCCGACCCATGAACAACCCTGGCATTAACGCACGATAGAGATGTCTACGGAAGCCAAAGTAAGCTAAATTGCAGGAACCAGCTTTTTCGCAGGCGCTGTCAAAACAAAATCATAAGGTAGCTATAAGGTCATGTTATTATACAGTTACGTTTACGCTTTCAATGGAACATTATTATGAGTTGTCTTCCTGTCTGTTTGTGACGGAGTTTTGCATATTTGCCGTTGTTATAGTTTTTGTTTGGTTTCTCTGTTCTGCTTTATGAGAAATAAAGTATATATATAATTATATATGTAATATATATATATTACCATCAAATTTTTTCCATGTATACCGCGCCAATGTCTAGCGCACAAGGCATCAACCTGAACGAATCCGCAAGCAGGTCAAGACCCAGAAGAGACCAGATCAACGTCATGATAATTATTATGCGTCTTCCGGCATGCATAGCGTGATCGCTTATGATTAGCTTGAATTTCATCTGTGAAATGCATTTTTACGACATACAAATCGGCTGTTGTCACACGGTCGCTCAGTTCCGTAGGCCAATAACAACAACAATAATAATAATGATGAGCGTCCTACGATTTCTTTAGTTGAATAGAGCACCATTATATTTCTCGCGCGAGTTATTTTTGTAGCGTGATGGCGTTGTCACGGTTGACGGTTCAGACATAGAGGCAAACCGCTGCTTTGTCGGATCCTGAGTGTTTGCGTTGAGCAGGTGAAGGTCCCAGCTGCCTGCGAAAAGCAGAATCTAGCCTCTAGCAGGGTGTGTGATTTTCGCCAAACTTTTAACGGGACGTTGAACGTGAATAGTAAAGGGATGAACCGATTCAATTTACACGTCTCTATGAGCAACAGTCCGATGCTCAGAGAAAGGCGGAGAAAGGCATGCACGACAAACGCAAAGTATAAGGCGTGAACCACGCAGTTTGGGTGTAGGTGAGGCTTTTGGCGTGAGAAGAAGAGAAGGAAGAGAGAAGAAGAGAAGGAAGAGAGAAGAAGAAAAGAAGAGGAAGAGGAAGCAGAAGAAGAAGAGACTTGTGAGGCAATCAATGGGCACCACCGACTTCATATTTTCGTCGCCCTGGTATATGAGGGTGGGCGACCACTACTCGCCGTCCAGTTTTCGCACCGATAGTGTAGATCAGTGTTCTCGTTGTGCATGTAGCTGAGTTAAAAAGGGCGTAGGTAAGACCAAAATCCTTAAAAAATTTCTGTTCTTACCCTACCTTCAATCCAAAAACCATTATGCTTTACGTTAGATTTTTCTTGTGTGGTCGAGAGCTAAAAAAAAGTCTCTACAAGTGAGAATTGTAGATAAAGACTGGAATGTCAGACTTTGATCCGCGAAGAGTTGAATATTTTATCCGTATTTTTCAAACTGATTTCAACGAAATTTTACAGCAGCAAATTTCAACGCTAGCACGTTTGCAAGTTCGAATAAACTTGAGGAGTTATTTAAAATATATAGGCCTACTATAGTATTACCAGCCGCGTAAAAGTTGCGCATGATATTATATACTATACATATCGCATCATAGTTTATTACCAGCGCACAAAGAAAACGCCCAAATGTTTCACCTGCTCGGTTCGGTAAATGGCATAGCCGGTCATTAAAAAGGGTAATAAATCGTGACCATTTGACCTAGGTACAGGCAGAGAAGCCTTGCATCGTGAACCGAACGCTATAGACACGAGGATTTCGCGCAATTTAATGTCAGGCCTAGCTGACTAAAAGCAGCACCACATTTATCTAGTAATGCCTGAAGAACAACTACCAATGCCGATAGCAAAATGATATTATCCGCATACGTCATGCAACCCAATCAGGACTTGTTATTTCAACAACCTACACCTGCTGCTCTCAAATCCACAATAAACTTCTCTCAAATCCACAATAAACTTCTCTCAAATCCACAATAAACTTCTCTCAAATCCACAATAAACTTCTTAACAAACAGGTTAAACAATGAAGGCGGCAAACACCGCTTCTAACTGTAAATGACTTTGACATGCTGCCGTTCCCACAACAACAACAACAACAAAAACAACACAACAACAATATTAATAATATTATTACTAGGCTCTATTAGTATTATTGTTATTGTTGTTGTCAACTTGTCATCATCATCAGCAGCATCACTATCATTGTTATTGCAATGGCTTGCAAATTCTTTTGCGCCTGTTTCTAACAGGCTGCGTAAAACATAAATCAACGAAGCACCAAAATTAAGTTACAGGATTATCAAAACACAGATGGCAAATCTGGAACTACACCAGAATTTTCGAAAATATAGTCACGATCGGGATGAGAAACGACCTCTTACCGAAATAGCTATCCGGAATTAAATTTTATTTAACGACTGCTTAGAATCTAATAATAATCTATTGTATCTGGATTTAAGGAGACATTTTTGCATCACTTTACATGACTCACATCGAAGACGATGAACTCCGAGATTACGCACAAGTCAACAATGACTAATGCATTAAATACCAATATTACATTACATTGCATTATTTTACATTACTGATATCGAAGGTGAATGGCTTCCGAGGTTACGCACAAATTTCCACTGGAATCAATGTCGATTCAATAAGACAGGCCCGGGAATTGAACCTGCGTCTCTGAGGTGAAAAGCGATGACGTGTTTTTCGCTTGCCCACAGTGCCACCTCATAATTATAAACCCATGTGTATATATCTAAAAATTATAAACCACTGTAGTCAGTTAGGTGAGCGCTCGCCTAAAATCGCAGAGTGCGCAGGTTCGACCTCTGTATCTGTGTTGAGCCGCGAGAAAGTGCGCACAAATGCACAAATGCTCAGTGCCGTCGATGGATGCTCTTCTATATTTTCTGGCGCCACTTGAATATGAAAGTCGAAAACAGACGCATAAAAATTAAAATAAATAAAAGATATAATTAAAATAAATAAAAGACATAATTAGGCTACTCCTCTCCTGTTTCGTGGGGATTGGCTAATTATTGGGCGAACGAGAACGGCTAAGCTCTTTGTAAAAAACTTCTTGCCCTGCCACTCTCCTACATTCGAAGAAATGTGCGTCAAAGCTGACCGCGCTTTATTTGCCACTGTATTGGCTGACCACGGGCATGTCGTTCATGGTTCTCTCCCTCCAGATCACGAATCACAAAACTATTTACAGCCACGTCCTCACAACCGTGAAATTCCACGTTCCGACCTCCTCGCTAGAAAGGGATTCATTACCAGGATGCTTTGCACTTATTAATTAACTTAATAATATGCTATAACTTTGCTAATCATTATTATTACTATACATTATGTGTTATTTTACATTCTATTTTGATGTTCTCTTGTGCGTTTGCTGATGGAGCAAAATAAAGGTTATACTTGCTTACTTACTTAATTAACTATGTACATCTTTGGTTGGTTTCCTATCTACTGACACAAAGCTTCGGATCAATCGTTGCTATGACATTTTTCTAAACTGCATTTGCAGGTAAACTGATCTGATTCGATGACACGGTATCGAGGCCACAACGCATTGGTTACGCTTTGCAATGGTGCTTTACTGGCCATACGATTTATCACCCTTTCTCAAATCGCCATCACTATTCACGAAACCGAATAGAATCAGTATGAGGCTGATGGAGACAACGAAGGCGTGATTCATTGTAGGCTACATACGACGTACATGTATCAGTGATAGGCCTATAGACTCAGGTGGACGATAGGAATACAGGTACCTATTTCATGGCGATGCCCGCAGTCAGCCACACAGAATAATACGATGTGATAGTAAATTCGACTTCGTTGAATGCAGAATGAGACGGATGCAAAGAATGGATTTGCAGCGATCGAAAAATAGGACACCCATATACAGGCCGCTACACCTGTGTACAACGTCCAGACTTGAAGTGCGGTAAATACAAAAATCGTCCATATTATTATTGTCGTAGTTGTGGTTGTGGTTATTATTATTATTATTATTATTATTATTATTATTATTATTATTATTATTATTTTTTTTTTATTTTTTTTTTTTTTTATAATAAAAAATATTTATTCTCTCCATCAATCAACATCAATACATCAATAGACAAGGATGCAGTAGCTGTCGTCTAAAATTAACGTCATAAATGCCGTTAGTGTCACATCTCCCTTAGGTCTGGCTCCGCTAAAGTGCCGCGGAAAGCCACCGAGTTGTACCGCTGGACAGTAATAGAAAGACTCTGCAGCAAGAAGCAGGTCTCTCTGTTGTCTCCTGCGGACAGCGTCAGACTACGACCTAGATCTGATATAAAGTTTTGGCCAGTGGTGTTAATTAGACCTAAGGTCTCGAGAGCTAGAGACACGAAAAAGTGCGTGTTTAATAGTAGTAATAGTGCATTTTAATAGTGCTATTATTATTATTATTATTATTATTATTATTATTATTATTATTATTATTATTATTATTATTATTATTATTATTATTATTATTATTATTATTATTATTATTATTATTATTATTATTATTATTATTATTATTATTATGCCAAATTTATTTCTTCATAAAGCCAACACAAACTTATGTACAGACTGATTAAAAGTAACTGTTTTCAATATTGTTATAAGCTGTCATTCTCCTTGGCTACAGTGTTGTTGCAATCTGTGGTGCCTAAAACAGATAGAGAGTTTCCAATTTGTAGGGCCACTGATAGGCGTTGTAGTAGATGACTGGTTTCACGCTGGTCGCCTGTCGCTGCTGAGATCTTGCCTCCAAGTTCTCGAACAAACTGCAGTGATTCTGTGTGCCAGCTTCCTGCAGTTTCGACTGCTACAGGAACGAAATGATGTGATTGTGTGATAGCAGCATACTTGGTTTCCTTGTTGCGAGCTGCCTTTTCCGCTGCCGCACCTGCGATTTGCGATGTTAGATGTTCGTAGGATGCAGCGAAATACCGTCACATTATTATTATTATTATTATTATTATTATTATTATTATGATATCATCATCATCATCAACATTATTATTATTATTATTATTATTATTATTATTATTATTATTATTATTATTATTATTTATTATTATTATTATTATTATTATTGTTATTATTATTATTATTATTGTTATTATTATTATAATTATGATTATTATTATTTTATTTTTTATTTTTATTTTTTATAGAAAAAACTGATGTAATTTGTCTGGAGATGACCCTACTCGTCAATAATAATAATAATAATAATAATTATTATTATTATTGTTTTTATTATTTTTATTGCATCCGATGCGTCCGTCTATGGCATCTGAGGAAGATGACGGTTGGTTGGAAAATGTTTACAAGCGTCCATAGCAAAGCTCTCCTGGGGTAAAGGCTGTGTCCCAGTTTGTTGAGCATCCAGTGTTCCCACCCATGCTGGGTAACCATAATCGTGCAGCTCTTCAGGCTATTTTATTATATACCGGTGTTTAGGCCTGCTACCTGGGCTTGGAGACGACATCATTGTAGCCCTAATAATAAATCTAACTCGGAATCTAGAACAAATTGACGCAGCGTTGTAAGCAATCATCGGTCTCATTCCCGCTCTTTGTAAAGCTTATGAAACTCAATTCTCAAGATTTGTGATGGATGTTGTTATGTTATCCATGATTTGCAGTTCGGGTTTAAGTTTGAAATGGATTGAACATTTTAATAGCAAAGGTAGTTGAGTATATGGCTGTTTGGGATGTTAGAAAAGCTTCTGAAAGCGTTGTGCATTGCAAACTAGTCTGACTCATATATATATATATATATATATATATATATATATATATATATATATATATATATATATATATATATATATATATATATATATAGTTGCAATCGTTGCACCCCTCGCATATAGTCGCTGTCAATAGGCTAACGTGCGTTGCAGTAGTTGTACTTTTGCTCTGCTACTTTGGGGTCTGTTTTTGTGTGAGTTTTAAAAGCCTAAGCACATAAAGATTGTTGTCATACTACTGTCAGCTTGACGTCGGCAGTCCCTCGACTTTTTTAATTTATTAGCTGTTTAGTCTATGCTGATGGTATGTTGCTACTATGCCTATGTATTATTATTATTACTATTCACTGTAGACTATCCGGCTGGGTCATACTGCATTGCTTTAGACTAACATCATTACAGACTCCATAATTTAGGTGACACCCAAATTCCGTGGTCTCTTTGGAGATGTAAAATGTACACAAGTGTGCACGTGTCTATACAACGACCGTATGACATCGACCCTGCTTGTTATTTTCGATGAACTGATCGTGTGAGATCCTTCACCACCGCTGCCCCATTGAATGGGCGCCACGCCATTACAGATTCCCGTGTATGGGTTGTACTTGCCCGAGATTCCTTTGAGTCGCGTGATTAACTGCGGCTAATCAATGCCGTTCAAGACGAAAATTGTTTATCCATCTTTCATCTCCGTTTGTAACTGCATCAGTGTGCACGCTAAATACCTTAATGATCGATTCTTTTGGTAGTAGTAGTAGTAGTAGTGGTGGTGGTGGTGGTGGTGTTGGTGGTAGTAGTAGTAGTAGTAGTAGTAGTAGTAGTAGTAGTAGTAGTAGTAGTAGTAGTAGTAGTAGTAATAATGGTGGTGGTTTACTAGTAGGAGCAGCAGCAGCAGTAGGCCTAGCAGTATTAGTAGTATTAATAGTTGTAGCAATGGTAGATTGCTAGATGAAGCAATTAAGACCCATTATATAAAGCTGTATTCGCTTATTTTCCTTAAGTATTGATGATGATGATGGTGGTGGTGGTGTGGTGGTGGTGGTGGTGGTGGTGGTGGTAGTGGTGGTGGTAGTGGTAGTGGTGGTGGTGGTGATGATCATGCTAATGATGATGACTATCATCATCATCATCATCATCATCATCATCATCATCATCATCATCATCATCATCATCATCATCATCATCATCATCATCATCATCATCATCATCATCATCATCATCATCATCATCATCATCATCATCATCATCATCATCATCATCATCATCATCATCATCATCATCATCATCATCATCATCATCATGTCATTATTATTAGATAAGATCAGATTAGATTACAGCGCGCCCTAACACTTTCGTTGCCGTCGGAATACTCTGCCTGTGCTCAAGAGATTGACGTACACGTATGGCTTAGGAGATCGAGTCTCTCAAGCCGGACTATAAACGGTTTGTCCTGAAAGTGGCGCCATAAAAATACGAATGCAATGCAATACAATACACATTGTTGCAGCCGACAAGCTTAGCAATGTGTTAATAATTTTAGTCCAAAAATTGGTCTCTGAGCCGGGTAGGTAATCTGAGAAAGGCGCGCGTAGAGGTATTGCTTGTCTGGGCTATTATACAAAAGCCGTTGCATAAAATTTTTGTTTTTAATCACTTGTTTGAGTTTCTAACAGTACGCATCGCTACTTCTCGCTCACTACACCCAAGACGTTCCGACGACCATACACAGCAGCAGTGAAGTGAGCGACTATTTTTAAAATTCAGGTGTTCACCTGGATGAAAATTGATGGGGCCTAGGGCAGCAAGAATGAATGCGCGAAACCTGGTGTCAACTGCAACGCCTTGCAGAGCTCTTCGTTACGCAACGAAAGACGGCCTTGTCATTACTCTGTCCCAAGCGATAACAATGCAAAAGAATGGGCGTGGCAATAATGGTACTCTGGATCCCGTTATACACACCAATTCCTTGTTCTTGTACTGGTTTTCTAAGTTCATGATGGAGAGAAAACGTTTCTGATGTGGATCCACCGTTGCACGCTTAGACTGTCGTTCTCTAACAGTTTGCATAGCTGACTTCAGAATGGGCTCTTAGGATGGGGTTTATTCAATCAATCAATGAATCTATCTATCAAAACCTATGTAGCGCCCCTTCAAGAGCCCTACTCAGAGGCACAACCGATGCAGGTCAAGCGGAAGAAGGAAGTCTTTTGTAGCTGACGGAACTGAGATCAGGAATCGTTTGGAAGAAGGCCAATGTCAGCGGTCAAACATGGAAGCTCATTCCATGTTGACTGACCAACCACGGAAAAAGAATGGGACTGCCTTGTGGCAAAAAGGGCAAATGAAACCGTCAAGTCACCACGGACTGCGGACAGTGCTGGAGGAAACAGGGCGGCAGTCTGCAGAGCTGCAGCAGGTAAGCGGGTGCATAGCTCGAGATACTTCGCCACACCAAGGGCGCAATACTGAATGACGCAGCGCTCTTCAATAAGCTCGTGCCATGCGCTTGGCTTTCGCGTGGCGCTTTAGAAGCTTGGAGTTTACGATTACGAGAATGAGATGCGCTGTGTGAATGGAAGCCAGTGCAATTTATCGTATACATCGAGGTCGGTAACGTTCTTTTTGAGTGCCTCCTCTGTTTTTATTCCGTAAGCTCTTGATAGCCAGTCTGCTGTGGTCTTGTGTTTGTTATCAGTTCGGTACCGCCTCTGAAGAGCTCTTTCTTATTATTAGCTAGCAACATCTATCGTGCCAATAGCTAATGCACACAGCATCAACTAATAGCCTGGACTTTTGTCGGTCATTCAGGGTACAAACCTTTGCAAAACTTTATTCTGGATAACCATCATAATTCCTTTGAAAAGGCGCTATGCGAATGCTCAATCACGATCATGAAAGACTGCAAACCTGCCAAGACGTAAATCATGCGCGAGTTTGAGTATTTGACAGATATTGCCAGGCGACTGGCCTGGACTTGTGTAGGTCATTCATTGCACAAGACCTTTGCAACTGGGGCTGCCAACTATTGATTTCGTCAAGCCGGGACGCCCCTATAGTCACTCGATGCACCATTACCAGTTTACGCTGTCCACAACACTGTATGTAACGAAGCATATTGCCCGTCTGAGTTTGAGCATATTGTCCGTCTGCCGCGATTCGCCCATATCTCTACATTCATGTTTCAACAACTACATTGGCTTCCTCTTACTGCACGCACCCATGTAAAAGTACTTGTCCTCATTTGCCTATCTTACCTAGGTCTTGCCCCAGAATACCTCTGTGACTCAATACGTCGGCCTACGTCGGCCTACCTTCGCCCGCTCCGCTCTTAGGATCTCTTGACCTTTTTGTTCCTCGTGTGAGAACGGCTATAGCTCAGTCCCGTGCCTTTGCCTGCATTGGCCCTTCGCTATGAAATCAACTTCCCCCCTTTGTTCGCTCTACCATACTATCCGGTGGTCCTGCTACATCTTTTCGCTACCTCAAAACTTTTGTTTTATTCTCGAGGACTTTCGTACTCGGAGTGCCTCTGATTGGTGCTCACTGTGAAAGGCGCTTTATACATTTTTAAATACAATATAATACAATAATATGTTAGAATTAAAGGCCCTCAATTATGGAACTCCATTGATGCTAGAATTCGTGATTTGCGTATTTATAATGTGCTTAAGTCTGCATTTAAATCATGTTTGCTTGATCAATATTACTAATTTGTTCTCATGAGGTTTGATGCTATCTGAGTGTCCTAACAGCACTTTGATTAACTGTCATTACAGTTATCTCATTGAGTAATTTCCTTGATATCCTAACGGCACTTTGATTAACTGGACGACTAGATAAGCTGTTGCAGCTTCTTCTCCTCGTATTTCGTTTGATTTTTTTCAGTTTTCAGGTTTACACTAGAAACTTAAAGACAGTGCATTACATGCTTGTATTTAGGACATGAGTTCTGTTATTTTTCTGTGTTTCTGTGTATTATTTGATCATTGTTACTGTACGTCTTACGAAATTAAACATTTCCACATTTCCATAGGATCTATTCTACTGCCTACTGAATCAGGGACGGTTTGCAGCCCTATTTGCAACGTTGTTAACAAGGACGTTTTCAATTTTGTCCATAAAATGGGTTCGCCGTTATTGGACTTCGCCAGGTATCAGAATGCATCTACGAATACCGTTCTATATGCGCACAAGCACCTTGCTATGGATGACTGCATGTGCAGAGACTGTAACGGTCACGACTGACTGGAATCATTGGCGTTAACGAAGAGCCGACAGACATACAGTAGCAGGTATGCATAAGCAGCATATGCACGGTGAATTAGAGCAAACTATTCGGATTAGGGTTCGACCGGTTTGTTTCAGCGTTGACCATCAGCACTAACGCAAATTAGGTAAAAGTCGTCAATATTTTTTTTAATCGATTTTAGATATATGAAAAATTATAAACATAATATTTAGATCAAATGTGTCAAGTGCAAGAACACGTAATTTAAGACATGCACCTGCATTCGATGATACCCTCTTTCCGAAGTTCAGAAATACACTTGCGACCATTCCATTAAACATCGATGGCGCTTGGTAATTTGGAGTGAAGGACTTGCTCAAAGTCTTTACACGGTGACAGCCTCAAGGGAGTCTCGAACCCTTATTCTCCGTGTTACAAGGCGAGTGCTCTAACCAATGGGCTAAAGGTAACGATATTTAGTAAACACTGTTCATTTACGACAGCTAAAGACTGACAGTATAAAATATAACCTACATAATACTTTTCGGCCTTGAGCTTTAATAATGTAGATGTTTTATGCCGCATCTGTTGCAATCAATTTACAATTTTCGTCTGTTCACAATCAATCCCATGTCTGAGATAATAAATGGGAACGTGAACTGGCGAACCAGAAATAGAGATTCCCTAATTGTCATTTACTAATTACTAAAATGCAATTTCAACCGTTCTCGATCGATGAATAGAAACGTTTATTGAGTGCTTCCACGAGCATTGTTGAAGGCAGCCTTGTGTTCAGAAATTTTAGCTTCAATTATAGATTTCTTAATTACTTCGGCCTTTCAAACTGTTATGAATATGGGTTGGTTGCTCTGTCGCTTCGAACAGACCATCGTATGATACACAGTGTATTTTGGATTGAGATATTATTAAAATGTTTTGTTAGATTACTGAAAATACGGCGATAGAGAAACCGTTTAATTAGATTATATTGGATTAATAAGATAGTCGCTCCTCAACCAACATAATGCAGACAACCATCTAGACTGTTTTCTGTCGCATGTGACAAGTCAGTAGTAAGTCGCATATTGCAACTTGTAGCATTTTAAAAAGCCTAAAGCAAACAAACTGCCACAAGCATGTACGAAAAATTACTATTTTATTACGTCATATTCTGCATAAGTATAGTTTTCTACGTACTCCCAATTATCTACTTCCATTGTTAGAGTTACCTCAGCTATCACAAGCCAGTTTATTGCCAGCATACAAGACATCGCGCCGTATAATTTTTGGGCCGAGATTCACGTCAAAACTATATTAAATTTTATTAAAATTTGTCCTTTTGCATAAATATAGGCAAACAAAAATAAGTATATAATAATTATTGGCAATGCCGTGAAAGGTCACGACTGGGTAAAAACCTGGGCGAAGCCAGGTCAATCAGCTAGTGCGACATAAACTTGACAGTTCACACGGTATCGACCTCCGAGACAGCAAAAAGATATGAAAAATACGAGCATGGCTCCAGCAGAGATTTTTGCAGAGTGGGGCAAGACTATGCAGCACAGAAATCTTCTTGGAAGGAATCAGAAATTCTTTTGGCTTACCCATATTACAGTAGTCTATAGGTCTTCATGGGTCACATATTGGAACATGGGTGAATGTCTGTGGGCTTACTTGTTGGAAGGGTGCGAATTTGAAGATATACATGTATTTGCATAATAGTTGAAGATCAACTTTGCAATATAGGCCTAATGAACAAATAAAAGTAGACAATAAGTTGAAAAATGTAGATTGAATCTATTTCCAGTTCGGCATTGTTTTGATCTCAGCCGTTGAAATTAATTTCTTATCATTCTACCGAGAATTAGCCTCGTTAAGCGATTTCTAGAAATTTGAATTCCATTTCTGAATATGTTTACACAAATTCCCCAAACAAACAAAGAACACAGCGCTACGAAACGTAGGACCAAATCAAAACAAAATATATACGAGTTTTTAAACTAAATTTAGTGGTGAATATTGGATGTGTGAGCTAAGCTTATTCAAAATTGTTATTCACCACTGCGAAGGTTGCTATTGCCGATAGCCGAAAATGTATAGTATGTATTTCTTCTTTATTGTACCACTGATCACGTAAAAACAAGCATAATCTCAGTCAAGTACAAAAGGAGCCCTACAAAAGCTAACTCTTGTATAGAGTTAGGCACTTATTTCTGTATTATAGTCGTTACATTTCTGAGTTAACGCGAACAAATAGTTCAGTTCTTGCAACAATCATAAATCCAAATTATAGTAGCAACAATGATATAATAATAATGATAATATTAATAATAATAATATTAATAACAATAATATTTTTTATGATGATGATAATAATAATAATTATAATAATGTACAAGAGTTCCTTCGTATAAGCCAATATGCGAGCAAACGAAATATCAGAATAACCTATCTTAATTATTTAAAATTAATAATGTTTTTAATTTTATATATTCTGCTTCAAAATCCGGGGAAAGTGCGCCCCTTGCCCCAACGTTCGAGTGCCCATGAATACGAGACAGCTAATCTGATAAGACTAATATAGCGCCGTAGAACTATTATGTTCGGAGGGTAAGCAAGCTGGAACAGATGAGTTAGGTAGGTCATCCCACTCATAAGAGGGGATGACCTGGTCACCGTAAGGGGAGTGTGCACTGTGCAGGCTATGTCATATTATGTGCATAATCTCTAATTTGTCTTAGTTTTCTTTAATTTTCTTTAATTTCTAATTGTTTAGTTAAGATAGTTAAGAATATATTGCCTAGTTTGTGAATTATCATAGTCGGCCGTAATGCTTTCTGTCAACTAATTTGTCTCAGGTGGCCCTGGCTTGCGGGACCTTCGGCCCCTTTTGGGTCTCCTGGGCATACCGACAAATCTCGAAAACAGTTTCATGTACTTACGACCTGTATTTTAAGTTGGTTGCTGAATAAAATATGTTATGTTATGTTATGTTATATAAAATAGTTATTTGATGACTTAGTCTGCTATGCTGACATTTAATTAAGTGTATTTCGGTACTTCATATGATAATAATGTGCTGTGTAGACTTCGATAGCCTAAACGGTTTTTGAGTTCATTACGAACAAACATTTATCGGCAAGCGAACGGTTCTGAGATCATTAAAATCGGTTCTCAAAATACATTACTGGCGAGCCTCGGGAACACGCGTAGCTCACCAACTTGTATAGAACCAGTTTAGAGCGAGCAAGTAAATTAAAAATATGATCAATGGGCCCGTACAACTTAAACTCAAAATACACACGAGCACAAAAATACTTCTGTCAAATATGGGCATATATTTTAGTTAAAGATTTAGACATATTCTTGTCTTGCTCCATGTAGTTATATTTAAGGACCCATTATTGGTCTTCTAAGCAGTCTGTAATTTCTGCTCAGCGAGAGAGCATCGCCTCTATGAGTATTGCGCTTTGAAAACGAAGGCGAATTATTTATTACTGTATGTAATTAGCAACTTCTATTGCGCCGGTGTCTAATGCACAAGGCATCAACCGATGGCACAAATAATAATTATATGGCACTGTATGCGTACATCATGCACGCTTCGGCCAAAACTAGAGGCCAACTCGGCATGCAGTCTGCTTATCTATCGGCGAAGAAAAGTTTAGTGTGTGGGGTCTTTGACTCAGCCATTGTCGTTTCATGTGTCTAGCTGACGAGAGATTGTTTCAATTTTCAACGATACTAAATCGACCAACGTGTAAGCTACCGCTAAAAGAGTAATTGCACTCTGTAGACTAGCTACAATGTGCTACATACATGTAGACAGCCATGCGTATCGAATTATCACGATGCTCACTGATGCGCAAAACATTTATTGTTAGGATGCTGTATAACTGTTAAGTTTTTACGACATAGGCTAAGATTCTGTAAACCAAAGTGCTATGAGCAATTGGCTAATAAAGAATATATTTACTTACACGGGCCATAATTATGTCGTATCTAGACACATACAAAAGCTACATGTATGCATATATATATATATATATATACAGGGCCTTTTTAAGGTCGTCGTAGGCCCTATAGGCACTCGTGCACTCGAAGACCCCAACTGCCCGCTGTGCATTAAAGCTGAACGCATAATAATTATGCATTCAAATTGTTTATTGACTTCATGTTTATTCATGATTCACGAACACACCCAGTTTTGATTATAAATCTCAATTTTCTTTTCTTAATGTTGATAATTTAAATGTAATAATCTTGGATATATCCACAAAGATCAGATTCAGTCATTAAACTTATGTTTTCAATATCTCATTTTCAGACTTGCGTAGCCCCCCTCAAATGGTCGTAGGCCATAGGCACAGTGCCTACTGGATAAAGCGGTCCTTATAGCATAGGATGAACCCCGAATGTTTAAATGGGGTGGAAGCGAGCAGATTGGCTGTTGTGTTGTATCGATTCGGCCACGACCCAGGTCGGCCTGCCCGAAGATCGGTAGGATCCGGCGGGATCGGCTTCGGTAAGAGGGCGCTCAACAGAGTGAAGACGAGATCACGATCAGTCTAGCCAAGACTTAGAAGTCTATGACGACTTCGTTCGACCCGTATAAACGATACATTTCTCTACTTCATCCCTACTACAATTTCTTACTATAGTAGGCTACATTTGCTGAAACCGAATGCTTGTTCAAGATTTAGTGCACTACAATTCTCAATTGTTGAGCTACAGACCGCTAGTCGTCTCTTTCTATGTATCTCGATCTCTCTGTATGAGTTTCTCTTTGTCTCTCTATGTCTCTCTATGTTTACGTTACTCTCTATCTCTGACGTTTCGACTATTAATTATTATTATTATCATTATAAATCTCTACCCAAGGTTATCAGTGATTCCTTGGGGTTTAAAAATAGCAGTAGTAGCAGTAATGTCATTATGAAAATCTGAACGCGTGAAAAGTCACTAAGAAATTCGAATCTGAGGTGCAGTTATTCCGTCACCACGTGGAGAGCAGTTAGATACTCAGTACTAAAGTACTTGCCTGCATGTGCAGCTAATGTTGTGAGATTGCAAGCAATAGGAGCCGAGTTAAGATCATCGTGGACACCAACAGTGAAGACAAAAGTGAAAGACGTAGCAGCACTATTACCCAACTGCATTACGCCAAATGCCGTTTTATTTGGGTTATTCTTTTAACATCTCTCGGGCGGATAGAGCGGCTACCTTTTATAAGAAATAGAGCTAGAAAGATAAGTAGCTAACTCAATCCAACGTTGTTTCAATGTCAAAAGGTCAAAATAGAAAAGCCATAACTCAGCCAAATATTGTTCTATTTGGATGATTCTTTAGCCTGTTTGACGCGCAATGCAACAGAGTGAGAAGACCAGTTAGGAGGGACAATAAAGAAATGGATTAGCGAATAGCTATTATCTTTTGAAGAATCCGCAGGAAACAACGCAAATTGTAGACACACCCATCATAAAGATCAAACGGACTTGGAAGCCAAGGCAATCAGTAATCAAAGATAATAATGAAAACCTCGTGGGGGACAAAAAAAGGGACTACGACAAAGGCAGCTGGAACTATGGCGCGTTTCGGGAACATTTGAAGAAGCCGATGGATTAGTGCCTACACCAAGGTGAAGATTAACCAAGCGCGTGCATTTAGCGTTCTAATATGTACGTGTGAATCGTTCACGTTGCACAACAAACAGGACAAGAAGAGTGAGATGAGATGCTAGAGAAGGATCATATACATAAATCGGCAGCATTTGAAACATCAAGTAAAGAGGTGCGAAGAACAATACAGTGCACCAGAAACATCATGCTACAAATAATGGAAAGGAAGCTCAATATATTTGAACATATTCGTAGGATGGACAACACCAGGCTGATTGATTAATTAAACAGGTCGTGTTCGGAAAGATCGAATGCACATGGATTAGAGGCACAACAAACAAAGAATGGCTTGATGATGTCAAGGAGTGGCGCAAATTGGATGCGTACAAAGGCTGAGTAGTCTGGTGGCGAAAGAGCGAAACAAGTGGAGAAAGACAGCGTAACATGGAAACGACACAAACAACGTATGATCAGCAAATAAAAGGAAGGAGGAATCTGGAGAATTCTGGAGAACCTAACTCTTACAAATAATAGTCTACTATTTCGTTCTTTTGTTTTGATGGTGAATTGGTCAGTATATTTATATGTCTGCTCCAGGAAGTCTCTTGGAGCAAGCACCAATATGGTTCCACACTGTAACTAATATGGTTCCACACTGTAACTACAGTAATGTTTTGTTTTCAATTTCAGTTTCATGTGAATATTTTAAGAAGTGAAGTAAACCGTCAATCTACAGTCCAAACATGCAACAAGTCCAAAGTGTGTGCACAAAACGTGGATTCATCTTTCTGCTCTTCACAGTAACCTTTACAGCTCTGACCTTGATGAACATTCTCGATGTGTCTCTGACACATTTTCACCTGAATATATGGAGCGAAGGAGGTGTACAGATAGTGTTGAGTAGTTCTGGGTGTCACCGAGCCGAGCCAACTTTAAAAGAAATAACCACACCGTTTCCGGCCCTTATCCTTCTAGCATGTGGACATTTCCTAGAACGCATTCGACTATTCAACGCTGCTGTTGAACGCTTAAGAAGTCAACGGTTTATGCCAATTAAGAAAACTCAGGACTGGAATATAAGCGCACCTGATCAATTACATTTGCTAGCCGAGTGGAACGAAAGTTTCTTAAAGGAGTTATCTAATTACTCACAGGTAACGACCGTCATTCTACCCTGGCTGCGCAGACCTCAAAAAAGAGACGAGGAATGGAGTTCCTTGACCGATTCTTCAAACCTCCTCATTCGAGAGTATTACGAGTCAACTGCCACTGATCCTCTGTGTACATGGATCGAGACTCCGGGAAAAGTGGAATTCAGTTTTGACGTCATTAATAACTGGACGTGTAATCGAAACACGACGCGTGGAGCGATTCCGAGGTCGCTCTCTCTGCTCGCACTAAACGCAAAGCCTCCCTACAAAGGTTACTATTTTCCGTCAGCATTCCCGGATAAATTTTTTACTGAACTGCCTCGGATACTTCACTCTTTGCACATAGTTAGGTCTGGGATTGTAAATGGAGTTGGCGATGTGTTCATACAGAATGCGAAGATAGTTCCATATGCGTGTTTTCCAGATGCAAAATTAAATCCTCCAAAAGATATAGACAAAATCCCTCTTTACGATGAGGTATTCGTCATCGCTCAGTCATTCGGTGATCGTACTTACCATCGGCTGGCAGAAACAACACCACGAATTGCAATTTTTGTTGAATTTCTAGTTCGAAATCCAACGATAAAGATTCTGGCACCGCAGAACCAGGGCCGAATGGTTGAACTATTGGCGGTTTTGGGAATTAAGAGTGATCGCATAATTAGTGGTTGGTGTCGAGCGGAAATTATCTACTTACCGAGAGCAACCACATGCTGTTTTCCGCATTTCCTCGAGACTCAAGTTCTATCTCTACATTACCGACAATACCTCAAGAGAAAGTTTCCGAATGACACTCGAAACAAGATGGTCTTCATCCGAAGGACAAACCATCGCTATTTCCACAATCAACCTGTGATCGAAAGAGTCGTAGAAATGGCGGCGAAGGAATACAATCTAAGCTACGAAGTGTTTAAGGATAATCCGCCGCCTTCCTTTGTTGATATGATGCGTATATTCAATGCGGCTGTCATGGTAGTCGCACCTCATGGTGCCGGTTTGGCTAACCTCATCTTCTCCGAACCTGGAACGTTCGTCGTGGAAGGGGTTTGCAATCGTCCACACACGAACCTCTTCTTCCAAAGAACTGCTCAGGTACTCGGACATCGGTGGCACGGAATTCCATCTAGCGGCGGGTGTGTGCCTGGTGTAGTAGGCGAGGTCACGATCGAACCTTCCATCATGAACTATACAATTAGAGCCTATTTAGATTTGTGGGATGCCATTGCTTTCAGAAACACTTCTGTCTGATGTCACTTTGTAACAAAACTGTCTTGGACTTAGTCAAACAAGATGCTAGAGTGCATCAGGGTACCGGGTTTTAACGCTTATCTCAGCGGCTTATTCTCCACAGGTGTCTGCAAGGTTCTTAGTTGGGTCATTCCTGCAATTGTGTGTAAAATAGACCTGAGAAAAAATATTTTTTCAACATCTTTTTTCAGAAAATTTGACGTGGCGTTTGTGTAGATATGATATTGGTAAGAGTTGACGCAAATTATGCAATCTTAAAGACCACTAATAAAGCTGTGATCCGCGTGTGAGTTGGTATGTCTGTCGTAAACTTGTCAACCCTGTTACCGACAAAAACGGTAGTATGTGGGTAGGTAGAAGCTGTTCTATATTTAGAACGATGGTGCTCCTAGCAGCAGTAGGTGTCCCCAAGTTAAAATAATATAATAAATGAAACTGAAAAATATTCAATACATTTATTCAATAATTATCATTACAAATTGTGTGTACTATGCATAGCAATCATGACATATCTTCAGCAGTAGACAAGTAACCACAACACAAATAGTAATTAAACTTTCAGGAATATAGAAATGTCAGGCACTCTATTTGAGTGTATGACATTTATCATCTTCAATTAATTATTAGACACTGTTTTATAATGTCAATGGCTGGTAACAGAGTTGACGGGTAACAGAGTTGACATGCCAGTAACAGAGTTGACGGGTAACAGAGTTGACATGCCACTAACAGAATTAGCAAACATACCAGATAGTCACATTCAAGAGTAAGCTGTGATAGTAACACGCTAATAACATATGTAATAACAACTAACATATAGTTTGCACCAAAGTGATGGTAAGAAAATGCAATGTTAACAACAGGGAAACAACTAAGAACGGGTAACAGATTTGACATTCCAGCTGACATGCCAGCTGGTCACCATGCATTTTTTCCATTCATGCGCTTCTTCCGCTGGTCTCTAGCAGACGTTGGCTTATAGTCCTCAATTTCCCTAAAGACTGTTTCTTCTGGCATGCCAATGTTTCCTTTTCCAGGTACTCCTCCATTTTGGCAGGATCTCCATTACGTCGTGCACAATAACGCCTCTGCTACTCTTCCGCTAATAATTAGCCATACCTCATAACCTGTTGATAACAAACATCAATCACGAATGAGGAGTGTGCTTTGATATAACCAGAAATATAATGCAGACCTATGTTTGGTCAACTCAATTACAGACATGTCAACTCTGCTGCCCCTACGCGGTAACAGGGTTGACGGTAACAGAGTATGACATTTTTCGCGAAAACCATGTTTTAGCATGATACTTCACCTTAATATCACTAACTCTCGTCTTCAGACTTTAGATTACTTTAATATGATGATGATCTCTGCAAGAAAAATGGTAAATATTAGCACCATCATGGTCATACTTTGGTAACAGAGTTGACTAACTTCAAATATACGATATGAAAATGCTCCAAAAACAGAAATTTTAGAGCTATAAGACGTATATAAAATCAACCAACCTTCTCATCAATGATAAACCGCGTAGTATTGATCCGCCTGATGAATTAAATAAAACTAAATATATCAATGTACCATTCAAACTGTGACTTGACCATTCAAACTGTTAATAATAGTTGACGGTAACAGAGTTGACAAAATTCCTAGGGACACTCATTATCAAAGAGATACTCAAAGAGATTACTGTTATGTGCTCTGATACAGAAAGTACAACTAACTTAGATTAAGGCCAGCATATGATGTTATGAGAATATTTTACAAACAGACAAAAATTACACACTGTTTGAGTAGGACGATCAAGTTTATTACCACCAAATGTAGAAGGGACAACATTATATACTGTACCCCTCTGATTACAAAAATATTCCAGGGTGCCGTATATTGCAATATCAATTATTGTTTTCAGGCATTTTAAATCAAATAACATTTGTATATTTACGTAGTAAAGTATTTTGATCTAACCTGCTCATATTATTGTGTGTCCGCAATCAAACATGTCTGGGACATGATATTTAACCGAATTGAAAGAATGACCCAGTTGTGTCTAGCATCGTCTGAATGACACGAAGAGAACTATAAGAGAGGCAGCTGGATTTGGTGACTAGATGAGCTGATAGCAAGTGGACAGCGTTACCACAGAAACTGTTTCAGGGAGTGTGAGTGGCGTGGACTCTTGGCAGAATAGACTATCATAGATCATTATATTATTCATGCTCTTTCGTGGCCTTCGCCATTTCTCATTCAAACCCCAGCTGAAAATTGACTCTGTCCCCGCTGTCTCAATATCTACTCGAAGCTTGACTACTGTAATTCACCCTTCCTGAATCCACTCAAAGTATACATTTGAAACTATCTTAATTTCGTTTGCTCGAACTGACACCAGGACACCCAAATATCCCCGTATATCACCTTATCCTTAAGTTGTTCCTTCGGAAAATATTTCTCAACGCATTCATTTCAAAAGTCTGTTTCTTCTAAACTCTCTGCAATACAGCCAACCCACGTATTTACGAGTAATCTTGACCATCCAATCACCCCGAGGAGAGAGTTGAGGAAGCGGAGAAGTGTTTCCGTTCCTTGCCTTCTTTAGAGTAAATAATTATATAGACTATTGTCTATATGAATCTATGCTGCGTTTTGTTAAGCTATTATATGTATACAATTATTGCCTAAATGTTTTGGAACTTATTTGAGGACTAGATAAAATTGCATAGAAATTTTGAGCGTCGTGGTTTCTTTTATAGTGAGTTATCTGTTGCAAAAATATACGAACGTTTTATAAAGGTCTGTCGCGTATAGATATAGCGAAGTTTGACAAATGTTATGTTGACGCTTAGACCTCTTCTTTGTATATTTAAGTTATACAACGGGTACATGTAGAAGCTGATTTGGATTTGGTCTTCCACAGAGTCCGTAACACTTGTTATTTCATTTTGCTCATGAGAGTTGTTTCTGATATTGATTTTTTATGGGGCTGTTTTTTATAATGTACATTTAATATAATAAACGAACAGAAATGTAATTCAACTTTGCCTGTTACGCTGATA
The DNA here is from genome assembly GCA_020284085.1 of Aporrectodea caliginosa. NCBI lineage: Eukaryota > Metazoa > Annelida > Clitellata > Crassiclitellata > Lumbricidae > Aporrectodea > Aporrectodea caliginosa. The sequence continues at coordinate 419,151 of JACEVL010000099.1, forward strand.
GGTGGCGCTGCAAGGTCTTACGGTACGTAACTAGATTCATTTCATTGAAGCAGGTAGAGAGGGAGAGGGAGAGGAAGAGGAAGAGGAAGAGGAAGAGAGAGAGAGGCAGGTGCATAGGCAGAGGCAGAGTGGGATTTTATGGGACAGGTGGAAAAGAAGTGGAGGGACCTGGAGGGAAAGAGGAGAGGGAAGGGGAGCGGGAGGTCGAAAGGGAGGGGAAGGGAATGAGACAAGAGGAAGAAGGCCAGAGGTGGGGAAGGTAAAGGGAAAGGGGAAGGAGGAGGGGAGGAACGAGGAAGAGGAGGGGAGGGGAAAGGAGAAAGGGGAGGGAAAAGAAGGGGAGAAAAGCAAGGAGAGGGGAGCGTAGAGCCAAGGGGAAGGGAGGGGATGGAGAAGTGAGGTCGTACGGAAAAGAGAGGGGAGGGAATGGTGGGATGTTTGGGGAAAGGGAAGGGGAAGGGGAAGAGAACGGGAAAATGAAGGGGAGAGGAGGGAAGAGGAATGGGGGGAAGGAGGGTGAAGGGGAGTGGAAAAGGGAATGGGTTGGTTTTTGGAAATGGCGAGGCAAGGGAAGGGAGGGCGAATGAGCAGGTGTCGGAAGGGTAGGGGAAGAACTGATCGCACGCCTCCCTCGTTTCTCTCATATCTCGACTTTGTTGACGAATAAATTACAGTGGCTTCTAATTGAGTTTCGTATCCAATGTAAAACACACCACTTGGTCTCTGAGCTCACTATGGCCAGGCTCCAAAGTAACTTATCCAAGCCCTTTATCCCTGCTTAAATTGACTTATATCATTACGAACATACGGTACATTCTTTAATAGGCTAACCTGTGGACAAAAAAGAGCTAGGAACTTAACTTAAAGTTTGTAAACAAGCTGCGGTCATGTCAACTTGTGTCAGAATAAACGAATATTATTACTGTGTGTCATTGTGTGATCTCTTCCATAAACCGGACTCTGCTCTCTCTCAGGTTCCTTCGCCCTATAGGCCTAGTTGATAGATTTGACCTCTTCGTCCCCCGGACCAGGACAGCCATTGCTCAACGCCGCGCCTTTGCAATTGTGCGTCCTTCTTTGTGGAATAACCTTCCCCACAAATTCGGGCTGAGATTTTTGCAGGTAGTTTATCCACATCGGTCCGTTGCTTCAAAACTTATCTGTATTCTCGGAGTGCTGACGCTGGACGCGCCTCATTACTGCTAGAGCCGCTTCATAAATGCTCAGATGCTATACAATACGATACTACACTCATTTAATTCCAGTGGATCGCACTCCTATCGTATACTTATGAGAGTCATTTCAACCGTCTTAGGACGGGAAAACGGCTCCAGGAGATGATTGTGCATCGATCGAGATCGAGGCTTGACAGCATGCAAATGACATGTGTCAAGTCGGGGCTCAAAGGGTGGAAAGCATGAATATTCTGGGCGTCACCCTCGTAGAAAAATTTGGCTTCGACAATCACACAGACAGCATAATATGTAGCATATCTAGTCAGTCACTCATGCTTCCCGTGTGCTGGGGGCCCACTGGTTATCAGGTTCAACACTCCACGACGTTGTCCGTGCTACTACTCTTACTAGGATTTTATATGCCTCTGCTCCCTGGTGGAAGTTCGGGGGTTAGAAGGGGCAGACACGCCTACAGGCGCTACTGCGGCGGCTGGTCCGGCTGCGACACCTGCCTGAAAACAACACAAGGTATTCACACGCGCCGCTTCGGTCTGCGCGTGCAGATCAGGGCAATGTTCTGCATGAGCAACTGCTCCTAATTAATACTGTGCGTGCTACGCCCACGCAAAGAAGAGAGAATTCTATCTGATGCAGACAGTCTGGCACGCAAAACTTTTATTATTAGGATGATACACTTCATAAGATACACCAAAATGCGGTAAGCAATTCGTTCAATAAAGGATATGCCTACTTACTTACTTAGTTACTTAGAAGATAACAATGGTTTAACATTCGTAGAATGTTTGGTCATCAAACCACTGATGTTTCTGAGGGACTGCATGGTCGCCTGATGAAGTGACCGATAGCTTTGTATTCCTGTCCTCGCTGTACACACACACACACACGCACGCACACGCACACGCACACGCACACGCACACGCACACACACTCACACTCACACGCACAAATGCGAATAACCACATCAACGTGATATGTCAACGCACACCCTTAACAGTAACTGATATGCTTTCATATATAAACAAGTGAATATGTATACATATATATATACTGTATATATATATATATATATATATATATATATATATATATATATATTTCCCCATATATTTGTAGTCTTGCTGGCACATTTTGTCAACATATTTATATGCTGGATCGTTTAATTTGTTGTTTTAACGTTATATCTTTCTTTCCAGTGACAACAGTAATTTATTTATTTTCAAACATTTCAGTTCTGCATACACATAATTGGAAGTGAATCAATCCAATAATCCAATAATCTCCAGCCAAAACATGGAACAAGTCCAAAGTTTAGCAACAAAAAGGGGAATCCTCTTTCTCTTCATCACAATAACCTTTACAACTTTCACATTGATGAATATTTTCGACGTGTCTCTGATACATTTTCACCTGAATATATGGAGCGAAGGCAGAGTGCAGATAGCATTTAATAATTCTGTGTGCCACCGCAACCATGCAACTTTACAAGAAATAACCAAACCATTTTCGGCTCTTATCTTTCTGGCGTGTGGACATTTACTCGAACGTATACGACTATTCAACGCTGCGCTTGAACGATTAAGAAGTCAACGGTTTATGCCAATTGAGAAAACTCAGGACTGGAATATAAGCGCACCCAATCAATTACATTTGCTAGCCGAATGGAAAGACAGTTTCTTTAAGGAGTTATCCAATTACTCACAGATAACGACCATCATTCTACCTTGGCTACGAAGTCCTCAGCAAAAAGAAGAGGAATGGAGTTCCTTGACCGATTCTTCAAACCTCCTCATTCGAGAGTATTACGAGTCAACTGCCACTGATCCTCTGTGTACATGGATCGAGACTCCGGGAAAAGTGGAATTCAGTTTTGACGTAATTAATAACTGGACGTGTAATCGAAACACGACGCGTGGAGCCATTCCGAGGTCGATATCTCTGCTCGCACTAAACGCAAAGCCTCCCTACAAAGGTTACTTTTTTCCGTCAGCATTTCCGGATCAATTTTTTACTGAGCTTCCTCGAATACTTCACTCTTTGTACATAATTAGGTCTGGCATTGCAAGTCCTTTCGGCGACGTATTCATACGGAATGCGAAGATAGTTCCGTATGCGTGTTATCCAGATGCGAATTTAAATCCTCCGCAAAATATAGAAAAAATCCCTCTTTACGACGAGGTGTTTGTCATCGCTCAGTCGTACGGTATTCTTATGTACCATCGGCTGGCAGAAGTGACACCAAGAGTTGCTGTCTTTGTTGAATTTCTAGTTAGAAATCCAACTATAAAGATTTTGGCACTGCAGAATCAGGGCCGAATGGTTGAACTTTTGACGGTCTTGGGAATTAAGAGTGATCGCATCATTAGTGGTTGGTGTCGAGCAGAAATCATTTACCTACCGAGAGCAACGACATGCTGTTTTCCACATTTCCACGAGACTCAAGTTCTATCTCTGCATTACCGACAATACCTAAAGAAAAACTTTCCTCCCATCACTCGAAACAAGGTCATCTTCATACGACGGACACACCATCGTGTCTTCAAGAATCAATCTGTTATCGAAAGAGTCGTAGAAATGGCGGCGAAGGAATACAATCTGAGCTACACAGTGTTCAAGGATAATCCGCCGCCTTCCTTTGTTGATATGATGCGTATGTTCAATGCGGCTGTCATGGTAGTCGCACCTCATGGTGCCGGTTTGGCTAACCTCGTCTTCTCCCAACCTGGAACGTTCGTTGTCGAAGGTGTTTGCAATCGTCCACACACGAACCTCTTCTTCCAGAGAACCGCTCAGGTACTCGGACACAGGTGGCACGGAATTCCGTCGAGCGGTGGGTGCAGTTTCGAACCAGCTCCTGGAGTGGTAGGCCTCGTCACGATCGAGCCTTCCATCATGAACGATACAATTAGGGCCTATTTAGATTTTTGGGAAGCGACAACTTTCAAAAACACTTCACGTTAAGTCAGTGAAGCCGTCTTTTGGTATTAGTTTCGGAATCTAGTGTGCATCAAAATACCACAATTTCATTTCAGGCTTCAGTTTGCAACTCATTGTACGCAGTGCTATTAAAGAAGCGCTGTAAAATTTGTCAAAAGTGTCCACCTCTAACGCATACTTTCACTCTGGTTTGTTTAACGCTCTGCCTTATATAATTTGTACATATTGTGGAGTAACCCATCCCGGACGTGACCTCCAGTAGGCCTAGCGGCTAGGCCCTAGCCTATTATGTTAACAACAGTTACTGATTTTCCATGGGTTTTAAATTATTAAAAAAGAAATGTTATGGTTGTTTGCTAAAGTCGGCAATAGGCGCGTTTAACTACATTCGGTGTGAAGTATTATCGGGTGAAATTTTATGATATTCGGAGCAACTTAGTAAATCCGGAGTTTACCCATAGCACTTATCTAAGTGAACAAGAAACCATAGGTTGCGACATTACGAAAGCCTTCTCTGGGCGACCGAGCGACATCAAAATCAAGAAATTAAAAATAAATGTAACAAAACAAGGAGACACAGGTCCATTACTTGATTTCAACATATAGGGATCATGCGGTGGAATAGGCAGTTACAAAGAATAAAGCAGATAGAATAAACAGAGATAAATTTCCGCAGGTAATTAGAGCTCCATTCATGTCATTAAGCTAAACGTTATTGGAAAACAGTTCAGTTCGTGTTAGAATCATCTATACTTATTTAAAAGCTAAAATATAACTGGACAGAGACGTTGTTGACCATGAGACGTGAGTATCATTTTTTTACTAGGAACGCTTCAGAGTCACAGGAATTCACTTGATGCATAGGCTACTAGCTTATTTCCAGAACATTAATTCATATTCAAATGCACAAGAAATTAGGTCTTCCCTGACACACCGCAGTATGATCACAAGTCAAAGTGTGAAAGGATGATTTACAAGTTTTTACAGGAATCAAATTTAACTGTACAGAAGCAACGCAAGGGGCCAATCTGTAATGTAATGTAGCCTACGTATTTCATGGCGATACCCACTCAGTCAGCCACACACAAAAATACCCAGTGATAGTCAATTCGACGACGTTGAATGCAGAATGAGACGAATCCAAAGAATGGATTTAGTACATCCACATACTGGCCGCTACAACTATGGACAGCGTCCAGCCGTGAAGTGTGGTAAATACAAAAATTGTTCATAATATTATTATTGTTATTGTCGTTATTATTGTTGTCGCTGTCCTTGTTGTTATTATTATTATTATTATTATTATTATCATCATCATCATCATCATCATCATCATCATCATCATCATCATCATCATCATCATCATCATCATCATCATCATCATCATCATCATCATCATCATTATCATTATCGGAATAAATTTAAATCAATCCGGTTCCAAGCTGAGGAAAACTTCTATGCTGCTGAGTTTTGCAAGCACAGTCATAACCTTAAAATAACCTGGAAAATTCTCAGAACTCTATTGGGCAATGCTGATACTAATGAAAGAGATGTAAAATCCCCCAAAATACATGGTATACCTACTACGGACCCGTTAGAAATAGCCACCAATCTCAATAACTACTCTACCGGCATTGCCCCCTCATTAGCCAGAACTATTGTTAATTTCACATCAACAATTGATATATGAGCCCCTCCCAATAAATTCATTCGGTTTACTTGAAGTGTCAAAAGAGGACCTAGCGGGGGCTAAGCAAGACTATCAAACCTTCCCACTCAAAAGGGGTAGATGACATAGACCCCACTATAGCACTACCAAGTTTACCTCATGTAATGCAACCCCCTATGGAAATTATAAATTGCTCCTTCAAATCAGGAATATTCTCACAGCATATGCACTAAAAATAGCAAAAGTAGTTCCTATCTTCAAAAAGGGATCGAGAGAGGAGGTCTCAAATTATAGAACCAGCTCTGTTTTATCATTCTTCTCAAAAAGTTTTGAAAAAGCAATGTATGAGCACCTCAATAATTATATTGATAAAACCAGTATCCTTTCCCCATGACAACATGGGTTTCAAACTGGGCACCCAACCTTTATGTCCCTTCTTAATATGCAAGACAAAATCTTTGCTGCAATGGAAAATAATAGACTTAGCTAAAGCATTTGATACTATCGATCATAATATCCTATTAAAAAATAAAGTATCTACGGAATGAATTCGTAATGCATAGCTAAACTGGTTTAAGAGCTACCTGGAGAACAGAATGCAACTAGTTTGCTGCAGTGCTGTTCACTCTCCCCTTAAACCTATCAAATATGGAACCTTCAAGGGTCCATTGTAGGGTCTCTGATATTTATTCTTTTTATTATTGACCTACCCAATGTTTCTTCTAGGTTATTCTTTACTGTGTGCAGATGACACCATCGTATTTAACTCCCACTCCTCTTTAGAAACATTAATTGACCATACAAACACTGAACTAGAGAAGGTCGCAGAATGGTTCCGAGTAAACAAACTAACCTTAACGCTGGACAGAATCAACTATGTATTATTTAGATCTTATAAAAAACCTCTCCTGCTTGGTCACCTAACATAGTCATCATGGGCACTCAAATTATTCAAGTGAAGTCCTGTAAGTTTCTGGGAGTTTATGTTGATCAACACCTCTCATGGAAAGATCATTATTATAAATAATATTTAATCAAAAATTGCAAAACTTTAGGAATCTTCTCAAGTATAGCAAGGGTATTACCATCCCAAGCCCGATCCACTCTTTACTATACTCTCATATACCCTTACGTATCCTATTGTAATGTAGTCTAGGCCTCCGCATAAGTCGATCCTCTCTAAGCTCCAGAATCTACGAAAAGGGCAGTTAGATTCATAACAAACATCGCCTACAGATACCACAGAGAGATTGAATTTCAGGATCGTAAAATATTGAAATTTGAACAGGTAAGGAGTTTTCAATTAGGAGTCTTCATGTATACAGGTACAACAATAATTTGCTGTCAAAAATTTATCAAGGATTTTTTTCAACGCATTATGGGTATCCATCATTACCCGTCTAGAAACCCCAATCCCCTCCTCATCCCGTTTGCCCGCACTGATACGTGACTCTCCTCCATTAAATGTGGACCTATAATTTGGAACGAAATCCCTCTGACCATGCGCTCCTTACCTCTTCTGCATATCTTTAAACGAGCCCTAGGCACCCACATTTTACGCACCTTTATCATCGACCCTGTAAACATCACCACATATTCATCTCTTCTTTAGTAGATTAAAGTACAGAAATGTGCACACTGATTGAAATTTAATATGTTAGTTAAGTAATAGTTAAGCCTCTTTATTGCTAAATTTGTTCCAAAGCTTATTTTTTTCAGTTAACGTAAATACCATTTGCACTACATTCCTTCCGAGGTGGCCCTGACCAGCGGGACCTTATCATCATCATCATCATCATCATCATCATCATCATCATCATCATCATCATCATCATCATCATCATCATCATCATCATCATCATCATCATCATCATCATCATCATCATCATCATCATCATCATCATCATCATCATCATCATCATCATCATCATCATCATCATCATCATCATCATCATCATCATCATCATCATCATCATCATCATCATCATCATCATCATCATCATCATCATCATCATCATCATCATCATTATTATTATTATTGTTTATTATTATTATTAGTAGTAGTAGTAGTAGTGTATTATTACTACTACTACCACTACCACTGCCACTGCCCTACCACTACCACTACCACTACCACTACCACTACCACTACCACTACCACTACCACTACCACTACCACTACCACTACCACTACCACACTACTACTACTACTACTACTACTACTACTACTACTACTACTACTACTACTACTACTACTACTACTACTACTACCATACTACTACTACTACTACTACTACTACTACTACTACTACTACTACTACTACTACTACTACTACTACTACTACTACAACTACTACTACTACTACTACTACTTCTACTATATTCTTTTTCTTAGTATTATAATATTATTTTTATTATAATTATTGTTATTATTATTATTATTGTTATTATTATTATTATTATTATTATTATTATTTTTATTTTTTATTTTTTTTATTTTAATTTTTAATTTTATTTTTTTTTGCCCCGAGGTAAACATGATCCCTCAGGGACTTCAAGATTAATTAAAATGATAACAGCCTGGAACGGTTATAATTATTGTTATTATTATTAATATTACTATTATTATTATTAATATTACATGGCATTATTATTAGATAAGATCAGATTAGATTATAACACTCCCTAACGCTGTGGTTCTCGTCGGAATACTCTGCCTGTGCTCTAGAGATTTAAGCACTTACTTAGCACTTATACATAATAATAATAAATAATAATAATATCTTTTCTTTAATTAAGCGCCTGACAAACGCACTGCGCTGTACATTTACATGTTATGCAATTGAAACAATCTTAGCAACTAACAGAGCAGATAGCCTGCAATACACGGCGCTAATAGCAGCCTACAAAGCATATCCGCCCTAAGGGGCTCGAACTCGGTACCTCTCGCTCTCTACGCCAGTGTGTTATCCAATGCGCTATCGGGCCCCCTGATAATGGTTTTGGAGACCAACGTCTCTCAGGCCGGGCTATAAACGGTTTGTCCTGAACGAGGCGGTGTTAAAAAATAGCGCTACAATGCAATAAAACACAGAATATTACAGTCGACAATATGTTAGTAATTTTAGTCAAAGCGATTGGTCTCTGCGCCTTTTAGTTAACCATTGAATGTCTAAGAAAGGTGCGTGGAGGCAATATATCGTATGTATACATCGAGGTCTGGAACCTCCTTTCGAGTTCCTCCTCTGTCTTAAATCTACAAGCGCCTAATAGCTAGGTTGCTTGATGGTGGCGTCGTGTTTGTTATCAGTTCCGTAGAGTCTCTGAAGAGCTATTTCTTTCTTATTAACTATTAACATCGATCGAGTCAATAGCTAATGCACAAGGCATCAACCGACTAGCCTCGACTTTTGTCGGTCATTCAGTGCACAAACCCTTTGCAAATATTTATTCTGGATAAACGTCATAATTCCTTTGAAGAGGAGCTATGCGAATGCTCAATCACGATCATGAAAGACTGCAAACGTGCAAGGACGTAAAGCATGCGCAAGTTTGAGTATTTGACAGCGGTTGCCAGGCGACTGGCCTGGACTTGTGTAGGTCATTCAGTGCAAAAGACCTTTGCAACTGGGCTGCCAACTGTTGATTTCGTTAAGCCGGGACGCCCCTGTAGTCACTCGATGCGCCATTACCAGTTTACTCTGTCCACAACACTGTATGTAAGGAAGCGCATAATTATACAGGATCTATTCTGCAGTCTACTGAATCAGGGATGGTTAGCAGCCCCGTTTTTTCAAATTTTGTCCATAAATGGGTTAGCCGTTATTGGTCTTCGCCAGGTAGCAGAATGCACCTATAAATACCGTTCTATATGCGCACACAAGCACCTTGCTACGGATGACTGCATGTGCAAAGTCTGTAATGGTCACGACTGACTGGAATTGGTGCCAGCGAAGAGAAGACAGATATAGTAGGAACGCATAGGCAGCTAATGCATCGTGAATTAGAGCAAACTATACGCATTAGGGTTCGACCGGTTTCAGCGTTGACCATCAGCACTATCGGAATTTAGGTAAACGTCATGCATTTTTAAAAATCGTTTTTGAATATTTGAGAAAAATAATTATTAAAATATTTAGGTCCAATGTGTCAAGTGCAAGATACCATAGTTTAAAGACAACTGCATTTGATAATACTCTCTTTCCAAAGTTCAGAATTACACTTGCGACCATTCGATTAAACATCGATGACCCTTGGTCGTTTGGAGTGAAGGACTTGCTCAAAGTCTTTACACGGTGACAGCCTCGAGGGAGTCTCGAACCCTTACTATCCGTGTTACAAGGTGAGCTCTCTAGCAATAATGGGTCATTCAATATAGCTACATTACCATTGACGCGATAAATTAATCGAGCTAGCATATAGGCCTAGATATGTTGAATAAACCATCACGAGCACAAGGATATTGCAATTGTAATTGTAACCGAACGCTTATTGGCGAAGAAAAGTTTATGTGTGGGGGTCTTTTGGACTGAGCAGAACTTCTACAGAAGTAACAGTTTGGGGAGACAGAAAAAAAGAAGGAATCTTGAGAAAGAAGCAGATCTGCAAACTCAAATATTCCATATATAAAAAAGTGAATCTACATTATATTTATCTTTGGACTTGTTGCATGGTGGGGCTGGAGATGTTTGGCTCTGACGCAGTTCGATAGCGGTACTGATTTCTGACCAGCGTAATAGAAATGTTCGGTTACAATTACAATTGCAATGTCCGGGGGGAAATGTCCAGGGGAATTGTCCGGATACCACTTGGAAGGACTGACGAGGGGATGTCGCGTGTGTAGAGGAGGAAGTTGAGGAAGCGGAGAAACATTTTCCTTTCCTTGCCTTCATAAATGTAACTTACATGTATATAGACTGTTGTTTGAATCTATGCTGCATTTTGTCATGCTAATAAATGTATAAATAGACTAAATGTTTAGAAACTCATTTGAAGACTAGACAAAATTGTATATAAAGTCGACTGTCTTGGGCTACTCGACGTTTCGAGCGTCGTGGTTTCTTTAATTCTGTGTAAACTGAGTAAGTTATACTGGGAAAGGCCTATTCTGGCTATAGTTAAGTTAGACCACGGGTACATGTGGAAACTGAATTGGACTTGGTTTTTCTACAGAGTCCGTATGACTAGTAATTTTATTTTTTTCATGAGAGTTGTTTTTAATATTAATCTAGGTATTGCAGCGGAACCAGTCGCCGCAGTAGCGTATGTAGGCATGTCCCCATTAAATAGATTAATATTAAAAACAACCCACGTTTCGAACAACTATGACAGATTATTGACACGTGCCTCTTTTTCATGTCTATTCCTTGTCCAATTGTTTAATAATTGTCTAATATTGTCTAGTATATTTAGTTTTGATGTGCTTACTCTAGTAATTAATGGATTTTTGGTCATTCTTTCATGTTTACTCTTTACTGTAGCCTACGTATTGTATCGGTATGGGGGTAATTGTCCGGGGGTTTGGCATGAAGGCTAATTGTCCGGGGATTATTGTCCGGGGGTTGTTGTCCTGTTACCATTTCGGAGGGACTGGTCGCCTGATAAAGTGACTGAAAACTTTTTACTCCTGTGTTTTTTATACACACAGGCACACACGCCAACACACGCACACACGCCAACACACCAACACACGCACACACGCCAACACACGCACACGCTCGCGCACACTCACACATCCACACACATTAATCTTCTCGTGTATCGATTGTGTATTCTGCAACTTACCTACGAGTGGTTAATATTATATTCACCTCAACAGAGATAATGCTCGTCATTTTAAATCATCACTGATCGTATTGTCCAAGTGTGTGACCACGTACACAATCATAAATATGAGTGCCACAACGCACACGGTAAACAGTTAACCGATATGCTTACAAAATAAACAAGTGAATATATATATATATATATATATATATATATATATATATATATATATATATATATATATATATATATGGGTATATTTCATATTTCACAACCGGAGGAAAATTCAGAAATAGAATTAGAAAAAAAGAAAAAAGTCATGCAAAATTAAAAAAATTTCTTACACAAATATTTTCATGGCAGTGCAGAAGCATACTTAATATCGAGCAGAGCTTAAATTTGACAGATTTGGCCTAATTTTTCATTTTAGTTTTTTTACTATATGAAAAACATACAACTTTGATTCCTAAATATTTACAACTCCGTTACTTTATAAATACACAGTTCAAAATGCCGCCACTGCTTATAATTGGTAATTAATTAGTTTTAAGTATGCATTAAAATGTTACACAGCTACCTAAATTATTATGACGATAAATTATATACATGTACCATCAATAAATTCATTTTAATAGAAATATAAAGTAACGGAGTTGTAGTAACGGAGTTGTAAAATATTCATAATAAGGTCTCCACGCTGACCGGACGAGTTAAGATATGAAAAATAGTTAGTTTATAGTGGCCAGGCTGTCAGTTTCAATATTATTTTTGAAAGAAAATATATATATATATATATACGCAAAATGCAATAATTACAGTCACGAAGTTGTAAATCCTTTTCATACTATAGCATTGCCGATAAATTTCTGAAATTGTCAACAGAAGCAAACATCCATATTGAGTTCTTGATGGTAAAATCAGTGCAGACATGTTCTCTGGCTCCCTGCTATCGAAGATGTCAATTAAAAAACGAGGGTTTTCAATTTATTCTACAGATGGCAGAAACCCATTCGTAACGGTGTTGTAAGCAATAATTGAAGACAGCGGGTTTTATTTATTTTTTAATTATGTAGTTCGTTAATAAGCTAATAAAAACCATATAAAGCAATGGATATATGTAATTTAATGATCTAAAAAATATAAAACATAAGCTCAGCGCTTCAACTGTTACCCAAACGTAACGTTGAATTGACTCGCCATTAGAAGGATCAATGAAATTTCGGGTTAAAATTGGACTTTATAATTTTATTCTGATACTAATCATCTAAATAACATAATAGAAATAATTTTTTATAACTAACTCATGCAATAAAATGTATTTAAAAATGATAAATTATAATTTTACTCTTTGTGTAAGCCGTACAAAGGAGAAGACGGAAATTTCTCTAATTTGCTGCCGGTTGTGAAATATACACATATATTCCTGTGTTCGTGTTGATATATTTTGTCAAAATATTTATATGCTGGATCGATTAATTCATTGTGTTAATGCCAATTCGTTCTGTCCGGTATCTACACTAATTTTCTTGTTTTCGAGTATTTCAGTTCTGCATACATATAATTGGAAGTGAACCAATCCAAAAATCTCCAGCCCAACATGCACCAAGTCCAAAGTTCAGCAACGAAACGCAGAGTCATCTTTCTGTTCTTCACCATTGGCCTAACTTTCACTGCTCTCACCTTGATGAACTTTTTCGACGTGTCACTGATACAGTTTCACCTCAATATATGGAGCGAAGGCGCAGAAGACCTACAGATAGCCTTCGACAGCTCTCTGTGCCACCGCAACGACTCAACTTTAACAGAAATGACTACACCATTTTCGGCCCTTATCTTTCTAGCGTGTGGACAGTTACTAGAACGCATTCAACAATTCAACACTGCAATTGAACGGTTCAGAAGTCAACGGCTGTTGCCAATTAAGAAAACGCATGACTGGAATATAAGCCCACCTAATCAATTGCATTTGCTAGCCGAATGGAAAGACAGTTTCTTTAAGGAGTTATCCAATTACTCACAGGTAACGACTGTCATTCTACCCTGGCTACGTAGTCCTCGACAAAAAGAAGAGGATTGGAGTTCCGTGACAGATTCTTCAAACCTCCTCATTCGAGAGTATTACGAGTCAACTGCCACTGATCCTCTGTGTATATGGATCGAGACCCCAGGAAAAGTGGAATTCAGTTTTGACGTCATTAATAACTGGACATGCAATCGAAACACGACACTTGGAGCCATTCCGAGGTCGATATCCTTGCTCGCACTAAACGCAAAGCCTCCCTACAAAGGTTACTATTTTCCGTCAGCATTCCCGGATCAATTTTTTACTGAGCTTCCTCGGATACTTCACTCTTTGTACATAATTAGGTCCGGTATTGCAAATGAAGTCGGCGATGTGTTCATACGGAATGCGAAGATAGTTCCATACGCGTGTTATCCAGATGCAAAATTGAATCCTCCAAACAAATTTAATATTGACAAAATCCCTCTTTATGATGAGGTGTTCGTTATCGCTCAGTCGTTCGGTGAAAATGTCTACCATCGGTTGGCAGAAGTGACACCAAGAATTGCAATCTTTGTTGAATTTCTGGTTCGAAATCCAACGATTAAGATCTTGGCACGGGAGACGCATGGCCGAATGGCTGAACTACTGACGGTCTTGGGAATTAAGAGCAATCGTATCATTAGTGGTTGGTGTCGAGCGGAAATTATCTACTTACCGAGAGCAACCACATGCTGTTTTCCGCATTTCCTCGAGACTCAAGTTCTATCTCTACACTACCGACAATACCTGAAGAAAAACTTTCCTCCCATCACTCGAAACAAGGTCATCTTCATAAGACGGACAAACAGTCGCTTTTTCAACAATCAATCTGTGATTGAAAGAGTCGTAGAAATGGCGGCAAAGGATTACAATCTGAGCTACACAGTGTTTAAGGATAATCCTCCGCCTTCTTTTGTTGACATGATGCGTATATTCAATGCGGCTGTCATGGTAGTCGCACCTCATGGTGCTGGTTTTGCTAACCTCGTCTTCGCAGAACCTGGAACGTTCGTTGTCGAAGGTGTTTGCAATCGTCCACACGTAAACCTCTTCTTCCAAAGAACTGCTCAGGTACTCGGACATCGTTGGCACGGAATTCCTTCAAGCGGCGGGTGTTATATGCCTTGGGCGAATGATGGAGTAGTAGGCTTAGTCACGATCGAGCCTTCCATCATGAACGATACAATTAGAGCCTACTTAGATTTATGGGATGCGACAACTTTCCGAAACTGATGTCACTTTAAAAACATGTCACGGACTTAGGCATACAAGATGCTAGAGTGGATCAAGGTACCGGAGTTTAATTAAAGACTTAACTCAGCGGCTTATAGGATAGGTGTCTGTAAGGTTTTAAGTAGTGTCTAGCAACGACTGAATGACACGAACAGTGCAATAGGAGAGGGAACTGTAGTAGGTGACTAGATGAACTGATAGCAGGTGATCAGAGTTGCCGCCATAGAAACT
This sequence comes from Aporrectodea caliginosa, assembly GCA_020284085.1. Classification (NCBI taxonomy): domain Eukaryota; kingdom Metazoa; phylum Annelida; class Clitellata; order Crassiclitellata; family Lumbricidae; genus Aporrectodea; species Aporrectodea caliginosa. The sequence continues at coordinate 434,224 of JACEVL010000099.1, forward strand.
TTTTCAGGTAATAGGAGTGACGTGGGCTCTTGACAGACTAGACTATCATAGATCATTATAATTATTAATGCGTTTTCATTACACTTGCAACACTTAATCCATGCCATGACTTAAAAGTGCCACTGCCCTCACTGTCTCCAATGTCCACTCGAAGCTTGACTACTGTAATTTAATTTAGTCAATTTACACCTACAGAACCCACTCAAAATAAGCATTTTAAACGTATCTTAATTTCATTTGCTGGAGTTGACACCAGGACACCTAAACATCACCGTTTCACACCTTATATTTAAGTTATTCCATAGGAAAACACTTCTGAACGCATTCGTTTCAAAATTCTGTTTCCAAACTCTCTGCAATATACCTTACGCACGTATTTGTTCGAAATTGTGACCATCCAATCACTCCGCTCTGTCTGATCATCCTCAGATTTCACTCGTGCTTCTCCCGCAGTAACACATGCCACTGCTCGCCTTGAATTTTAACTCTTCCAAATAGCGCACTGCTCGTCGACTTTGGAACAATCTCCAACCTAAATTCCGCAAATTCCCCGTTCCACTGCCCACCTCGTCGTTGAACCAACGGGTGGCAGCGCCTATGACTTGTTATTTCAATTTGTTCATGAGAGTCGTTTCTGATATTGACTTTTTATGGGGACTGTTTTTTTATGATGTACATTTAAAATAATAAACGAACAGAAATGTAATTCAACTTTGCCTGTTACGCTGATAGGTGGCGCTGCAAGGTCTTACGATACGTAACTAGATTCATTTCATTTAAGCAGGTAGAGAGGGAGGGGCAGAGGGAGAGGGAGAAGGAGAGGCAGACGCAGAGGCAGATGCAGAGGCAGAGGCAGAGGCAGAGGCAGAGGCAGAGGCAGAGGCAGAGGCAGAGGCAGAGGCAGAGGCAGAGGCAGAGGCAGAGGCAGAGGCAGAGGCAGAGGCAGAGGCAGAGGCAGAGGCAGAGGCAGAGGCAGAGGGGATTTGCTGGAAAGGTGGAAAAGAAGTGGGGGACATGGGGGGAAGAGGAGAAAGAATGGGAATGGGAGGTCGAAAGGGAGGGGAAGGGAAGGAGACAAAGAGAAGAAGGCCGGGGTGGGGAAGGTAGAGCCAAGGGGAAGGGGACGCAGAGGTGAGGTGGTACGGAAAGAGAGGGGAAGGAAATGGTAGGAGGTTTGGGAAAGGGAAGGGAAGGGGAAGGGGAAGGGAAGAGAAAGAGGACGTGAAGGGGAGAGGTGGGAAGTGGAATGGGGGGAAGGAGAATGGAAGGGGAGTGGAAAAGGGAATGGGTGGTTTTGGGGGAGGGCGAGGCAAGGGGAGGGAAAGGTGATGTATGGGGGATACTCTATTTCGTGACACCGGCATATGACGGTTGAGAAAATTTGTTTATAGGCGTCCATAGCGAAGCTCTCCTGAGGCTGTTGAGCATCTGTTCTATGTCCAGTGTCCCCCCCCCACCCATGCTGGGTAACCATAATCGTGCAGCTCTTCCGACTACTTCTTATTACCCACCGATGTATAGGCCTATCATCTGGGTTTGAAGACGACATCATTGTAGCCCTAACAAATAACAAATGTATCTCGGAATCTAGACCAAAATGAGGCAGAGTAAGCTATTGCCTTGTCATCGCTCTCATTCCCGCTCTATGTAAAGCTTATGGAGGCTCACTTCTCAAAATTTGTGATGGATGTTATCTTGTCGACGATTTTCGGTTCAGGATTAAGTTTGAAATGGATTGAACACTTTAATACTATAGTTCAGTATATGGCTGTTTTGGATGTTATTAAAGCGTTTGAAAGCGTTGTGCATTGTAAACTGTTTGACTCATAGTTATAGGCTACACCCGATGTACACCTCGCATTAGTCGCTGTCTAGGCAAAGGTGCGTTACGGTAGTTGTATTTCGTATTACTATTTTGAGGTCTCTTTCTTGTGTGAGGTTTGTTAGCCTAAGTTCATAAAGATTGTTGTTATGCTAGCTATACTGTCACCTTGACGTCGCGTCGGCAGTCACTTGACATTCATTTTTTTATTTATTGGCAGTTAACTCAGCGATAATGGTATGTTGCTACTGTGCCTATAGGGACTAGCCGGCAGGGTCCCACTGCTTTGGACTAATATCGTTTCTGATTCTATACTCTAGGTGACGCCCAAATTCCGTGGACGTCGTCAGCAAAGTATCTTTGGAGATGTTGACGTACACGTTTGGCCTCGACCCTGCGTATTATTTTCGATGAACTGATGGGGTGAGATCATTCACCACCGCTGCCCGATTCAATGGGCGCCACGCCATTAAAGAGTCCCGTGTACGGGTTGTACTTGACGGAGATTCCTTTGAGTCGCGTGATTAACTGCGGCTAATCACTGCCGTTCAATCCGAAAATTGTTAACCCATCTTTCATCTCCGTTTGTAACTGAATCTAAGTGCATGCTAAAGACCTTAAGAATCGATTAGTAGCCTAGTAGTAGCAGTAGTAATAGCAGTAGTAATAATAATAGTAGTAATAATGGTAATAGTAGTAATAATGGTAATAGTAGTTTTAGTAGTAGTGCTAGATTCCTAGTTTTAACGATTAAGACCCATTATGTGAAGCTCTAGTCACTGATTTTCCTTGAGTTTTGATGATGATGATGATGATGATGATGATGATGATGATGATGATGATGATGATGATGATGATGATGATGATGATGATGATGATTATCAGTACAGTAACTATTATTATTATTATTATTATTATTATTATAATTATAATAATAATATTATTATTATTATTATTATTATTATTATTATTATTTTTGCCCGAGGTAAAAAGAATCCCTCAGGCTCTAAGATACTAAGCATAGTTGTGTTTTACGGGTTCTCGTCTCCATCGTGTTATTATTATTATTATTATTATTATTTATTATTATTATTATTATTATCATTATCATTATTATTACTATTATTATTATTATTATTATTATTATTATTATTATTATTATTATTATTATTATTATTATTATTATAATTATTATTATTATTATTACATGGCATTATTATTAGATAAGAGCAGATTAGATTACAACGCGCCCTAACACTTTCGTTGCCGTCGGAATACTTTGCCTGTGCTCTAGAGATTGACGTACACATATCGCTTTGGAGTCCGAGTCTCTCATCGCCACACTTATGGCACAATACTGAATGACGCAGCGCTCGTGAATAATCTGGTGCCCTTCACTTGGCTTTCGAGTAGCGCTTTAGAAGCTTGGAGTTTGCGATTACGAATGAGATGCGCTGCGGGAATGGAAGCCAGTGCGTTATATCGTATACAACAGAGGTGTCAAGCCTTTTTCAATGGCGGGCCAGTGGCAATATTTTCCAGCAAGTGGCAGACCAGGGTGCCGAAGGCGCCTTAGCAAAATGGGGGTTGGAGGTCTCGTAGGGGTTCGGTGAGCCCGTCGACAAAAATGTTTGCAAAACTAAATCTTAAATGGTGCATTTTTTAGCATACAAACAGTCAAATTAGGCTTTAAAATCTTAATTTTGATCTTCATTATCGGTCACAAACATAACAACATAAAATTCATTAAGTCTTAAAACTGATAAATGTGAACATTTATTCTTAAATTGTGTGGCCAGAAAAAACATCGTCGGTGGGCCAGTTCTCACCCGCGAGCCGGCTCTTTGACACCCCTAGTATTCATGGATTACCAGCCTAACTACTCTACTCCATGGCCACTTTGAAACACTTGTTTACGGCCGGCTGTTCGAGTTTAGTGTGCGAAAAAAGAACATTTGGTGAAGTGGATATTTACACACTAAACTCGAACAGCCGGCCGTAAACAAGTGTTTCAAAGTGGCCATGGAGTAGAGTAGTTCCCGGACAATTTGGGATCAATCCGGGACACGGGACGCACAAGGGCGGCTCCGGGACTATACGGGCGAACCCGGGACGGTTGGCAGCCCTATTTGCAACGTTGTTGACCACGACGTTTTAAAATTGTGCCCGAAAAGGGGTTCGCCGCAAATGGCCTTCGACAGGTAGCAGATTGTATTTGCGCGTATACCATTCTATATGCGTAAAAGCACCTTGTTACGGTTGACTGCATGTGCAGAGACTGTAACGGTCACGACTGACTGGAATTGGTGTCAGCGAAGAGAAGACAGACATAGCAGGAACGCATAAGCAGTTAATGCATCGTCAATTAGAGCAAACTATACGTTCGACCGGTTTCAGCGTTGACCATCAGCACTATAGGAAATTAGGTAAACGTCATCAATTTTTATCGATTTTGATAATTTAAAAACAATAATTATAAATATATCTAGGTCAAATGTTTCAAGTGTAAGAACACGTAGTTTAAAGATAACTGCATTTGATAATACACTCTTTCCAAAGTTCAGAAGTACACTTGCGACCTTTCGATTAAACATCTATGGCGTTTGGTAAATTGGAGTGAAGGACTTGCTCAGAGTCTTTACACGGTGACAGCCTCGATGGAGTCTCGAACCCTTACTCTCCGTCTTACAAGGCGAGCTCTCTAACCAATCGGTCAAAAGCAACGATATTAGTAAACACGGCGTGTTTGTTTATATACGACAGCTAAAGATTGTCTATAAAATATAACCTACATATACTTTTCGGTCGTGAGTTTTAATAAGGTAGACGCTTTATGCCGCATCTGTTGCAATTGATTTGCAGAGTCCAGAACATGCATGGTAATCCTCGGGGTGATCATGACTTAACATATCGGCTTTGAAATGCATATGAAAAGCATATGTGTCTAAGCTAGAGAGTCGATGTATGCTCTGCGCATCATGAGGACACATGGCCTTGCAGGACCAATGTTACATCATATGTGGTGCGAATGACCACTGTGTCCCGCTTGTTATAGCCTACGCGTCACCGGCATGGTGGGGGTTTTGTGGGGCAGCAGGAGCGCAATAGACTACAGTCCCTGATGGACTGTCTGGTCCGACTATGCTACCTACCCAGAGGGTAACCCAACATTAGAACAGCTGTATAGAACGTATATGATACGCAGAGTATTTTGGATTGAGATATTATTTAAATGTTTTGTTAGATTTCTGAAATTACGGCGATAGATAAACCGTTTAATTAGATTAGATTATATTAATAAGATAGTCGCTCCTCGACAAATATGATGTAGACGGGCATCGTAGACTGTTTTCTGTCGAATATGACTAGTCAGTAGTAAGTCGCATTTTGCAACTTGTAACATTTTAAGGAGCCCAGAGCACAGCTCAACCATGAATTCACAAACTTCTCAAACGTGTACGAAAAATTACTATATTATTTCATGTTCTTCATAAATATAGTCTTCTACGTACTGCCAGAAGCGTACTGCTATTTCCATTGTTAGAGTTACCTCAGCTATCACAAGCCAGTTTATTGCCAGCATACACGACGTCGCGCCGTATAAATGTTTGAGCCAGAGCTCGAGGGTACGCGTACCCTAAAATAGAATACTTAAAATACGTACGTACCTTTCAAAAAATAGAATACGCGTATGGTACTATCATACACGAAAATTTTATTTATGGATTACTCGGTGACCCATAGCCTACGTATAATCTGACATTAGTGCATTAAGTGCAATATATGCTGAATAATTGGATAAACATGGACCTTTAAATATAGCATTGCAGCAATTTACTACGCTGTATACTGGGTTGTGATTGTTTGCTTAAATTAAATTGAACATTCTTATAATGAGCAATGACGTGGTTAACGTATTTTTGTATTGTTTATGTACCATAAAATAGGGTACGTTAAAAAACGTACGTACTTTTCAAAAAATATAATACGTATGGTACGTACCCTCGAGCTTTGGTTTGAGCCTACATTTACATCTAAACCATATTTATGCAAGTTTGTCCTTGTGCATATATCATTTAACTACAATTATACATAATGGCGAAGCCGTGAAAAATCACGCCTGAGAATAAACGGGAGAAACCGGGTAAGCCGCTAGTTCGACATAAACTTGACAGTTTACACGGTGTAATCGACCGCCGAGACAGAAAAATTTGAAAAATACGAGCATGGGCGCCCACAGAAATATTTTGCAGAGTGGAGTAGGACCATGCAGTACAAAAATCTTTTTGGAAGGAAGCAGAAATTGTTTTGGCTTGCCCATATTCCAGTATTATAGGTCTTCATGGGTCACATATGGGAACAAGGGTGACTGTTTATGGGCATAGCCTACATGTTATAAGGGTACGAATTTGAAAATATATTTGCATAATAGTTGAAGATCAACTTTGCAATATAATAAATAAACAAAAGAAGACAATAAGTTTAAAAATCTAGATTTATCTATTTCCAGTTTTGACCTCGGCAATTGCAATTAATTTCCTAATATTCTACCGAGAATTAGTTTAGCGATTTTCGGGAAATTTGGATTAACTTTTTCCGCCGTGTTGTCAGTGTTGCAATACACTACACGCCATAATAAATCAATGTCGTTCTGTTTAACTGATGATCCGGTGTCTTTAGGGGTCGTCCATTAATTATGTCAACAAATTTTAGGCAGTTTTTGACCCCTCCCCTTGTCAACAACTGTCAAACATTGACGGACCCCTAAAAATTAGGTCAACAATCCCAGAACCCCCCTACAAAAAAGAAACAAAATGGCTCAATACATGTAGAATCATTTTTTTAAATTTTTTACACTAAAAAATGCAATCTCGAATTTCAAAATATATGAGTTTAGTTAATTACCAGCTTTTTAGTAGTATTAAACATTAAGCAGTTTATACATTTTTAGCATTTTGTTAATGTTTTCGCTACCATTTGGAAGGGTCTGTGTTGAATTATTGGAGAAAAATTTCTTGACGTCAACTTTTACCGAACCCCCCTCCTCCTTGTCAACAACTGTCAAACTTTTCCAAACCCCCTCCCCCCTATTTTGTTGACATAATTAATGGACGACCCCTTACCTCCTTTAGTTCCTTTGTTTAAGTCAATATGCACGTAAACGAAATGTCAGAATAACCTAGGCCTATCTTTATTATTTACAATTAATAATATTCTTCATTTTATATATTTTAATTCAAAACCCGGGGAGGGGCAAGTGCGCACTTTGTCCAACGTGCGCGTGCCCATGACAGCTAATCTGATATGGCTACTATAGCGCCGTAAAACTATGTTCGGAGTGTAAGCAAGCTGGGAGAGACGAGTCAGGTAGTAAAATAGTTATTTGATTAGTTAGTCTGTTATGTTGACATTCAATTTAGTGTATTTTCGGTACTTCAGACAATTAATGTGCTGTGCAGACTTCGAAAGCCTAAACGGTATTAGAGTTCATTAGGAACAAACATCTATATTAGTAAGCGAACGGTTCTCAAATCATTCAAATCGGTTCTCAAAATGGCACTAGCGGGCCTCGACGAACACGCGTATACATAGAACCAGTTTAGAACGAGCATGTAGATTAAAAACGTGTGAATATGATCGATGGGTATGCACAACTTAATCTCAAAATACACACGTGTCCAGAAATACTTCTGTCGGCATATATTTTAGTTAAACATTTAGACATCCTCTTGTCTTGCTCCACGTAGCTATGTTGAAGGACCAATTATTTCTCTCCCAAGCAGTCGGTAATTTCTGCTCAGCAAAAGAGTATTGGCTCTATGAATATTGCGCTTTGTAAACGAAAGAAATTTATTACTCTCTGCCTGCTTTGTGCTCGCTTTGGCCAAAAATATATTCGGCATGCAGTCTGCTTATTGGCGAAGAAAAGTTTAGTGTGTGGGGTATTTGGACTGGGCAGAACTTCTACAGAAGTAATAGTTTGGGGAGACTCTGGAATTGTCGTTTTATCTGTCTAGCTGAACAAAGATCGTCTGAATTTTCAACGGTACTAAATCTGCCAATGTGTAAGCCACCGCTCAAAGAATAATTATTGTTCTCTTTAGGACCGCTTCATAGACAGCCATGCGTATCGAATCATCACTGATGCGAAGGACATTTACTGTTAAGATGTTGTACGCTTGGGAAACTGTTTACGACATAAGTGCTACGACTTTAGATTCTGTACAACAAAGTCGGCTAATAAATAATGTAGGCTACTTACTTACACTGGCCTTACGTCGTGTCTTGGCACATACAAAAGCTACATACATATATATACACACATGTATGTAACTATGCATGCATACACACATACTAGCGTAGGAAGAACCCTGGATGTTAACATGTGGGGGGGGGAAGCGAGCAGATTGGCTGTTGTGTTGAATCGGTTCGGCCACGACCCAGGTCGGTCTGCCCGAGGATCGACCGGATCCTGCGGCTTCGGTAAGAGGGCGCTCAACAGACTGAAGACGAGATCTCGATCAGTCTATAATAGTCAAGACTTAGTATGACGACTTTGTTCGACATGTATAAAAAAGGTCAAAATCAAGAAAAAACCGCCATTACTCTGCCAAATATTGTTTTATTTCGGTGATTATTTTATCTGTTTGTCGGGCAATGCAACAGAGTGAGAAAATCAGCTAGGAGGGACAAGGAAAATGGTTTAGTGAATAGCTATTATCTTTTGAAGAATTCGCAGGAAACAACGCCATTAATTTTGTAGACAAACCCATCTAAAAGATGAACCAGACGTGGAAGCCAAGACAATCAGTAATCAAAGATAATAATGGAAACCTCGTGGAGGACAAATAAGAGAACCATCAGAAAGGCAACTGGAACAATAGTGAGTTTCAGGAATAAGTGAAGATAATCAAAACACGTGCAGTGTCGTGCATTCAGCGTTTTAATATTATGTGCGAGTGAATCGTTCACGTTGCACAAACAGGACCAGAAGACTGCTGGCATTTGAGATGAGATGCTACAGAAGGATCATATACATAATATGGCACTAGAAACATCAAATAAAGAAGTACAAAGAACAGTGTAATGCACCAGAAAAATCATACAATAAATAATGGAAAGGTGGCTCAATTTATTTGGACATATCCGTAGGATGGACAACACCAGGGTGATTAAACAGGTCGTATTCTGAGTGATCGACGGCGCATGAATTAGAGGTAAAACAAACAGAGAACTGATTGATGATGTCAAGGAAATGTGCAAACTGGATGCGTGCGGAGGCTGAGGAGTCTGGTGGTGCAAGAGCGAATCGAGTGGAGAAAGACAGCGAAACATGCGATCGACACCAACGGGTGATGAGCCCACACACAGGAAGAAGAAGGAATCTTGAGAAAGAACTATTCTTTCAAACTCAGTTATTTCATATATAAACAAGGGAATACATATTTATCCTTGGACTTGTTGCTTGGTCGGGCTGGAGATTTTTGACACTGACGCAGGTCGAGAGCGCTGTTGATTTCTGAGCGCGCTATATAAATGTTCGGTTACAGATACAATTACAATTACAATATCCTTGTGCTCGTGATGTCCATAATATATTACCTTACCTTGTTACCTTGTGCTGTCAGTTCCTTGAACTCTAGCGACCGTCATGATCAAGCCTCTCCATTTCCTTCTGTCCGCCGTCGCATCTCTCAGTTCTGCCAAATTCATTCCAGTTGTTTCATGTATTTCGTCCATCCACTTTTTCCTTGGTCGTCCTTGTTTTCTCCTTCCCTCTCCACATGCTAACATCATTTCCTTTTCCAATCCATCTGATCGCATGACATGACCAAAAAACCTCAGCTTTGCTCTTAGCACTGTTTGTTGTAGTGTCTCTTCCTTCTCAATTCCGATACTCCGGCGCACCCAATCGTTGGTCCTTTTCTCTACCCATGATATTCTCTGCATCTTCCTCCATATCCACATTTCGCCTGCGTTAATCTTTTTTCTCATTTTCTTGGTCATTGTCCATGTCTCGCTGCCGTATGTTACTGTTGGTATGATCAAAGCCTTCACCAATCTTTTTTTCGTGTCTATACTCACATGTTTGTCCTTCCATATTTTTCCAGACCATTCATTGCAGCTTTTCCTATCGCCACTCTACGATTTATTTCCATATCACACTTTCCCTCTTTTTCTATTACTGATCCCAAAAACGTGAAGCTAGTTACTGTTTCTATTTCCTCTCCGTCTACTTCAAAACTGTCCTCCTCTTCTGTTGTCATGATCTTTGTCTTATTTATATTGAAGTAGAGTCCTGCTTTCTCGCTTTCACTCTTGAGCTTTCTTATCAGTTCTACCAAATCGGATTTTTTACCCGCCAATAGTGTTGTATCATCAGCGTATCTCAGATTGTTCATTATTCTTCCCGTTATCTTTATTCCTTCCTCAGCCTCATCCATTCCCGCCTGCCTCATTATCCTTTCAGCGTACATGTTAAATAGGAAAGGAGACAGAATGCATCCTTGCCGCACTCCCTTCCTTATCCTGAATCTGTCAGTATCTCCATATTCAGTCCTTATCACCGCTATCTGATCTTCATACAGACCCCTAAGAAGTTGTACCAAGTGTTTCGATATTCCCATTTCTCCCAAGGTTTTCCATATCAATTCATGATTAATGCAGTCAAACGCTTTGCTATAATCAATGAAGCATATGTATACTTTCTGTCCATACTGCCTTTGTCTCTCCATTATCCACCATATATATATAATAATAATAATTCCTTTATTGAAACAATCCGGTTGACACATCGCAACCGGTACAGTTTACAGTTATGCAATTGAAACAATTCACAAGAACACAAATGACAGAAGACATAAATCTTAACTACTAACAGAACAGACAGCCTACAATACACGGCGCTAATAGCAGCCTACAAAGCATGTCTCTCCTACGGGGCTCGAACTCGGTACCTCTCGCTCTCTACGCCAGATGTTATCCAATGCGCTATCGGCCCCCCACCTATATTGTCTCAATCCTAAGTCGTTCTTTCCAGTAACTACAATAATTTATTTGCTTTCAAATATTTCAGTTCCGCATACATAATTATTATAACTCGAAGCGAATCAATCCAATAATCTCCGGCCCAAGACGCAACAAGTCCAAAGTTTTGGCACGAAACGCGGAATCTTCTTTCTGTTCTTCACAATAACCTTTACTGTAACAGCTCTCACCAACCTTCGCCGAAATGGCGAGCAAAGCCGATGACTGTTTGCTGCGATCAGAACTAATGACCATCATGTTCTACGCCGCCATGATGCCCTCGACTCCGGGAGACTACACACACCCTCCGTCCTAGGCCTCACCAATTCTCACTTCCACCTAAGGACACAAAAACTTTATTCCTGGGCTGCTTTACAAGGGCATATTTTAAACCTAAGACCAATTTACATCAAATATTAGCTAATAATATCCTGGACCAAACTTTAAATGAATAGCCAGAAGCCTACACATTTTTGTTTTCTATCTTTCTTGTAATCGCATTGCGTTCTGACAATGTATTATGAATAAGCAACCAACGAACTACCTACTTAACTAACCAACCAACCACCCACCTACCTAACTAACCATAATAATTCTTCCTTTATTGAAACAATCCGGTTGACACATCGCAACCGGTACAGTTTACAGTTATGCAATTGAAACAATTCACAAGAACGCAAATGACAGAAGACATAAATCTTAACTACTAACAGAACAGACAGCCTGCAAACACAAAGCACGTGCGCCCTACGGGACTCGAACTCGGTACCTCTCGCTCTCTACGCCAGATGTTATCCAATGCGCTATCGGGCCCCCCAACCAACCACCTATCTACCTTACTAACCAACAAAACAACCACCTACCTAATTAAGAAACATACCAAACACTTACCTAACAAGTATCCAACCACCTAACTTAACAACCTACCTAACTAACTAACTAATCAATCAATCACCTACCTACTACTAACTACACTGAAATCATATACTGAATGTAAGTGAGTCTGCCCAAATGGGCCGGTGACGTCAGAAATACCCCACCCGAGTTAATGAGCCACCCATTATAAGCTAGCGGACCAACCTGTGTTTGGAGGAATCTTGGTTCCCACCCTGACTGTTGTAAGCCAGCAGGCAGTGGCGTCTAACCCTCCCCAACCTGACATTTTAGTAGGTCTCGCTCCCATCGTATGCGTTACGAGGTTCACTTCAAACGTCTTGGGACGGGCAAAGGATTCCAGAGGATGATTGTGCACCGATCCAGATCAAGGCTTGACAGCATACTACTAACCTGTTCTAAGTATGGGCTCATAAGGGTGGAGAGCATGAATATTCTGGGCGTCACCCTCGCAGAACAATTTGGCTCCGACAATCACACAGACAGCATAATATGTAGCAAATCTAGTCAGTCATTTTATGCTTCCCGTGTGCTGGCTGCCCACTGGTTATCAGATTCATCACTCCACGACGTTGTCTGCTACTACTCTTACCAGTATTTTTATCCGTCTCCGGCCTGGTGGGTTTCGTGGAGGTGCAGACACGCCTACAGACTGGTTCCGCTGCGATACCTGCCTGAAAACAACCCACGTTTCAAACAACTATACATAGTTGTACTGACACGTACCTCTTCTGGGGCTGTTAGTTCAGATCCAGCCTTGTTCTACATGACCTACTGCCCCAATTAAAACCAGTGTATGTGCTACATGACAGAATTCTACCTGTTGCAGACAGTCTGGCACGCAAAACTTTAATTATCAGGATGATTTGTTCATGATTATAATATACTTCATAACGTATACACCAAAATGCGGTAAGCTATATTATTGTTTCAATTAAACATATACTTACTTACTTATCTACTTACTTACTTACTTACTTATTTACTTACCGACTTACTTACTTACCTACTACCTTAGAAGACAGTAATGGTTTAAGGCAGGTAGGATTGCTTGTTATAAGAATATCATTGGTCAGAAAGTCCACTTTAAATAAATAATTATTATAAGTTGAAGACAATGCATAGTAACCGGTAATAAGCCTATTGACGCCATTGTCAAAACCGTTACGATGCCTTTCTGTCAACTGATAGCTGTCATGGGTCGCTGGGTTGTGTGTAATCGTAAGCGTAATCTTGAGATATTATAAATACTATGTTAGTGCAGTCGTCGAATGTTTGGTCATCAAACCACTGATACTTCTGATGGACTGGTCGCCTGTGATGAAGTGACTGAAAACTTTGTAGTCCTGTCCTCCTTGTGTACAAAGGCACACATGCACGCAAAAGCGTGCGCGCACATAAAAACACACATTTATATATCCGTGTATCGATGTTGTATTCTGCAACTTAGCCTACCTACGAGTAGTGGCAGAATACACCACAGGATATTCACCTCAACGGAGATGACGCTCGTCATGTGAAATCATCACCAAGTCTTGTCCAAGTGTGTGACCACGTACACAATCATCAATATGAGTGTCACTAGGCACACAGAAACATTAACTTATATGCTTACATATGTCATGGGTCGCAGGGTTTGTGTAATCGGAATATATAATATATATATATATATATTTATTTATCCTTGTGTTCGTGTTGATATATTTTGTCAAATATATAAATGCTGAAACGAGCGCTCGTGAATAGGCTGGTGCCCTGCGCTTGGCTTTCTACTGGCGCTTTAGACGTTTGGAGATTACGATTACGATTAAGATTAATTTATTGTTTTAACGTTAAATCTTCTCTCCAGTAACAACAGTCGTTTATTTATTTTCATACATTTCAGTTCCGCATAAATAATACGGGAAGTGAATCAAACAAATAACCTACAGCACAACATGCAACAAATCCAAAGTTCAGCAACAAAAAGGGGATTCATTTTTCTGTTCTTCACAATTGGCCTAACTTTCAGTACTCTCACCTTCATGAATTTTTTCGACGTGTCTCTGATACATTTTCACCTAAATATATGGAGCGAAGGCGGTGCACAGATAGCATTGGACCGCTCTGTGTGCCACCGCAACGACTCAACTTTAAAAGAAATAACCAAACCATTTTCGGCTCTTATCTTTCTAGCGTGTGGACATTTACTCGAACGTATTCAACTATTCAACGCTGCGCTTGAACGCCTAAGAAGTCAACGGTTTATGCCAATTGAGAAAACTCTTGACTGGAATATAAGCGCACCCAATCAATTACATTTGCTAGCCGAGTGGAAAGACAGTTTCTTTAAGGAGTTATCCAATTACTCACAGATAACGACCGTCATTCTACCCTGGCTACGCAGTCCTCAGCAAAGAGACGAGGATTGGAGTTCCTTGACAGATTCTTCAAACATCCTCATTCGAGAGTATTACGAGTCAACTGCCACTGAACCTCTGTGTACATGGATCGAGACTCCGGGAAAAGTGGAATTCAGTTTTGACGTCATTAATAACTGGACGTGTAATCGAAACACGACACTTGGAGCCATTCCGAGGTCGATATCTCTGCTCGCACTAAACGCAAAGCCTCCCTACAGAGGTTATTATTTTCCAAAAGCATTCCCGGATCATTTTTTTACTCAACTGCCTCGGATACTTCATTCTCTGTACATAATTAAGTCCGGTATTGCAAATCAACTCGGCGACGTATTCATTCAGAATGCGAAGATCGTTCCATATGCGTGTTTTCCAGATAAGAAATTGAATCCTCCAAGAAATATTGACAAAATCCCTCTGTACGATGAGGTGTTCGTCATCGCTCAGTCGTACGCTACTTTTATGTACCATCGGCTGGCAGAAGTTACACCAAGAATTGCAATCTTCATTGAATTTCTAGTTCGAAATCCAACGATAAAGATCCTAACACGTGAGAACCGTGGCCGAATGGTTGAACTATTGACGGTTTTGGGAATTACGAGAAATCGTATCATTAGTGGTTGGTGTCGAGCAGAAATCATCTATTTACCGAGAGCAACCACATGCTGTTTCCCGCATTTCCTCGAGACTCAAGTCCTATCTCTGCATTACCGACAATACCTCAAGAAAAACTTTCCTCCCATCACTCGAAACAAGGTCATCTTCATAAGACGGACAAACCGTCGCTTTTTCAACAATCAAAGTGTCATCGAAAGAGTCGTAGCAATGGCGGCAAAGGATTACAATCTGAGTTATGAAGTTTTTAAGGATAATCCGCCGCCTTCCTTTGTTAACATGATGCGCATGTTCAATGCGGCTGTTATGGTTGTGGCACCTCATGGTGCTGGATTTGCTAACCTCGTCTTTTCCGAACCTGGAACGTTCGTCGTGGAAGGGGTTTGCAATCGTCCACATGTAAACCTCTTCTTCCAAAGAACTGCTCAGGTACTCGGACATCGTTGGCACGGAATTCCATCAAGCGGCGGGTGCAGGCCTGGTGTAGTAGGCCTGGTCACGATCGAGCCTTCCATCATGAACGATACAATTAGAGCCTACTTAGATTTTTGGGAAGCGACAACTTTCCGAAACAGTTCTGCTGATGTCACTTTAAAAACATGTAACGGACTTAGGCATACAAGATGCTAGAGTGTATCAAGGTACCGGAGTTTAATTAAAGGCTCAACTCAGCGGCTTATAAATGAGTTTCTGCCATCTGTGGAATAAATTGAAAACTCTCGTTTGTTTAATTAACATCTTCGATAGCAGGGAACATGTCTGCATGGATTTTATCAGCAAGAAATATGGATGTTTGCTTCTGTTTACAATTTTGGGAAATTTATCCGGTAATGTTATTGTATAAAAAAGATTTACAACTCCGTGACTGTAATTATTGCATTTTGGGTAAATATATAATTTTTTTCTTTCAAAAATAATATTGAAACTGGCCGCTATAAACAAACTATTTTTTATCTTAACTCGTCCGGTCAGCGTGGAGACCTAATTGAGTCATTTTCCGGTAATTGCATGAATTCACAATTCAGCTGTCCCTGTTCATTTCTCGAAAAACTATACCTAGTCCGATTATGCTAAGTGTTGATATTAAAATGTTATCGAACAGTCAACAATTTAAGATATTTGAAAGTAATTCAAAACAATAACGCAATTTATTAAAATTTATTTTGAATCAAAAATGTTCCACTCCGATACACACCCTAGGCTATGGTACTTATTGCTCTAGTCTACCATTTCAAAATGTTATGTATTAAGCCAAAAAATTCACGTGTTTCTCATGTATTATATATTCGTGCATGTTTTAAGACACAACTTGGTGAACAGTATCTTCAGTATAATTAAAAGAAATTTTGTAAAGATAATTATGTCCTCAGGACTATGTATACTCCGTTACCATGTAAATTATTAATCTTGTATCTCAGAACCATTCAATTTTGTGGTCGCGCAACTTGACTCATATCTTCTATGTAATCTATGTAAGCTATTTATATCTTCACCATTATCACCAACGATATAAATGGTCCGACAAATTTCTTACTAATTTTCATTTATTTCGTACCAGATGTGTTTTTTATTATACAGCCACTCCGTTACTGCATTTTTACAATGATTATGAATAAATTTAATTCCAATAATATTTGTAATATAACGCTTATGAGCAAAGTAATGATTTGACCGACGATTGATGTGGACGCGTGAGCGATAATATGGTATTTACCGTGCTGCAACCCAAATTGTCTACTCCGTTACCTGTCCACTCCGTTAACATTTATTTGGTAACGCATGGGACAGCTATGCAACGGAGTGGAAAAATTGTGCTCGACACTCGAAAGATAGTAACGGAGTGGACTTATTATAGGCTAAATGGTGTGGTATTTTGATGCTGTGCGCAGATTTTTAAGACAATACCATAAATATTTTAGTGTTTTATGTTAATTCGATCACTGGGAATGATTGGCTCAAATGATTTCTTTTCAGTTGTTTGGGCCAAAAAATTTATCCAACTTAACATTAATTGCTTCTATTTCCGTAACGAAGTGGACCTTTTTCTAAGTAAATGAAACTGTGATGGAATCAAATAATTATATGTATTTTAATTTCTTTTATTTCTATTTTATAAATATTAATACTAAAAACATATTGGCATGTCAAAATACATAACAGAAGCTGTACACTATATAAAACCGATCTCATATGCATACAGTAACGGAATGGATAAATATTTTAGTAAGGCTATTTTTTCTACCAAAAACTTTTAACATTTACATATTAGTGCAAAACCAAATATATATTTGTGAAATAGAAACGTATAAGATTTGTTCCAAAGAAAAAAAATTATTTGAAAAAAATGTTTGTTTGCTTGTTGAATTAGTGAATTTACCATGTTACCGGAAAATGACTCAATTATGAATATTTTACAACTCCAATACTACAACTCCGTTACTTTTTTTATGTAACGGTGTGGTAGTTTCGGAAACGGAGCTGTAATAATGTGCTTGATTTCTAGGCCCTATATGCATGTGCGTGTATGTATGAATGTGTGTATGTAGTCCTACATGTATGTGTATACTCTGGTTTATAGTTATATCTAGAGAAAGGGTGTAGCTAAACACTAGAATACATAAGAATATTATTTTGCTGCCTCTGAAAAATAAAATATTTTTAGTATGACAAGGTTTAACATGATACAATACTCTACGTCCATTACAGCGCCTTCCAACTTCTCTCACCCTAAACACACCCATCGAAACAGCTTCTGTTCCTTCTCGCTCTCTCTGGTCTTCTGTTAAATAGATTTTTTCTTCGCTTGGCATCTTTAGACAATAATTTCTCTGACTGACGTAACGCTTGCGAATAAGCTGGGCCCATGGCGTAGCTTTAAGTAGCGCTTCATAAGAAATTCCGAGATCACGATTCCTTAATTTTGGGGAGCTGATGTGAAGGGCAAATTGTATAAGGCAGAACAAGAAACAAGTTAAAGTTGTTTTGCTATTGGCGACATTTGGATTTTGGAGACGTTTTAGGCATGATATTCTCGGTCTTAACTTATTGATCACTACAACTAGCTAGATAGAAAGCTAATCACCGTTATGTTCACATCAATACTCAAATGGCCTCGCGATGTGTACGATCGAATGGCAACAAATCGGGATAGGCCGGGCTGATGACAGGCATAGTATTCAGGGCCGCATTAAAAGGGGGAATGCTAAGGTGTTGCAGCACAAAGGCCTGCAGTTTTGAGGGGCCTGCAGTTTTGAGGGGTCCGCATTTTCTGAAGTGAAGAAATTATTTAATGTGCTTGTTATTAATTTACTGTTAAATCGAGAGAAATGCGGGATAAAGTAAATACGAAGTAATAATTAATTTAATTACTTATCGTTATTTAACATTAGGGCCTAATAAATACGAAGTCACAATTAATTTAAGTACTTGTAGTTATTTACCTTATTTACACTAATCATTGCGTGTACAGATAGTAATGTAACGTTAATTGTGTAGTGTCTTTAAGCAGTTAATTCACACTAGTAAGCATGTTATAAATATGTGCGTGGTGGACCGGTGGTTGCCAGCGGAGGCCGTTGGAAGGTATTCACATTATCACAGCACCCGGGCCCGTACTAGCTCTAGTGCGGTCCTGATAGCATTTAAAATAACGAGGACCTGACAATGGGAAAGGTAATAGTCACACTCTGGTGCGTAGAGGCAACGGACACGGGAACGCTTCCCGGTACCCTCCCTAAGGTCGACGCAGCCCTTTCATTCGCTAGGTGGCGTTGAAAAAAATGAGCATGTGATGTGCTTACATATTATGTCATGGGTCGCTGGGTTGTGTGTAATCGGAATATATATACAGTATATATATATATATATTTAATATTTATCCTTGTGTTCGTGTTGATATATTATTTTCTCAAATATTTAAATGCTGGATCGAGCGCTCGTGAATAAGATGGTGCCCTGCGTTTGGCTTTCTACTGGCGCTTTAGACGTTTGGAGATTACGATTACGATTAAGATTAATTTATTTGTTTTAACGTTAAATCTTCTCTCCAGTAACAACAGTCGTTTATTTATTTTTTCATACATTTCAGTTCCGCATAAATAATACGGGAAGTGAATCAATCCAATTATCTACAGCACAACATGGAACAAATCCAAAGTTCACCAACAAAAAGGGGATTCATTTTTCTGTTCTTCACAATTGGCCTAACTTTCAGTACTCTCACCTTCATGAATTTTTTCGACGTGTCTCTGATACATTTTCACCTGAATATATGGAGCTATGGCGGAGTACAGATAGCATTTAATAATTCTGTGTGCCACCGCAACGACTCATCTTTAAAAGAAATAACCAAACCATTTTCTGCCCTTATCTTTCTAGCGTGTGGACATTTACTCGAACGCATTCGACTATTCAACGCTGCTCTTGAACGCTTAAGAAGTCAACGGCTGATGCCAATTGAGAAAACTGTTGACTGGAATATAAGCGCACGTAATAAATTGCATTTGCTAGCCGAATGGAAAGACAGTTTCTTTAAGGAATTATCCAATTACTCACAGATAACGACCGTCATTCTACCTTGGCTACGTAGTCCTCTACAAAAAGAAGAGGAATGGAGTTCCTTGACAGATTCTTCAAACCTCCTCATTCGAGAGTATTACGAGTCAACTGCCACTGATCCTCTGTGTACATGGATCGAGACTCCGGGAAAAGTGGCATTCAGTTTTGACGTCATTAATAACTGGACATGTAATCGAAACACGACGCGTGGAGCCATTCCGAGGTCGATATCTCTGCTCGCACTAAACGCAAAGCCTCCTTACAGAGGTTATTATTTTCCAAAAGTATTCCCGGATCAATTTTTTACTGAGCTTCCTCGAATACTTCACTCTTTGTATATAATTAGGTCCGGCATTGTAAATCAAGTCGGCAACGTATTCATTCAGAATGCAAAGATCGTTCCGTATGCCTGTTATCCAGATGCAAACTTGAATCCTCCAATAAATACTAACAAAATCCCTCTTTACGCTGAGGTGTTCGTCATCGCTCAGTCGTTCGCTACTCTTATGTACCATCGGTTGGCAGAGGTAACACCAAGAGTTGCAGTTTTTGTTGAATTTCTAGTTCGAAATCCAACGATAAAGATCTTAGCACGGGAGAACCATGGCCGAATGGCCCAGCTATTGACTGTTTTGGGAATTAAGAGCAATCGTATCATTAGTGGTTGGTGTAGAGCGGAAATCGTCTACTTACCGAGAGCAACGACATGCTGTTTTCCGCATTTCCTCGAGACTCAAGTTCTATCTCTACATTACCGACAATACCTTAAGAGAAACTTTCCAAATGACACTCGAAACAAGGTCATCTTCATACGACGGACACACCACCGTGTCTTCAGCAATCAATCTGTGATCGAGAGAGTCGTAGGAATGGCGGCAAAGGATTACAATCTGAGCTATGAAGTTTTTAAGGATAATCCGCCGCCTTCTTTTGTTAACATGATGCGTGTGTTCAATGCGGCTGTCATGGTAGTCGCACCTCATGGTGCCGGTCTGGCTAACCTTGTCTTCTCCCAACCTGGAACGTTCGTCGTGGAAGGGGTGTGCAATCGTCCATACGCGCACCTTTTCTTCCAGAGAACCGCTCAGGTACTCGGACATCGGTGGCACGGAATTCCTTCAAGTGGCGGGTGCAGGCCTGCACGAGGTGCTGCAGTAGCAGGCGAGGTCACGATCAAGCCTTCCATTCTTAACGACACAATTAGGGCCTATTTAAATTTTTGGGAAGCGACAACTTTCAGAAACACTTCGCGTTAAGTCACTACAGTTTAGTGAAACCGTCTTAGGTATGAGTACTGGATGCTGGAGCGCATCAAAATACCACAGTTTCATTTCAGGCATTAGACTGCATCTCATTATACGCAGTGCTTAAAGTAGCGCTATAAAATTTGTCAACAGAGTCAACCCTAGCACATACTTCCGGTATGGTTTGTGTTAGGCACTGCGCAATAAAATTTGTAAATATTGTGAAGCGGCGCATCCTTGACTCGACCTGTGGCATATGTAAACAATTGTTGATTTTTTCATGGTGCTTAAATAATTTTAAAATTAAAAAAGGTTCGGGTCGTTTGCGAAAGTCTGGAATAGGCGCTTTTACTACTTACGGTGTGAAGTATCATGGGGTAAAATTTTGTGATATTCGGAGCAACTTTGTAAATCCGGAGTTTTACCCATAGCCTAGCACTTAACTAAGTGATTCGGATGAACAAGAAACCAAAGGCTGCGACATTACGAACGCCTTCTCTGGGCGATCAAGCAACATCAAAATCAAGAAATTAAAAATAAATGTAGCAATGCACAGAGATACGGACCCATTGCGTGATTTCAGCATATATGGATCATGCGGTAATACAGGCAGTTACAAAGCAGATAGAATAAACAGACATAAATGTTTTCAGGTAATTAGAGATCCATTCATGTAATTATGCTAGACATTATTAGAAAACAGTTCAGTTCGTGTTAGACACATCTACTTATTTTAAAACTAAAATATAACTGACTGGACAGAGTTGTAGTTGACCATGAGAAATGAGCATAATTTTACTAGGCACACTTCAAAGTTACAGGAATTCCACTGGATGTAAGCTAGGTCGCTACTAACAGAGGCCAATTAGGCTATTTCCAGTACTATGATTCATATTCAAATGCACAAGAAATTAATAAAATAATGTCACTTCAGTTCGTCTCAGATACATCTACTTATTTAAAAACTGAACTATAACTGACTGGTCGCAGTTGTAGTTGACCATGAGAAATGAGGTACACATCGAAATCAGAGAAATTCACCTGATGCTCTGTAAGATTAAAAGTCATTGTAAATGTATGAACGGATGATTACAAGTTATTACAGGAGTCGAATATAACTGTACGGCAGCTACGCAAGAGGCCCATCTGTCCTATTGCTCATTTTACCAACGTCACATAGCGAATCGAAGGCTGATTTCACCTTTGGGAGGCTAGTGGGAAACGATCCCGCGTCCATGTTGAACTTCTACATGGACGCGGGAAGGGGGGGTGGTGGCCCCCCCTCTTGGTGAAAACTCGTTTTTTGAATTGACATCTTCCATAGCAGGGAACATGCCTGCATTGATTTTAACAACAAGAAATCAATATGTATGTTTGCTTTGGTTGACAATTTTCGGAAATTTATCTCGTAATGTTATAGTATACAAAAGATTTACAACTCCGTGGCTGAAATTACTGCGTTTTGCGTAATATATAATTTTTTTCTGTCAAAAATAATATTGACACGGCCACTATAAACTAAACATTTTTTATATCATAACTCGTTCGGTCAGCGTGGAGTCCTAATTATGAATATTTTAGAACTCCGACTCTACAACTCCGTTTCCTTTTTTAGTAACGGTGTTGTAGTTTAAGAAACGGAGTTGTAATAATGTGTTGGATTTGTATATGCACGTGTGTATGGGCGTGTATGAATGAACGTGTGTATGTTGTCCTATGTGTATACTCTGGTTTATATTTATATCTAGAGACAGGGTGTAGCTAAATACCAGATTATATCAGAATATTATTTTACTACCTCTGAGAAATACAATACCAGTCTGTCCTACGCTATTTTATCGAAGCCAGCTTGCGACTAACAGGCTGAGTCGACCTTTGGAAAGGTAGCGGGTATCGATCTCGCTTTCTACCTGATGTTCTGCTCTTCACGTGAGTGGTATTAACATTCGTCTATTGGAAGGCTAGATTGGATTGATATTTGATTGTAATTTACAGCTCCGTTACTTTATATTTGCTACTAAAATGAATTTATTTGATTGTACATGTATGTACATGTAGATAAATTATCGTCATAATAACACAGGTTGCTGTGTAATATTTTCATGCACACTTCATACTAACTAATCACTAATTATAAAGAGTGGCGGTATTTTGGACTGTGTATTTATAAAGTAACGGAGTTGCAAATATTTAGAAATCAAAGTAAAATATTAAAAAACTAAAATGAAAAATTAGGCAAAATCTGTCAAATTTAAGCTCTGCCCAGCATTAAGTATGCTTCAGCACTGCCATGAAAATATTTGT
The DNA here is from genome assembly GCA_020284085.1 of Aporrectodea caliginosa. NCBI lineage: Eukaryota > Metazoa > Annelida > Clitellata > Crassiclitellata > Lumbricidae > Aporrectodea > Aporrectodea caliginosa. The sequence continues at coordinate 457,086 of JACEVL010000099.1, forward strand.
GTAAGAATTTTTTAAAATTTGCATTACTTTTCCCCCCTCTAATGCTTTCCCCCTCTAATTCTATTTCTGGATTTGCCTCCTGTAGTGAAATATACCCACATACTCTGATAGGTCCATTACAGCGTCTTCCAACTTCTCTCATCCTAAACACACCCATCGAAACAGCTTCTGTTTCCTATAGGAGGAAAAATTGTATACGGCAGAACAAGAAACAGGTTTAGGTGTTTTGAAACTGGCGACATTTGGAGACGATTTCGATCGTAACTTATTGATCACTATATACTAGCATGGTATAAGGCTAATAACCTTTATGTTCACATCAATATTCAAATGGCCGTGCCATGTGTGAGATCGATTGGCAACGAAGCGGGATAGGCTGGGCTGATGTCAGGCCTAGTATTTAAAATTATGAGGACGTGACTATTCGTAACAAAACAACCTGCTTGTTTTGACTGTGCGGACGAGAGAACAACTCGATTCAGGACAAATCAGTAAGACACAATCAGACAACGACTCAGATGAAGAAAAGGTTCTGACATCTTGTAGACACTGAATGTGGAAGTTTAGTAATCGACTTGCGCAGTCTTGATGCATACAAATGAGAATTACGTGACAGTATGTAGAAAAACACCCTGCTGCTCTGATTGGTCGGACGAGAGAACAATTCGATTCACGATGTCTGAGTAGAAGAAATCAATGCGACACAATCAGACGAAGATCAGATTAAGTAAAGATTCTGATGTTCTGTACACATTGTATGTTCGATGAAGGAAAGGTTCTGTTTCATGCTGGCTTGAGCTGTTTCAATGAATTGTGAATTTAAATGAATTTAAGAGAAATGCGACAGTGAATTTTTTCCTATGATTGTGTTGATCGGACGATCCCAAACAGATTGAGCAAAC
>JACEVL010000099.1:462987-562987 GCA_020284085.1 Aporrectodea caliginosa
CCAAGGCAATACCCTGCTCGCCAATATTTTGTAATTTGTTAACCAATATGCCTTGATTAACCGTGTCGAACGCTTTTGCAATGTATACAAATATGCCCTGTGCAAATTCGGCTCGATCAATTATAGATGATGTATTAACCTGGATATTCAATTATTGTGACATTGATGTTCAATGACCAGCTTGCGAGCCATGTTGTGAGATATGTAGAATACTACTTTTGCTAATATAGTCAAACAGTTGTCAGTACATAACCTTTTCAACAATTTTGAGAAAAACGGTAAAATGAAGATCGGTCTGTAATTTATCAGTTCCTCCTTCTGACCTTGTAAATGAAGTTGTATAACTTTGGCTATTTTCATAGCTGCGGGAACAATTCCTGTTGACAACGAACCATTGATGATATCAGATAATTATAATGGAGTAGCAATATGTTCGAACATATAACTCACAACTGCTGGATCAATCTAGTCGAAGCCTGCACTATGAGAGATTTTAAAAGTATGGTTTATTGATAGTAGCTCAGTCGGCAAAGGATGTTGGTAATGGCGAACCGAGATAAGAGTGTGCCGTGTTATTGAAAGCCGGTGTCTTATCCCCAAGATCTTGAGCTACATCATAGGCGCCGACTCCTTGGGAGCCTTGGGTGCCAATGCACCCAGAGATAAAGTTCAGTGGGTGCTTGGCACCCAGAAGAATTCAGACCTTAAATTCAAATTTTTTACATTATGTTACAGTGATCTCACAACTTGTGAAGCAGGGCAACACAAATACCCAACATTGCATGATATCACAATAGTGAGTTTCAAATACTTTTTCTAACCACGTAGCCATTGATTTATTTTCCCAAAATGTTCCAAAAGTCACCTTTGCAATGTAGAATATAACATTTTTCACGGGTACTGGGGTAGGAACCAGGCAGTGGCACTCAGAGACAAAACCAAAAGTCGGCGCCTATGAGCTACATCAATAATAATAATAATAATAATAATAATAATAATAATAATAATAATAATAATAATAATAATAATAATAATAATAATAATAATAATAATAATAATAATAATAATAATAATAATAATAATAATAATAATAATAATAATAATAATAATAATAATAATAATAATAATAATAATAATAATAATAATAATAATAATAATAATAATAATAATAATAATAATAATAATCAATTATAATTATATAAAAAAATTATATAAAAAAAATAATAATAATAATAATAATAATATCTTTTCTTCAATGAAGCGCCTGACAAACGCACTGCGCTGTACATTTACATGTTATAACTATTAAACAATTCACAAGAACACAAATGACAGAAGACATAAATCTTAACTACTAACAGAACAGACAGCCTGCAATACACGGCGCTAATAGCAGCCTACAAAGCATGTCCGCCTTCGGAGCTCGATCTCGGTATCCCCCCCTTTTGAGAAATAGTTATTGAATTTCTTTTACATGACTTCAACATCTGTTATTATATTATCATTTATGCATAAATTACTAATAATACTATTCTTATTCTCGGTGTTAATCGAGGTTCTTATAATCTGCCAGGTTTGTTTAAGATCATGACTGCATTTAACATATTCAGATTCATAGTATTGTCTTTCAGCTTAATGCGGATTGTTCTGAATTTTTTCTGTAGGTGGTAAATTTAATTTATTTTTAAGTATTTGTTTCTATTGGTGGTAAATTTTTATTTATATTCAAGTATGGGATTCTTGATAAATTTCAAATGTAATTTCGATTTTTTTCCAACATGCTGTAAGTAATCCAGGTGTCACCCAAGGTTTTGCAGCCCTTGTGTTTCTTTATTTCCTACCGTTTCAGAGGAAAGGCTGTATATATTACAGGCAATTTGTAAAACCAGGGATTTTGTAAAATGCCTAAAATGTTTAGGCAATTTGTAAAATCCCCAATTCACTCAGGCACTTTATAAATCCCTGAAAACACCAGGGATTTTGTAAAATCCCAGAAATCTGATGATGAAAATTTTCTATTAAGCTAGACATTATTAGCAAACAGTTCAGTTCATGTTAGACACATCTACTTATTTAGAAACTAAATTATAAATGGCTAGACAGAGATGTAGCTGACCATGAGACATGAGCAACATTTAACTGGGTACACATCGAAATCAAAGAAATTCACTGGATGCAAGCTAGGTCTTCCCTGACACACCACAGTATGATTACAAGTCATAGTATGAACGGATGATTACAAGTTATTACAGGAGTCGAATTTAGCTGTACGGCAGGGACTCAAGAGGCTCAACTACTCATTTTACCAACGTCACCTTGCGAATAATAGTCTGAGTTGACCCTTGGAAGGGAAAGGGGAAACGATCCCGCGTCCCTGCTGAACTTCTGCTCTTCGTGCCGGAGTGTTACCATTCACCTAAACCCACTCCCATTCACTGTTAGTACCCAATCGTCGGTAAAGTGTTTATGATTTCCCTGTTGTTCTGAGCAGATAAGAAATAAACCAAACCAGTATGCCTATGGTAAGCTCTGATTGATTTATTCTACTTCCACACAATTTATGCCAGAGTCAAATAGACAGCTGATTGTGTTAAGATTTTGTTGCCCACTTATTCCCCTTCAACTTTCCCGTAAGAATATGGAGGAAATGAACTGATGGACTAAATATTCGGTTCCATGTACTAATGACCTAAACGGGAACAACAGAGCCTCAAAGGTGCTGATGTTTCATGGCATGCAGTTCGGTGCTTTCCACACTGTACCCGTTACAAATGTTGAACGTGAACATGGCTTTGGCACAATTAACTTGACTTGCACGCCACTTACAGATTAGGCTGAGGAGTGGCACAAATTTTCTCTTATCGGTTGTATTTTCTTGTTGGGCCATCTTTGCATGAGTGGAATTCACTTTCTTATGTGCAGACACAGCGCAGTCATGGATTCATTCATTCATTGTAAGAATTTATATAGCGCCTTTTCAAAAACCTGTTCAGAGGCGCTCACATCCCAGCCACAGCTCAAGAAGTGCGATTTGAGGGACTTATCAAAAGCAGGCGCGTTTGACCGAGGCAACAAGCACAGGGATAGTGGGAAGCTATTCCAGATGGAGTCCTCACAAATAATCGAAAAGACTCGACGCTGTCTTCATAGAAGTGTGAGCTCGCAGGACCAAAAGCTCTGATTGTTCGGACGAGAGAATAACTCGATTCACGATGTCACAGTGCAAACCAATGACACCCAATCAGACGATTAAGGAAAGGTTCTGACGTCTTGTTGACACTGCATGTGGAAGTTTTACACCGACTTGCGCTGTGTGAGCCAAGTCCAAGCTGATCTTACTTTATCTGACCTTACATTGCCATAGATTTTCTTACCTTTCCTTACTTTATCTTACCTTATCCCACTTGTGACTGGTCTCTGGTATGGAAGGGTGGGGCAAGCGTGATGCATAATGCTCTATTGTTTGATTTGAATTTAAGTGTTTTCAGTTAGTGGCAATTAATATAATGCATTCAAGCCGGCTGTTACTTTATGCGACCCCCACCCCATTCCGTTGTAGCCCCAAGTTTATCTGGGGCCTGTTACAGCACAGGCGTCCAATTAAGGGCAATAAAGGTTCATTTGATATAGGCTGTTGAACTTTATCTGTGATGACGGGCAGCACACTTACACGAGTCGTCGGCTACTGAACTTTGAATTGATCTGTTTTAAATACTTTTCAGCGACCGGTCCTGTGCAACAAATGTATTCAACAAGTCAAGTTGACAGTTGATTATATTTAGGAAGTAGACCTATACATACACTAGAGTGCAACTGGAATATATCTACTTCCTTACTTACGGTTTGCAGTGCAAGGTTAATCTTGTCCATGGCGACTTGTTTTCGTGAAAGTTGTTGAGTAACTGAAAACTTATATGTGAAGTAGTTTATGTAATGGACATAGTACTTTTGGTTACTTGATATGAAAGGTCGATGCTGTGCTCAGGTTAGTCAGCGACTACTAAGATAACCGTGCGAATGGTTTTTCATTAAGTAGTATTGGTATGAGCTGGCGAATAAGTTGGACTTCTTTATGCAACCTAGAACATTGTTAAAAATTGAAATTTTACATTACATTCCATGAAATTAAATCATGCTATATATTGACATACTGAATATTAGCCACTTATGTATATGTGGCTTAAGGGGTGCACCGACAGAAGCTATATAAACAATTGTGCTATACAATTTGACTACATTACACTACATCTTTGCTAATAGGCTACATAAAAAGTTGTGATGTAATATTAAACGACAGTTTGTAGAGCGTTATGAGTAGAGAGCCAGCCATCTCTTGGGTGCTATACACTCACAAATGTTTAGCACAAGTGCCAACAGAGTTACACTATAACCAAGCATGAATCGATTGCGCTGAGCAGTTGTCAGTGAAGGACTTGCTTAAGGTCCCTACACAGTAACCGTCTCAAGGAAGAATATCGTGCTTTATCGGTGTCAGGACCCTTACAATGGAACTGTATTCGAGCTTCGGTTCGCCAATGCACGTATGTTGCTCAAGTTTAATCAAACTCGAAAAATGATCTATTCACACTGCACTATGAGTAGGAATATAGCTAAACACGCTCTCGTGCAAAACCTGTCTTGTAAAAGCGCGCTATAATTTTTTTTATTGTATTGCATAGGAGGCTCTATAATAGAACCTTTATCATAATACGCAAGAAACTACGAACAGCGGTTTTTATAACAAACCGCACTCCGAATCACAATTCTTTTACACAGAGAACCACTGGAGATTCATGAAGCGCCTGAGAAACGGAAGATCAGTTTTCAGAGGATAAGCAATACGAGATGGAACTATCATATCTGAGCAAAAAAGTTGACCGAATATCTTTACTGCATTCGGTGTCCTCGGTTATGAGAGAGCCAAGATAGAGGAATGTATTCATCTGCTACAGCCGGCTGCCTTGTACCGTGATGTCACATGTGGCAACATTTTATTACCACAGTCTTAGTCTTGCCCGCATTAATCAATAGTTTCTGTCTGTTGCCTGGTCTGTCCAAAGTTTCGCCATCTAACTTGACTTCTGAGTCCATTAACAGCAAAGTGTCATCAGCTGCAGTGTTTTAGTTGTCAAAAAAGGGCTGGGTGGTGTCGAATATTTTACAGATTACCATAGAACATGAGCACAGGTCAAAATCAAATGTTGTTAATATGTTGAACACGAAATAACTAACGATTCATAATATATTCTAGTTTCCTGACCCAAAACATTTTCAGTTAGGCCATACGCCTACTAAGCTGAGGGGTTAGAGGAAGATCTAGGGGTTGAACCCCCAACTACCAGCATATCTCAGATTTGTAATTGTTCTGTCACCCATTGGTGACCATAGCCATAGCAACTGATAACTCCCTCATAACGATCTTCGCCATAATATTAAACAGGTAAGGTATGCACAAATTAAGCCTCGAAATTCGTACGCTTCTGTGCTCTCAACACAATAAAATTCTTGTAGAAACGATCTGTAATATTTCAAATTTAAATTAATTCTAAACAGTCACAGTAAATATATTGGCATGACTGTGTTTCAATGTATTTAGAGCATTGCACCCAATGCACTATATATATATACTATATATATACATTTTATATGTAAACAGTTCCATATTATAGGCCTAGTATTATATATTCGTTTAATTGGAAGACCAGGTAACACACGGCAGTTGTGCACAGCAAGAAGGGACTACAACAGTATAACTGAGATTATCTTTAAAGCAACATTTTTGGCTCAAAGATTGTGGGCCAGATTTGACTGATTGTCGATATAGGAGGTTCGGTGGATAGAATTACGGTCATCCTTTGCTGGCAGAGTAAAGTCATGCGACCTCTGAAGAAGGCTATAATTGTGGCGTGCAAGCAGGTGTGGGTGGAAAACAAACTGCGCAGGTTGTGGGTCTCATTAGTCCTTGCCGTACGAAAGATGCCCTAGTCTGCTTTGGTAGCCCCTGTTTCTGCACTGGGAGCCACCTCCGGCAGGCACCCCATTCGCCGTGCGCGGCACAGCAGTGGAACCACCCTTTGCTCGTCCTCTGCGGTGGTAAAGCCCAACCGTGAGGCATAGGCTACATGAGACGGGCTACAGCAGTGGCTACGTCACCGCATGCAGAGTCTTTTCTGGTAGACCATGGTTCATTAGTACTCTCAACGCGTAAACGGATCAGGAGCATGCACTAAGAACCTCATTGACGGACTGTGAGGCTAGCAGGTTGTCTTGTTCTGTGACTCCTAATACCTTCACAGGTGCGACCCTTTCAACATTCAGAATAGGCTACGGGCGCTCCGCGATCACTCGCCGGACGTCCAACATCTCACCGAGACATTCTAAACAAAACCATGCCATTCCATATTATAGTCTAGGCCTACTATTCTATGCATGTGTTTTGATGACGAATGAGCGTATTTTATATGCCTGTTCCACTTAGTCTCTTACTGCTCTATCTTTCGATCCTGCAATAACAGTAATCCGTTTGTTTTCAATTTCAGTTCCGCTATCATGTCACTGGAAGCGAATACGCCAAATGTGAAACAAGTCCGACGTTTGGGGATAAAACGCAGTGTCATCTTGTTCTTCATAGTGACCTTCACAGCTCTCACCTTGATGAAAATTTTCAACGTGTCTCTGATACAGTTTCACCTCAATGTGTCGAGTGAAGGTAGTGTCCAAATAGCATCGAGTAGTTCTGGCTGTGACCGGGCCAAGCCAATTTTAAATGAAATAACCACACCATTTTCGGCCCTTATCCTTCTAGCATGTGGACATTTACTCGAACGCATTCAACTACTCAACGCTGCAATTGAACGCCTAAGAAGTCAACGGCTGATGCCAATTAATAAAACTCTTGACTGGAATATAAGAGCACCTGATCAATTACATTTGTTAGCCGAATGGAACGAAAGTTTCTTTGAGGAGTTATCCAATTACTCACAGGTAACGACCATCATTCTACCCTGGCTACGTAGTGCTCTACAAAAAGAAGAGGAATGGAGTTCCTTGACCGATTCTTCAAACCTCCTCATTCGAGAGTATTACGAGTCAACTGCCACTGATCCTCTGTGTACATGGATCGAAACTCCGGGAAAAGTGGAATTCAGTTTTGACGTCATTAATAACTGGACATGTAATCGAAACACAACGCGTGGAGCCATCCCGAGGTCGATATCTCTGCTCGCACTAAACGCAAAGCCTCCCTACAAAGGTTACTATTTTCCGTCAGCATTCCCGGATCAAATTTTTACTGAGCTGCCTCGAATACTTTACTCTTTGTACATAATTAGGTCCGGCATTGTAAATGGAAACGGCGATGTGTTCATACGGAATGCTAAGATAGTTCCATATGCGTGTTTTCCAGATGCGAAATTAAATCCCCCAACATGTATTGACAAAATCCCACTCTACGATGAGGTTTTCGTAATCGCTCAGTCGTACGGTAATCTTATGTATCATCGGTTGGCAGAAGTAACACCAAGAGTTGCAGTCTTTGTTGATTTTCTCATTCGAAATCCATCGGTAATGATCCTAGCACCGGAAAACCAGGGCCGAATGGCTGAACTATTAGCGGTTTTGGGAATTAAGAGTGAACGTATCATTAGTGGTTGGTGTCGAGCGGAAATTATCTACTTACCGAGAGCAACCACATGCTGTTTTCCGCATTTTCTCGAGACTCAAGTTCTATCTCTACACTACCGACAATACCTAAAGAAAAACTTTCCTCCCATCACTCGAAACAAGGTCATCTTTATAAGACGGACACATCATCGTGTCTTCCACAATCAATCTCTAATCGAAAGAGTCGTAGAAATGGCTGCGAAGGAATACAATCTGAGCTACGAAGTGTTTAAGGATAATCCTCCGCCTTCCTTTGTTGACATGATGCGTATGTTCAATGCGGCTGTCATGGTAGTCGCACCTCATGGTGCCGGTCTGGCTAACCTCGTCTTCTCCGAACCTGGAACGTTCGTTGTCGAAGGGGTTTGCAATCGTCCACACACGAACCTTTTCTTCCAGAGAACCGCTCAAGTACTCGGACACCGGTGGCACGGAATTCCATCGAGCGGCGGGTGCAGATTCGAACCAGCTCCTGGAGTTGTAGGATTCGTCACGATCGAGCCTTCCATCATCAACGACACAGTTAGGGCCTATCTAGAATTGTGGAAAGCTAAAACTTTCAAAAACACTTCACGTTAGTCACTGTATAGTGAAACCGTCTTATGCATAAGTACCGAATGCTAGATTGCATAAAGGTATTGTATTGTAGTGTATTGTTTTTAACTATTTGTAAAGCGCGTTTCGTAGGGTGAACGGTTCAGAAGCGCTCCCAGTGCCATGGGCCCCGCGGAAAGACGCAGGTTTTGAGAAAGGCAGAGGAAGAGGAGATACTTCTAGATAGAAATGTAGAGCGTACAGAAGGCGAAAGTGCCTTCCAAAGGGAGGGAACCCTTTGAAGCAAAGGAACGTGACTGAACCATAGCAGTTTTATAGAACAGGGAACCAAGAGGTTATGTCTATTGGAAGAACGAAGTGGACGTGGGAGGAAGCTGAATGAGGCCGAAGTATTACGTCAACCAGATATTTCGAGGCGAGACCCCTCTCAGCCTTGAAGCTCAGAGTGAGGATTTTAAACTGTATGCGAGGAGCGAGAGGAAGCCAATGAAGTTAATCAAACATAAAAGTAGAGATGCGAGAGCACCGGGGAAGGCAGCTAGCAGCTGTGTTGAGAACCGACTAAAGAGGAGAGAGACGAACCTTAGGAAGACCAATAAGAAGGGAATTGTAGTAGACGATACGAGAACATATAAAAGCATGAACGAAAGTCGTGAAGATGCAGGAGGAGACAGAACGAGGAGACAGGCACAGTTTCATCTCAGGCTTGTCTTTGCAACTCGTTAAACTAGGTACACAGGCAGCTGTGAGGTTTTAGTTGTTTCTAGCTTCGACTAGTTGGATTGGCGTTGATCATAGGCTGAATAGACTACTTTTACTAAGACCAATACAATATTAACGCATATTCGTGACCTTTGACTTCTTAGATCTATTTTGGATTTTAAAACTGCCTTTCCCGGCGCTACCTCCGTTGTCCATTCCAATCAGGACTGCTGTAATTCACGTCTGTTTCCTTCTCTGTCTGGTTCTCTAGCAGCCAGATCTTGTTCTTCGCTTGGCATCATTGGACAACTCCTCTGATTTGACGTTACGCTCTTGAATAAGCTGGGCCCTTCGCATAGCTCTTAAGTAGTGCTTAATAAGAATTTATGTCAAATATTAAACACCACAACCTTGTTTTACAGAATGTCAATCAGTTTTAAGTTAAAATATGTTGTGTAATATGGATTGGCAATTATATGGGACAGACTGGTGAAGGGCATAGTACTGAAAATGGAAGACCCGATAGTTCTGTAACCTTTAGATACAGCAACAGGCCAGATGAACATAAACTGGATAGGTATGGAAAATTTGGATAACTTATCCCAGCCGCTCTTTAACATTTTAACGACCAGCGTGTGCTAAAAGTGACTGGGAAACCAATACAGCTCGTCAATGTGTTATGGATATGTCACAAAAGCCAATATTTTAAAAATTCATCACTTGCAGCTGTCGCCTTGCAGCCTGGTATACGCCTACGCACGACGGCCTCTTAATATTTTTTGAGTCCGTTTGAGCAACGGAATATTCATCGATTATCTGTCGCCGTCCATTACTGATGCGAAAGTTCTATACGGCTGTCATGGTTTAGGTTTGGACAACCTCGTTTACTCCGAACAAGCAGAATCTGGGGTCTCCTTTCTTGATTGGTTGGTTTCACTCATTTATCAAATGACTTGCTTATTGTTACTTCAAACAGAATCGTTAGACTGTTCCGAGCTGTCAAGCTATGGCACTGATGTTTAATTATTGAAAACACAAGAGTTTTAATATGGACAATGACATAACCTGCATTGCATACCCATTTAATTTGCATACAGCCTTGCGTGCTTGCTTGGTTTTACATATATTTATGTTATCGGAGCGGATGAATTCATATATCTTTTACTTTTAACTCATATTGCCATTCGTCTATATTTCTCGTTTCGGATGTTGCCTACTGTAACAAAAATAGCAACAAGTTCAAGGCACGTATATATATATTGCGTCTTCAAACGCCGGGACGAGTATATTGCATACTATATGTTTGATACCTATTTAATATTATATATTCATACATTCATAGCCTATAAATACGCATTTGAACATAGGCCCCATGCATATTTAATTTAACTGATCAGTAATATGTGTGCTTGGGATATGACACCAAAGGTCTTCTAAAATTGGTCCCTTATAAATACTCTGTTCAAACATAACTGGGTGTTTTACAACATTCTCTAGCCTTAGTATTTTTCGTACTGGCGCTTTTTTGGGACCTGCTGAATAGGTTGAATGGTAACACACTGGCACGAAGATCAGAAGGCAACTTATATATACCTACGATCTGGTTAACATTATCTCCAACGCTAGCAGGGCGGGGAGGTGGTTGAAAGGTTACACGCTGGCATGAAGATCAGAAGGACGCGGGTTCGATACCCGCTAGCCTCATTAGGTTGACTCGGCCTTTTGCTCCTTAGGCACGCCTGTGAAATGAGCAGTAGGATAGATGGGCGCCTTGCAGGCTGCAATACAGTTAAATTAGACTCCTCTTAAATATGTTATCATCTGTTACTAATACAACATGCAATTTTACAGCGCAATTTTTCAGTTTGAATTAATAAACAAACGATTATTATTATTATTCTATAGTTAGAGATTTTTGCCACCTGATCTTTCCAATGACAGGGCACAGTTAGTGTTTTCTTTAGAGCGGAGTTGGCTGAGTCAGTGTCCTCGTTATAGCTGACTTAGAAACTAGATAGTGATGCTAAATATTATGTACAGAAAATGGTGATGATGCGAGGGTCTGGGATGGGGTCTGTGGTATTAATTCCAGGTCTTAGGGTATAGTTTCGGTGCCCTATGCTGGAGATACGTAAGAAATCAGGATCACCTGTGTGGATTACATTGTTGTTTTGGGTAGATTGGCTACTTGGAATTGAAGGTTCTAGCTAAGCGAGTAGTTAAGATCAGGGTTGCCAAGTCTTCGTGAAAAGCGCGAGTTGGGCTACTTTTCAATGCGCTAGCGACCTGGCGATATTTGGACTACTTTTGAGTTGTCCCGCAGTTGCTACGGCGACATTATGAATTCGCATAAATTGACCGCAGTTACTGTAGGCTACTGGGTCACTGCTACTGGATACAATTCTAATGTGGTGTTGCTTAGTAATAAATAGGCCTACATGCTTCAACGAGTACGGACTATAGGTAGGCAGGAAACAGCTTGCCATCTAATTTTCTACGTAAATGGTCTCATCACGTGTCTTGACGAAACCAATTAAGTATGTATATTGACTTAGCCTGCCTAGGAAAAATTTATATAGGCTATGTTTCATTTAGCTGTTCAGTTCGCGACTTTTGGGTACGTTTGGACGTGATTTCGTGACCAAGCACTTCCGAAATCTGGCAACCTTGGAACTTAAGGTCGTTTCATCACTTGTTCTAGCCAAATTATTAATTTTTGTAAATTTCTTACATTTTAAAATTTCTTACATTTTATGTAAGGGCTGTTGACATTACATACCAAGAACTGAATTTTCTTTATATAGGCTAGCTCTACATGTACTCAACTTTAGACGTTACTTGGACTTTTCATAAAATAATCGCTTTTTACATAGGCCTACTCTATGTACCAGATAGCCTAGACGGTGTGCCTATCAGCTTGTAAGCCCATAATAAACAAATATAACAATAATAGAAAATTATTTTAATCTTCGTTGTGTATTTTATTATTTCACATTTGCTGACATTTTTGAATTAATTTGGCTGCAATAAAAATTGATTGATTGATTGAATCGGATGGAATAACAGCTGGTCTTTGGATTGCTGATCCATGAAAACCTGTATAGTTAATATACATAAGAGGCCTTGCCTTCGGTGATCTTACCAATAGTAGGATGGACAAGGCGGACTAAATATAGGAATCCAATTTAGACATCACTTGGTTGGACGAGGTCTTCGCCTACCACGGTGTACCACCCAGTCAGTAACTGTTGGCAGGAAGAAGCCGGAAAACGACCTTGATTAATCATTTTCAATTAATTAGCCTTTCAGCGTCCAAACGTCTGATTGGATTTCTTAAAGCCAACAAAATTCATCCTCTGTTCGAGTTTTTTATTTTCAATACGAAAACCGGTGAAACGTTGCAGGTGATTAAGAGAGACTGAAACTAAAGTTGACGAGACAAAGAAAACTATATATATATATATATATATATATATATATATATATAGCAGTGAGGATTATATATATATATATACTAGCAATTTTTACTCGGCGTTCGCCCGGGTTTTCCCCAGGCGTAATTTTTAACGGCTGCAAATAAAGGCTACTTACTTACTATATTTGCTGATGGGCTTCAAATATTTAAAAAATGTCCATATATCTGAATGGAAACGATATTTAGAGGTGAACATAGTTGCTTTGCCCGTGTACTGCACGGGTTATCTCTACCTTAATAATAGGCTATAGGCAATATTATTATTTTGTTCCCCGTTCTTTACGGTTTATCTCTACCTGAAATAGGCGTATTATTTTGTTCCCCGTACTACACGGGTTATTTCTAAATTATAATAGGCGTATTATTTGCCGTTGGCCAGCGTGACGTAAGATTGCATATTTAGCCGCGTGACGTAATTTAAGATTGCATATTAATTTTAGTGACGTGGACAAATGGGCATGCTTATAATGTCCATAAATCGGAATTGAAAGCAAATTATGAGCTGAAAGTAATTGGGATGAGATAGAAATTCGAATAGCTAAAGTAAGTTTCGAGTTGCTTTGACCTAGAAAATCGGCAATGGCCGTGGTTGCAAAAATGTGAGCTTAGTGTAATTAGGTCACCAAATCTGTAAATGGTTGCGCTGACCTAGAAATTCGCCCGTGGCGACTTCTGATTGGTTGCTAGATGCTCCGTGTGACGTAAGATTGCTTATTAAGCATGCGTGACGTGAACAAATGGCCTTACTATGGGCGGTATTGAAATAAGCTCGCTGAAAAGTTAAATTTAAAATGGCCATATATCGGCGTTTAAATAAAATTGCGAACTGAAAATAGTCGCGTTGACCTAGACGTTGCGTAATAATGCTTTGTAAATTTTTTCAACTCGCTAAACCGTTCCGTTTCGGAGCCTTTAGCCGGACAGCGATGCATTGCAAACATACATACATACGGAAGGACAAACTTTAAGAATTATAGTATAAGATATATATATATTGTATATATTCATATTATGCCTACTGATAAGGATGTAAGAGTTGCCTGGGTGTGAATGTCTGGCAGGCACACCGACAGAGACAGACAGACAGACAGACAGACAGACAGACAGACAGACAGACAGACAGACAGTGAAAATGCAGCAAAGTATCCTACTAATAAATAATCTGTAGTAAAACTTTGTTGATTAATGTAAGGAGAGAAGCATCGTCCGGCGCTGGTATGCCTGCAGGCCGTCACAGGCAGACAGTGTTCTTGATAAAGCGCTGTTGATAACGACCCTGTTGTGTTGATATTGAGACGGTCCCTGTCGCTGAAAAGATCATGCGTCGCTGCTTATGACCATGGTCGACTGGTTGAGCGCTTGTCCAGAATGTACGGGATTCGCTCGGTTGAGTTCGACTGGCTTCACTCTTACCTCTGCTGTCGCCAACAGACAGTGATCTTCGACGGGGTTCTCTTATCCGACCGCTCTCTCATCTGCGGAGTACCTCAAGGCTCAGTGCTCGGACCGCTGCTGTTTCTACTCTACACCGCCAACGTGGGAGAGCCTGCGCAAGTCTCGATCTGTCACCTCATTTCTATGCTGACGAAACCCAGCTCTAAACGTCAGGTTGTACACCAGCGACCGCGAATGGAGCTTGGTATTGAGCAGATCGCTGAGTGTGTGCGATCAAATAGACTGCGACTTAACCGCGAGAAGACAGACTTTCTGTGGTGTGCAAACTGTGCAACCTCGACACCGGTGCGCCGAGCATCTGCGGGGCTTCGATCGCGCCTTCGACCTCGGTGCGTGATCTCGGAGTCGTGCTGGAATCTGATTTGTCCATGAGGCGCCATGTCTCGTGGACGGTCGGCTGTTGCTTTCGTCAGCTCCGTCTCATCAGGAGCTGTATAAAGTCTTTGCATTTCGAGACAGCAGCCGTTACTGCTTTCGTCATCTCTCAAGTGGACCGCTGTAACAGCTTGCTGGCTGGCGCGACTGAGTGTCTCCGGGACGAACTGCAGTCGGTGCTTAACGCCGCTGCGAGGCTTATTTGTTACAGGAGAAAATACCATAACGTCACTCCTTCGAGTTGTCGTTCACGAGCTGCCTGTCCCGTTCTGCATCAAGTTCAAGCTGTGTTTACTTGTATACATGCAAAGCACTTCACAGGGCAGCGCCCGAGTATTTGCACGACTACTGCGCAGAGACTCATTCGTCTGCGTTTGGGCTGCGACTTAGATCGCTTAAGAAGACCGACCTCCACGTACGGAGAAGCCATAGATCTTCTTACCTTACATTACTTTGTCTTACCTCTTATCTCACTTGTGACTGATCCCTGGGGTGGGGTGAGCGGCAAGCGTAATGCTGAATGCTTTATTGAATGTTTTAAATTTAAATGTTTCCGGTTATAGTGGCAATTATTATAATGAGTTCAAGGTGGCTGTTACTTTATCACCCCCCCCCGCCCATTCTGTTTTAGCCTTAAGTCTATCTGGGGCCTGTACGGGCGTCCGATTCAGTGCAATAAATGTTCACTTGAGAAAGGCTGTTGAACTTTTTATCTGTGATGACGGGCAGCATACCTATTACCTAAACGAGGCGTCGATTAGTGAACTTTGATTTTATTATTATCTGTTTTGAATGCTTTTCAGTGACAGGTCCTGTGCAACAGACCACTCAAGTTGACAGTTGATTATGTTTTAAGACGTATACATACACCAGAGTGTATACATACACCAGAGACAGAGTGCGGATATGCAATTGGTTTAACGAAGAATATACTTACTTCCATAGTCACGGTTTTCCGTGCAAGGTAAGTCTTGTCCATGGCGACTTGTTGGCGTGAAAGTTGAGTAATTGAAAACTTTTATCTTGTAAAGTAGTCTATTTAGTTTGGGTGACCGGCGAGATGAGTCATATGAGACTTCACCTGTAGCCCACCACTCAGCTTGTACAATTTGTGTACTGTGCATAATGCTTTGCACAGACTACCATCAGAGATTCATGAAACCGCCTGAGACCCAGAAAACAGACTGCAGAGGATAAGCAATACGAGATGGAACGTTCATAATTATCTGAGTTTAAAAGTTGACCGAATATCTTTACTGCATTCGGTGTCCTCGGTTATAAGAGAGCTAAGATAGAGGAATGTATCCATCTGCTACAGCCGGCTGCCTTGTACCGTGATGTCACATGTGGCAACATTTTATTACCATAGTCTTAGTCTTGCCCGAATTAATCAATAGTTTCTGTCTGTTGCCTGGTCTGTCCAAAGTTTCGCCACCTACTCTAACTCGACTTCTGAGTCTATCAACAGTAAAGTGTCATTAGCAGTGTTTTAGTTGTCAAAGAAGAGCTGGGTGGTGTCGACTATTTTACAGATTACCATAGAACATGAGCACAGGTCAGAATCAAATGTTGTTAATTATGTTGAACACGAAACAACTGACGATTTAATTTAGATATATCCTGACAATTGAGATACATCCTGACGCCAAACTTCTTTTCAGTTAGGCTATTATAGGCCTACTAAGCTGAGGGGGGTTAAAAGAAGAGCTAGCGAGTTTCAACCTTTAACCACCGGTATATCTCGTATTTGTAGTTGTTCTTCCTCACATTGGAATTCTGTAGTCCACCGATAGCCTTCCTGATAACGATCTCCGACATAATGTTCAACAGTTGAGGTGTCCATAAATTAAGCCTTGCGCATTTTAAGGCTTAATTTATGCACACCTTAACCGTTCAACATTATGGGCGTACCACTTAGCCTATACGCTTTTGTGCTCGCAAAACAACTAGATTCTTGTGCAACTGATCTGTAATACTTTAAATTTAAATTAATTCCAAATAGTCACACTAAATATATTAGCACGTGTTTCAATGTATTTAGGGCACTTCACCCAATGTACTATATATATACAATTTATATGTAAACTGTTTCACATATATTAATAATTATATATTCGTTTAATTGTGACGCTATGTTATATTATGTTATGTTATGTTAATTGCAAGACCAGATGACCAACCGCAACTGGGTACAATAAAAAGTACTACAACTGAACTAGGAATTATCTTTAAAGCGTCACATTTGGTTTAAAGATTGTGGGCCAGATTTTACTGATTGTCGATATATGATTCGGAATATAGAATTACGGTAATCCTTTGCTGGCTGAGAAAAGTCATGCGGCCTCTGAAGAAGGCTGTAATTGTATAGCGTGCCAGCGAGGGAAACAAACTGCGCTGGACGTGGGTTTCATTAGTCCTTGCCTCGCCAAAGAGGCGCTCGTCTGCTTTGGCAGCCCCTTTTTCTGCACTGGGAGCCACCTCCGGCAGATACCCCAATCTCTGTGCGCGGCGCAGCAATCGCTCCACCCTTTGATTGTCCTCTACGGTGGTAAAGCCCCACCATGAGGGGTAGCATACATGAGGCGGACTATAGCGGTGGCCTCCGTGACCGTATGCAGAACCTTTTCTGATAGACCATGGTTCCATTGTACTCACAAAGTGTAAAGGGAGCTGAAACATGCACTAAGAACCTCATCGACGCACAGCGACGTGCTGTGAGGCCCGCAGGTTGTCCAGTTGTGACCCTACTATCGTCATTGTTTTGACCCTTTCAGCATTCAGAATAGGCTCCGGACGCTCAGCGATACCTCGCCAGGCGAGACATTCTATACTAAACCACGCTATTCCATAATTATAGCCTACTATTCCATTCGTGTGTTTTTGATTATTAATTATCGTATTTTATATGTTTGTTCGACTTATTCTCTTACTGCTATATCGTTCTATCCTGCAATAACAGTAATTCGTTTGTCTTAAATTTCAGTTCCGCTAACATGTTACTGGAAGTGAATAAGCCATATATGAAACAAGTCCAATGTTTGGGCATAAAAAGCAGTGTCATCTTGTTCTTCATAGTGACCTTCACAGTTCTCGTCTTGATGAATGTTCTCGACGTTTCTCTGATACAGTTTCAAGTCAATGTGTCGAGTGAAGGGAGTGTCCAGATGGCATCGAATAGATCTGGCTGTAACCCAGCCAAGCCAACCCTAAATGAAACAACCAAACCATTTCCGGCTCTTATCCTTCTAGCATGTGGTCGAACACTCGAACGCATTCAAATTCTCAACGATGCAATTGAACGCTTACGCAATCAACAGCTGATGCCAATTAAGAAAACACAGGACTGGAATATAAGCGCACCTGACCAACTACATTTGCTAGCCGAGTGGAACGAAAGTTTCTTAAAAGAGTTATCCAATTACTCACAGGTAACGACCGTCATTCTACCCTGGCTACGCAGTCCTCTACAAGAAGAAGAGGAATGGAGTTCCTTGAACGATTCATCAAACCTCCTCATTCGAGAGTATTACGAGTCAACTGCCACTGATCCTCTGTGTACATGGATCGAAACTCCGGGAAAAGTGGAATTCAGTTTTGACGTCATTAATAACTGGACATGCAATCGAAACAAGACGCGTGGAGCCATTCCGAGGTCGATATCTCTGCTCGCACTAAACGCAAAGCCTCCCTACAAAGACTATTATTTTCCTTCAGCATTCCCGGATCAATTTTTTACTCAACTGCCTCGAATACTTCACTCTATGTACATAATTAGGTCCGGTATTGCAAATGAAATCGGCGATGTGTTCATACGGAATGCTAAGATAGTTCCATATGCGTGTTTTCCAGATAAGAAATTAAATCCTCCAAAAGATATTGACCATATCCCTCTTTATGATGAGGTGTTCGTTATCGCTCAGTCGTTCGGTGAAAATGTCTACCATCGGTTGGCAGAAGTGACACCACGAATTGCAGTCTTTGTTGAATTTCTAGTTCGAAATCCAACGATAAAGATCTTAGCACGGGAGAACTATGGCCGAACGGTTGAACTGTTGACTGTCTTGGGAATTAAGAGAGATCGTATCATTAGTGGTTGGTGTCGATCGGAAATCATTTACCTACCAAGAGCCTCTACATGCTGTTTTCCGCATTTCCTCGAGACTCAAGTCCTATCTCTACACTACCGACAATACCTGAAGAAAAACTTTCCAAATGACACCCGAAACAAAGTCATCATAATCCGAAGGACAAGATTTCGCTATTTTCACAATCAACCTGCGATCGAAAGAGTCGTAGAAATGGCGGCGAAGGAGTATAATCTCAGCTACGAAGTATTTAAGGATAATCCGCCGCCTTCCTTTGTTGACATGATGCGTATATTCAATGCGGCTGTCATGGTAGTCGCACCTCATGGTGCCGGTTTGGGTAACCTCGTTTTCTCAGAACCTGGAACGTTCGTCGTGGAAGGGGTTTGCAATCGTCCACATACGAACCTCTTCTTCCAGAGAACCGCTCAGGTACTCGGACACCGGTGGCACGGAATTCCTTCAAGCGGCGGGTGCAGTACTACTTATCCAGGTGGTGTAGTAGTCGGCGAGGTCACGATCGAACCTTCCATCATGAACGATACAATTAGGACCTATTTAGATTTGTGGCGTGCAACAAGTTTCAGAAAAACTTCGTCTTAATAACAAAACTGTCATAAATGTTTGCTTGTAAGATGCTTGACTGCAGCAAGGTATCGAGGTTTTATTTAATGTTAAACACCGCGACGTGTTGTTCAGAGGTATCTGTAAGGTTTAAAGTTGTGTCTAGCTTCGGCAGAACAGAACCACATGAGAGGAAACTGAGGGTGGTGACTAGATGATCTGATAGCAACTGGACAGCGTTACAATTTTGACTATTATCGTGTTGGAGTGTCATAGGATCTTGACAGAATGGCAACTCTTAGACCATTGTAATGTTCTGCAAGTTCTGAATCTTTGCGTATTCGAGCTTTGTTCGATTTAAAACCTGCCTTTTCCGCCTCTGCCTCCATTGTTTACTCTAACCTTGACTACTGTAATTCACGCTTCCTGAACCTTGAATCCAATCAAAGAAGGTTTCTTCAACTTATTCACATACATCTTGGCCAAGATGTCGCCAGGAGACCCAAGCTTCGCCATATTACTCCTATACTTAAATTAGACCAGAGTAATTTATCTCTCTGTCAATTTGTAAAATTTTAGTGAATTATGTTCAGAATAGACAGTTATTGCCAAAGCTAAAAAAAGACACAGCAGAAACCTAACACTAAAACTCTTAAGCCAAATATTCTTTAACACTCTTGCGTCAAGTGACTGCAGAATTGCAAATCAGGAATACTTTTTAGTCAAAACATGCTGTGAAATAACATCTGGTCTCCATTAAAATTAGCACTCATAGTTTCATTGCAACCCCAAAATGAATTAAGATCAGCCATAGTAAACCTATTAGTAAGGTGTTATTTGAAGGCCTGAAAGATCTGAAAATCGTTAGCCAATAAATAAACCGTGGCATTTAGAAACAGTCGTAGAATTAACTATCAATATTTTTGCCCCGAGTTATCACACATCTCTGTCATCCCTTAACCTTTGAGAATGTTTAAACTATTCAATTAGAAGTATTAGCCGTGTTTACTTGGCTGCCTGTGGTGTATCGAATCACATATACCAGATGGAAATTAGCAACTTCTGAAAATCTGATAAGATATTGGATGAAGGTGGGACAGTCCATGTTGCAGGCTGGAGAGATAAGATTATTTTAATGGCCGGTCTGTGGTGGCCCGGGGACTCCGATATAGCCGTGGACACACACACACACACACGCACACACACACACACACACATATATACATAACACATGCACACACTACTACACAGGAACACACACACACAACAGTTTTACACACGTTAACAATTTTGGCTTGCGAGCAAACACACACACACACACACATAAGTTGGACGATACAATATACTAAATCTGTGTTTTCACATAAAATTATATATACAAACTATTATATAATAAAGTATTCTATATACAGGAATTCGTGTATTAATAACGTGTGCCATACGGTTGCTTATCAACAGTTTTACTGATACCGAACGTTAACAATTTTGGCTTGCGAGCATATGGCCACGTCTTCACCATGTTGAAGGCCGTCGTAATATTTTAAGTTGGACGATACGGTAATATTACTAAATCTGTGTTTTCTCATATCAAATTATTGCGGATGAAAAACTACGACAGTATAATAAAGTATATTTACATTACATTAATAATTATTTGTATTAATAACGTGTGTGCTCGGACCCGCCATTGGTGACTCTGTTTCTCATTTATTGCAACGTACTATTGACAGTTTCTTTGTGTTCTAGCTGACAGTATGTAGGCCACGTAGATAAAACGTACAATGCAATTGAGACAGCACAATAGTTGCATGTGAAGAGAAAAGGATGGATTCAGTACAGCCACAGCGGTCATCAAAAGTCTTCTAGTCAGCTGACAGAAACTTGAGCAGTACCATTTCTCGTATTATAGCGTTAATACGCGGCGCTAACCAGCATTAGACAAGCTAACACACACTAACAGTGACAAGACGTAATGAAGGCATACATATATATATAGCGAATTTATATATACATATATACACATATATATATATATATTCTCCTGTATCGATAG
The DNA here is from genome assembly GCA_020284085.1 of Aporrectodea caliginosa. Lineage (NCBI taxonomy): Eukaryota > Metazoa > Annelida > Clitellata > Crassiclitellata > Lumbricidae > Aporrectodea > Aporrectodea caliginosa. The sequence goes on from JACEVL010000099.1 coordinate 483,914, forward strand.
TTTATTACGCAGCTTACCTACGTGCGGGTAACATCATCTCCACGTCTATAGGCTATAGATAGCTCGTCATGTGAAATCAACACTGATCGTATTGTTCAACTGCGAATAACCAAGGACACTTTTATGAATATGAGTGTCTCTAAGCACACCATCAACATTAACTGATATGCTACATATATAAACCAATTGATATAATTATTTAACCTTGTGTTTGTGATGGTAGATTTGTCAACATGTTTATAGGCTATGTTGGCTCGACTAATTTAATGTTTTCACATTAAATTGTTCTTTCCAGTATAAGGTGTTGTTTATTTGTTTTCAATATTTCAGTTCCGCAAACATAGGCTATAATTGGAAGTGAATCAATACACTAATCTCCAGCACAACATGCAACAAGTCCAAAGCTTAGCAACAAAACGCGGAATCATCGTTCTGTTTTTCACAATAACCTTCACAGCCCTGACCTTGATGAACATTTTCGACGTGTCTCTGATACATTCTCACGTGAAGAAATGGAGCGAAGGCGGAGTGCAGATATCATTGATCAATTCTGTGTGCCACCACAACGAGTCAACTTTTAAAGAAATAACCAAGCCATTTTCGGCTCTTATCTTTCTAGCGTGTGGACATTTACTCGAACGTATTCAACTTTTCAACGCTGCGCTTGAACGATTAAGAATTCAAAGGCTTATGCCAATTAAGAAAACTCAGGACTGGAATATAAGCGCACCTGATCAATTACATTTGCTAGCCGAGTGGAACGAAAGTTTCTTAAAGGAGTTATCCAATTACTCACAGGTAACGACCGTCATCCTACCCTGGATAAACAGTCCTCACCAAAGAGACGAGGATTGGAGTTCCTTGACAGATTCTTCAAACCTCCTCATTCGAGAGTATTACGAGTCAACTGCCACTGATCCTCTGTGTACATGGATCGAGACTCCAGGAAAAGTGGAATTCAGTTTTGACGTCATTAATAACTGGACATGTAATCGAAACACGACGCGTGGAGCCATCCCGAGGTCGATATCTCTGCTCGCGCTAAACGCAAAGACTCCCTACAAAGGTTATTATTTTCCGTCAGCATTTCCGGATCAGTTTTTTACTGAGCTGCCTCGAATACTTCACTCTTTGTACATAATTAGGTCTGGCATTGTAAATGGAGTTGGCGATGTGTTCATACGGAATGCGAAGATAGTTCCGTATGCGTGTTTTCCAGATGCGAAATTAAACACCCCACAAAATATAGACAAAATCCCTCTTTATGATGAGGTGTTCGTCATTGCTCAGTCATTCGGTGAACGTACTTACCATCGGCTGGCAGAAGTGACACCAAGAATTGCAGTCTTTATTGAATTTCTAATTCGAAATCCAACGATAAAAATCCTAGCACGGGTGGACAATCATGGCCGAATGGTTGAACTGTTGACTGTTTTGGGAATTAAAAGAGATCGTATCATTAGTGGTAGGTGTCGAGCGGAAATTATCTATTTACCGAGAGCAACCACATGCTGTTTTCCGCATTTCCTCGAGACTCAAGTTCTATCTCTACATTACCAACAATACCTCAAGAGTAACTTTCCGAATGACACTCGAAACAAGGTCATTTTCATAAGACGGACACACCATCGTGTCTTCCACAATCAATCTGTTATCGAAAGAGTCGTAGAAATGGCGGCGAAGGATTACAATCTGAGCTACGAAGTGTTTAAGGATAATCCGCCGCCTTCCTTTGTTGATATGATGCGTATGTTCAATGCGGCTGTCATGGTTGTCGCATCTCATGGTGCCGGTCTGGCTAACCTCGTCTTCTCCGAACCTGGAACGTTCGTTGTCGAAGGGGTTTGCAATCGTCCACACACGAACCTCTTCTTCCAAAGAACTGCTCAAGTACTCGGACACCGGTGGCACGGAATTCCATCCAGCGGCGGGTGCAGTAATCCAGGTGCTGGAGTAGTAGGCGAGGTCACGATCGAGCCTTCCATCATGAACGATACAATTAGGACCTATTTAGATTTCTGGCATGCGACAACTCACAGGAACACTTCGTCTTAATAATAAAAACAATCTTGGACTTCTGCATACAAGATGCTTGAGTGCATCAAGGTATAGCAGTTTTATTGACTTATTGCTCAGAGATGGTTTTAAGTTGTGTCTAACTTCGGCAGAACAAAACCACTTGAGTGGAAATTGAGGTTGGTGACTCGAGGAACTGATAGCAAGTGGTTAGCGTTACCACTGAGACTATTATCGAGTCGGAGTGGCATAGGCTCTTGACAGAATAGCCACTCCTAGACTATAACAACGTTCTGCAAGTTAGAGACCTTTACCGCTGCCTCTTTTGTTCACTCGAACCTTGACTACTGTAATTCACGCTTCCTGAACCTTGAAACCAATCAACATAGGCTTCTTCAACTTATTCATGTATGACTTGGCCAAGATGGTCGCAGGAAACCCAACCATCGCCATAATCACTCCTATACTTAGATTCCACCAATGGCTGAACATTTCTGTAATCATTAATTTAAAGTCTCTATCTCCAAGCTCTGCAATATCCGAGCTCATATGAACGCAAATTCTGCATTATTCAATTATCTTATTCTCCACGATCGTCTTCAGATCCTTATCCCTTTCCTTAGTTGAAACAACTCGTGTTAAGTTCTTCAACTAATCCATCTCTTCAGAAGTCCGTAAATTGACCCATCCTCTACCCGCCTCGTCGCTCAACCACCAACACCTGCCTAATGTACTCTATCACTTCTTAGGATCTCCATTCAAACCTGTGTCCAACCTTTCCATCAAATCTTATTCTGATCCATACCTTCCATCGCCCAGCGCTTTCCAACTTCTCTCATTATAAACAGATCTTGCGTTACAGCTTATCTGTTTCCTCTCTCTCTCTCTCTCTCTCTCTCTCTCTCTCTCTCTCTCTCTCTCTCTCTCTCTCTCTCTCTCTCTCTCTCTCTCTCTCTCTCTCTCTCTCTCTCTCTCTCTCTCTCTCTCTCTCTCTCTCTCTCTCTCTCTCTCTCTCTCTCTCTCTCTCTCTCTCTCTCTCTCTCTCTCTCTCTGTCGCTGTCGTCTCTCTGTCTGTCTCTCTCTCTCGTCTCTCGACGTCTCTCTGTCTCTCTTTGTCTCTCTCTCTCTCTGTGTCTGTTTCTCTGTCTCTGTCTCTGTCTCTTTCTCTCTGTTCTTCTGGAAATTGTACTTTGTGTTTGTCATCTATGAACAACTTCTCTAACTTGACGTAGCGTTCTCGAATAGGCCTAAGCTTAGTTCCTAAATAAGGGTTCGTCCATTAATTACGTCAACTAATTTTAGGCAGTTTTTTACCCTCCCTGTCAACAACTGTCAAACATTGACGGACCCCCAAAAAAATTATGTCAACAATTCCAGAACCCCCCCCCTACAAAAAGAAACACAATGGCTCAATACATGTAGAATCATGTTTTCAAATTTTTTTACACTAAAAAATGCAGTCTCGAATTTCACAATATATGAGTTTAGTTTATTACCAGCTTTTTAGTGGTATTAAACATTAAGCACTTTATACATTTTCAGCATTACTTAATGTTTTCGCTACCATTTTGAAGGTCCTGCGTTGATTTATTGGAAAAATTTGTTGACGTCAAATTGTACCGAACCCCCCTCCCCTTGTCAACAACTGTCAAACTTTTCCAAACCCCCTCCCCTATTTTGTTGACATAATTAATGGACGACCCCTAATGCTTTTGACATTCCTTATCTGTTGAAGAATTCAGCTTTTACCTTCCTAAATATTGTGTTCGTTTCTCATGTTTTGGGCGCAATGAAGTAAAGATTTCATACTAAACTAACTTGAAGGATTTCTGGTGTGGAAAATAACAGAGCTATTCCGAGTCTGGGATAACTTTATTGTTTATACGATGATTGGCCGCAGGTCATTCTGGCTCTCACCTCCACCAGCTGATCATTTATGTCCTTATTGCAATTACTGGTGATGACGACTGAGGCAATGGTTGGCTGTCAAATGTCGTGCCGTTAGTGTTTACAGGGTAGACATATTAGTTTATAATTTTTATTATTAAGATTGCGTACGGCTACAGTGGCAATTCCCTAACAATAAAACGAACAAACAACATCATAAAGGATTTCTTGCGTCCAAAGAAATCCTCGAGTTTTAGTTGAGCCACTTGGACCATTTGCGGCAATCTGCCCAGCTTCGTTTTTCAAAGTATCAACGCTGATCACAACTTTCTGCTCCAAGTGGTAAGATGCCAGTAGACTGATCACTAATTCTGTGTTATCGCTGGGCTTTAAGCTGAGCCACCAGTCGCAGGAAATAAACAATTTTTATGTAACTTCTGGAGACAACTTCAGTATGTAAGAAAATAGTTTACTTTGACATCAGTAAGTTTGAAAGCACTTATTCAATTTTTGGTGGTAAACTCTGTATAGTCTATCTTTTTCAGATGACCGGTCTTCTCTTTTACGTATTGGATCTAATTGTTCCGGTGGTGGGGCCATTGACTCAGATGATAGATCCCAAGTCAGAGGTTCCTGATCTCAGATCCGGCGGATTCCTACGAGTCCGTAGACTAATCATCAGCTTAATTTTTTTTGGATTTCTGTGCTTTTAGTCGCTATGGAGTAGGCCTATATGCACGACGTTATTGTGTTTAGGTAATATTTTGTACCGATATATAGGCCTATTAGCAGGGATAGATTATTCTGGATTGCCGAACAGATTTCTAATGATAGCTTTATAAGCGAGATAGAGGACGATTCTAGTTACCAATACTCAGCAGATTTTATTTTTGATAGGATTTGTTTGCTTTGAGTAAGCATGGAGTTCTCAAACGCGTTCAGCAAGGATTATAAATTAGAACGAACGAGATTGAAATTGCTTCGTTAGTCCGCACACTGAGGTGAACTTGTTCTCTTTGCAATCAATTTAGAAATACACCGTAGGCCCCTGATGCCTTTTCCGTGGGTGATCCGGCCATCTAGAATTATTCGCCTTTACGTCATACATGTACATCTGCGTGTTCTTTTCATGTTCTTTTTCCATGTATTCCCAAGGATCGATTCTTGGCCCTCTCCTCTTTCTGTTATTTATTGATGAGCTGCCAAATGCTTCCTCACTTTTGCACTTTTTACTCTTTGCGGATGTTATAAATATTTTTGCTTCACGCAAATCGTTGGACAAATTGTTCCAACTAATGAGCCAAGAACTTGATAAAGTATATGACTGGTCTGGAATAAATAAATTATCTCTTAATATAAAAAAGACAAACTATGTTCTTTTTTACTCTCATCGTAAAAAGATAATGCTACCAAAGGATACAATCACATTAAATAATTTCCCAATAACACAGGCAACTTCTGTTAAATTTCTCGAGTCTATGTGGATCTGCAGCGAACTAGACTTTAACGGTTCGCTAGAGGCGCCACTGCTCCGTCATCCATTGGCAATGCACACGGGCGCTAGGTGTAACGATAATACAATACAATGCAACTGATCCTTGATATTGCCCTTCTTCCAAAGGTGGCCCCAAGCTCAGAAGTGCACACGCCTCGGCGGCGCAGAAGCAATTATATTGCAGAGCAATTGTGCGCGAAGGACTTGCTCAAGGTCCCTACGCGGCGGCTTGAGGTGGATTCGAACCTGCAACCCTCCGGCTGCAAGGCACCGAACATACCCCTACACCACCGCGCCCCACTAATCCAGGGTTGACGCCCTTTTACTTAACGGTGATTCATTCATTCATTCATCCATTACGAAGTTTTATATAGCGCCCCTTCAAGGTTACTACTCAGGAGCGCTCCCGACCCCAGTACGGCTGAAAAGGACAGTTTTGAGGCAAGTATAGAAAGATTCAGAGTGGATTCTGGGATGCAAGCGCAGCGTCAAAGGGAGCCCGTTCCAGAGGGAGGGGCCAACCACTGAGAAGGTCCGATTCTGCTTAGTAGCTGTGCGGGCAAAGGGACCATGAGTACGCCCCGCTCAGTAGAGCGGAGAGAGCGACGACCCGGAGCACCCAAGGTAGGGCAGCAGAGGTCGCGTAGATAGGCAGGGGCTAGGCCCATGCAGCAAAGATTGGGTATACGCTATTATTCTCGCGCGACTGGCGATGATTAGTCGGTGAGTACTGCCAACTTTACCCGCCAGTTAAGGTCTATGAGACTATAAAAGGCCGACGCTAGAAAGTTATATATATATATATATATATATATATATATATATATATATATATATATATAAGCTCCATGGTCGTACAGACAGCCACAGCAGGAACAATCACCCGGGCACGCCAATCATCGTCGATATGACGGCGTCGTTAAATAAACGAGACTGGGAAGAGTTAGTAGAAAACATTTGTAAGAAGAACCGCTATTATTAGAGTTGGTAAAAAGCATTTGTAAGAAGAACTGCTAGAAGTATTATTAGCCTACTAGAGTTAATTCGTTTGAGTTGGTATACGAATAGTATGAGAAGAACAGTCGAATTGAAGGTTGAAGAGAAGTTTGAGGGAAGAATCGACAGATATAGAAGAAGAGATAGAGCAGAATCGTGCGCTGATAATAAGGCGTGTTTGGTACAAACCTATGACGGGTGTCGTTTCGCTGTGGTGCTGTTCGATTGCTCTTTTGGTGGATCGCCGTGGGTTCGATTCCTGTCTGTTACTTCTGCTTTCGCCTTGTCAACTTGTTCTGTTTGGGGTTAGTCGCTATACAAATGTTTAATTGATAATTAACTCTCGAAAGCCCTGATAAATTTGAATCACGTGCTGTTTTATTGATTGGACTGTAGAAACCATGTATTGGTTCAGGATTCGAATCCGAACATGTGTTTACGTTTCATGATGATTTCATTAGTGAAGAGACACTAATCACTTGTGAATTTAAGTATAACTCTGGTGAATTGGAGATTAAAATTAATAATAATCATAAGTTGTCAATGTCTGAAACATCATCATTAGAGCTAAAGGTTGCTGAGTTAACCACGATCATTTCACAATTATTGCAGCGCCAATCCGAACAGGCTAGGCTAAATTCCTACCTCATGCAACAGGCCCTGCAGACTGAGGTTAAAGTTACTACGGCTGAAATTCATCCTGTTGAGGGTTGGAACCCTGAAGTGTCTGAACACTTCGCTAAGCCCTTAGTGGAAGCCGCAGTAAGGACCACCGGCCTGGACATGGAGAACCAGTCAGAACTGGCCTTGTTGATGACTAGTGGTAATTTGCCGCGCCGGAGCGCTCGCTACGCGCCAAATCTGCAGTACATTATGATTTCCCGCCCTTTTCTAACATAAGGAAAAGCGGTTTGCCCCAACTGTCAGAAGAGAGTTCGGTCCCTGTGCGCGGGAAATCGGGAGTCTCAATAGGAGCGCTACTGCACGCAAGAGGGCGGGCAGGACGCGACAGATCAACACATACATGGAACGACCACATTGAGAATATCTCGTCAAAAATTGCTAGAAGTATAGGTATATTATCCAGAGTTGCTTACTTAATGCCTACTCATATACGAATAGACTTATACTATTCGATTAACTACCCATATTTTGCTTACTGTAATATGATATGGGCATCTAACTACTCAACAAGATTAAAAAGATTAAATGTCCTCCAAAATAGAGCTCTCCGCACGAAGCAGGACGTTTAGGCGTCGCCGTTTTGGTCCCGTTTTGGCGCCGGCCGTTTTGGCGCTAATAAACGTAGTAAATAGTCTAATGTTAATTTTTTAATGCAAAGAAATATCAGTAGGATAGCCAAGTTTTTATGGTGAGTTGGATTGATGAAAGTAGAATTTGGTAAATTAATAGAATCTTTTTAATGCTGTATTATTCGTTGTTAAGAAGGCAGTCTAATATTGTCCAAGATAACTGTCATCAATCCAGCTTCCAGTGATGTAAAAAAGAAATTATTTTCATCTCCAGCTTCGATTTAAGAAAACAATTCTTATCATTTATCCAGCACCCACTGAAACAATTATTTTCATCAATCCAGCTCTATTTTAAACAATTATTTTAATCAATCCAGCTCCAATTGAAACAATTGTTTCGTAAATCCAGCTTCCATTTACGGAAACAATTCTTTCATCAATGCAACTTCTAGTTCAGCAAGCATTCTTTGACCATCCATCTTTCTTTTGCGAAAGAACTTTTTCATCAATCCAGCTACCATGTACGAAAGAACTCTTTCATCAATCCAGCCACTATTTGCCAAAGAACTTTCTCATCAAATCCAACTTCGATTGCGTGTTCCTGAGATAGAAATAATTAACCAACCAAAAGTAATTTTTTTCATTAAATGGAAGCTGGATTGATGAAAATTTGTTTCTCGATGAAGTGGAGGCTGGATTGATGGTATAGTTATAGTAAACTGAACAAAGAAACTGCTTCATTTTCTACAATTCTGTTTCTCATAATGATGACTCCCCTAACCGGAAGCCAAACCAACTTGACAAAAGTGACGGTTTCTTTCTCTTCGTCCGTCTTTTCTACCTTTCTCTCTTTATCTCCTACTTTTTCATTTTTAAACCAACATTCAATCCTTTTTCATTTTTCTTCAACCCTATTTTGCCGCCTCTGCACAAGTGCAAACCGATAAACATTCCCGATTGCGGTGGAAGAATGTTCACCATGTTTTCTAATGACGACACTAACCCTAAACCCTGACCCTAACCGACCCTCACGACGCCTAATCTGACCCTAACCGACCCTCACGACGACTAATCTGGCCCTAAACGACCCTCACGAATCCTAACCTGATCCTAACCGACCCTTAAGTTGTCCGCCATTTACAAATTCCAAGGGAAGACAACAAGTTCACGTGACAGTAGGGGTGTCCAGAAATATGATACATCGCAGAAAACACCCATACTCAAGTTTTCCCATTATTCCATTCATTATTTGTCTATAAATATTTTTTTCAGAATTTTAAAATGTTATCCTGAGGTCGCTCAAAGCCCCCGAACATACCCTACTTAAATACCCAGGACTGGAGGCGCCAATGCTCTGGACTTTGGAATTGGGCTCATTGTGAATTTACTCTTTTATCAAAATAAATTAACGAAGTGTCCGATTAAGATGAACGTTTTGCAACTTGGGCCTACTAGATTAAGTTCTGCCTTGGACACTGCAGGCCATGATATTCTTCTTTCTCGATTTCAGAGGCAAAGTGGTTTTGATGGTACAGGATTGCGGCGGATGAGATATTCTGTCAGTCATCTCGGAGACCACCATCGATGTGAGTGCATCCAGGCACGTCTTTAAGAGCTACTGACTTTTAGATTTGATGTGCTTCAAATAATATTTGAAGCACATCAAATCTAAAAGTCAGTAGCTCTTAAAGGCGTATGTAAATATTATTTACATACACGTGTATAATATATATACATGTATAAATAAGTTAAAATCTATGTATACGTATAATCCCTGTCTTCGTAATAGCGGGTTTCTAAACATCTTTATAATTTATTGTCTTAACGTTACCTAGGTTTTCGAAAAATTTCCAATGATTGCTCTTTAATTTCAGCTCCTCCTGTACATATATTGAAAGTGAGGTAATACAACAATATCCAGCCCAACATGCAACTTGTGCAATGTTTGAGCACGAAACGCGGAATCTCCATTCTGTTCTTCACTGCAATTCTTGTCCCTCTCACCTTGATGAAAGTTTTCAACGTGTCGTTGATCAAGTCACAGATCAATGATTGGAGCGAAAACGGTTTGCAAATAGCAATGAATAATTATTATGAGTGTATCCGCGTCGAGCCAACTTTAAAAGAAATTACCAAACCATTTTCAGCCCTAATCCTTTTAGCGTGTGGACATTTACTCGAACGCATTCAGAAGTTGAATATTGCGCTTGAACGCTTCAGAATTCAACAGCTTCTGCCAATTAAGAAAACTCAGGACTGGAATATAAGCGCACCTGATCAATTAGAATTGCTAGCCGAATGGAGGGACAGTTTCTTCAAGGAGTTATCCAATTACTCACAGGTAACGACCGTCATTCTGCCATGGCTGCGCAGTCCTCAGGAAAAAGAAGAGGAATGGAGTTCCTTGAACGATTCTTCAAACCTCCTCATTCGAGAGTATTACGAGTCAACTGCCACTGATCCTCTGTGTACATGGATCGAGACTCCGGGAAAAGTGGCATTCAGTTTTGACGTCATTAATAACTGGACATGTAATCGAAACACGACTCGTGGAGCCATTCCGAGGTCGATATCTCTGCTCGCACTAAACGCAAAGACTCCTTACAAAGGTTATTATTTTCCATCAGCATTCCCGAATCAATTTTTTACTGAACTGCCTCGAATACTTCACTCTTTGTACATAATTAGGTCCGGTATTGCAAATGGAATCGGCGATGTATTCATACGGAATGCGAAGATAGTTCCCTATGCCTGCTATCCAGATGCGAAATTAAACCCTCCACAAAATATAGACAAAATCCCTCTTTTCGATGAGGTGTTCGTTATCGCTCAGTCTTACGGTGAACGTACTTACCATCGACTGGCAGAAACAACACCACGAATTGCAGTTTTTGTTGAATTTCTAGTTCGAAACCCAACGATAAAGATCTTAGCACCGGAAAACCAGGGCCGAATGGTTGAACTTTTGATTGTCTTGGGAATAAAGAGCGATCGTATCATTAGTGGTTGGTGTCGAGCGGAAATTATCTACTTACCGAGAGCTACCACATGCACTTTTCCGCATTTCCTCGAGACTCAAGTCTTGTCTCTCCATTACCGGAAATACCTGCAGAAAAACTTTCTACCCATCACTCGAAACAAGGTCGTCTTCATCCGACGAACAAAATTTCGCTATTTCAACAATCAATCTTCGATCGAAAGAGTCGTAGAAATGGCGGCAAATGCGTACAATCTGAGCTACGAAGTGTTTAAGGATAATCCGCCGCCTTCCTTTGATGACACGATGCGTGTGTTCAATGCGGCTGTCATGGTAGTCGCACCTCATGGTGCCGGTCTGGCTAACCTCGTATTCTCCCAACCTGGAACGTTCGTCGTTGAAGGGGTTTGCAATCCCCCACACGCGAGCCTCTTCTTCCAGAGAACGGCTCAGGTACTCGGACATCGGTGGCACGGGATTCCTTCAAGTGGCGGATGCAGGCCTGCACCAGTTGTTGGAGTAGGAGGCGAGGTCACGATCGAGCCTTCCATCATCAACGATACAATTAGGGCCTATTTAGATCTGTGGGAAACGACAACTTTCAGAAACATTTCGTCTTAAGTCTCAGGTCTTATGCCAGTTTGGAGTGAAAGTGTCTTAGGAAAACATGTATGTATCGGATGCTAGAGTGCAACGTAGGCCCCCCCCCTATCGCAGTTTCATCACAGGATTAACCCAGCAACTTATTGCTCACAAGTTGTAAAATGTTAAGTTGTTTTTTTAGCTTCCACTGAGTGACACGAACAGAACTATTAGCCAGGTCTTTTGGTTGGTGACGACTGACATTGTCAGAACAAATGTGGCATGAGGCGGAGCATGACCGGAACGATTGCATTGTAACTGGCAAAGTTAAAGTTTGGTGACTGTTTAGTCATAATTGGTTCGGTCTAAATGTATTGAACACAACAAATCTAATCTATACTATAAGTCGGAAAGTTTCCCTTCTGTTTGTCACAACAAAAGCTAGCGAACGGAACGCGCTAGCGAGATGAAAATTTGCGGAACTTTTTTATGAGAATTTTGTAGCGGTTTTTAGAGGTTGCCCTCTTCGGGAGTTGGTCTGGCCCGTCTGGTGCCCATGGTCTTCGGACACGGTGGCCGTTTTGCCTCCAACGGCCGATAGTTCCATCGCTGTCGCCTCTGGTTCTTTGCCCAGGTTTTCTCGCCTTCCCCTCCCCTCATGGGTTAAGTTCTGCGGGCCAAATTCCGTAGGCCAAGTTCCATAGACCAAGTTCCATGGGTTAAGTTTTGTAGGCTAAGTTCCATGGGTTAAGTTCTGCGGGTCAAGTTCCGTAGGCCAAGTTCTGTAGGTCAAGTTCTGTAGGCCAAGTTCCCTAGGCTTAAGGTCCTGGGCTACGCCCAGAAGGGTATAAATAGACGAGCTTGTAGGGAAGGCTAGTTCGTTGCCAGTTTTTACTCTGCTTGTCTTCTTGTTGAAGTGTCTTAGTGACAGTGGTTGATTTGGCCGGCTAGTTGATACAATCTATCGGGTTCAAAACCTAGTGACTTGTGTTGATTGACCTGGGCGTTTCGTTGGCGGCGATAGTCAAGTCGTTCGAAATACTCCGGACGCCGGACTTGCGCTCCTTCGAGCGACGCGCGAGACTGCTGCCATCCTGGGCTGAAATCTCTGCCTTCGCAACACGAAGAAGAGTGCGGACTGAGAGAAGGGGTTTTCGCGACAATTTATAGGTCAACGATACTATTAATTTTTCAACTCACAATTAACTTTAAGTTCCGATTTTTCGATATTTTGAGTTTCGATGTGGTGATATTTTCAAACCCATCGAGATCTAGGTCAGCACCGTAATTAGCAACCAATCAGACGACAGCCAAAAACGGGGAGAAACCTATCTCAATAAGCCGAATAGATATGTCGAGTGCGCATGCGCAGTGCGTCGGGTCATTAACTGAGCTTAAGGTCAATACTTCCAAAATTGTAAACATGCAACACACGTGTCGTAACTTTACGAAGTTTTAACAGTGAAAATCAATCGATAGAAATTTTAATTTTTTATTTGCCAGTTCATTGTGCTGTAATAAGTTGTAGCAACGGTGAATACCGACTAAAACTGTAATAGAGCAGTTTCTGTGCTTTGCACAATGTTTTATTTGGTACTGCTCCCTGCATAATTATGCGACCCGGTTCACGAAAGAAATCCTCTGAAAAATAGGTAGACTATTAGTCTTAACTGAGATCATTATGTTAAAATAGTTAACTACTTGTAGTTAATTTTCAGATCTGCCCAACACCATTATTACGTAATCAATGAACACCAATTTCTCTGTGTCAAATTCTGCTGGTGCAAACTGCTTATCCCCTCCAAAACTCTAAAGCGCCTGTCGAAAACCAAGCGCAGGGCATCAGCTTATTCACCAGCGCTGCGTCTAGTGAGCAGGGTTGTCCAGAACTTGAGACGAGTTGTGACCGGAGGTTGAGAAAGAGTGAGAATGGACGATGATCGGGTAGAGCAGTTTTGCTGGATGGTGAAGAGTTCGTGAAGATATTTGGGCTGAACCTGGGAGTGTTGCAGGCAGTTGTAGGTTAGTGAAAGAATTTTTGTGTGGATTCGCTCTAGCATTTTTAACCAATGGAGTGATTTGAGGATAGGAGTGATGCGATGATGTTTGGGGGTTCTGGTGACAAAGAAGAGGAGGGGATTATTACATTATACAAAACCTGACAAAAAATCTGACAAGACTGACAAAACTTTTATTTCCCAGAGCAACAATGCATATAACAGTTCCAATAAAACATAGTACATTTCAGTGCGCTGGCTAGGGAATAGGGGAGACCCAAAAGGGGCAGAAGCCCCGCTTAATTAGGGACACCCCATTAACTAGAATCGATGATGGCTGATTAGTCAGTAGTTAACTAGCTAATAACATTCAATTTTACAAAGATTAATATGTAAGCTCATAAAATGAAACAATTCCAAATAAGATTCCAACCTCGTAGCATAAGTTTTCTGATTGGCTTTTCTAGTGCCAACCCTTCTTAACCCTCAATGGGCCCATGTGAGAAAGTTACGTTCCAGGTCCTTGGGGTGCAAACTGCACCCCCTATTTTTTGAGAATATAAATCAAGGATACGCTCTCTGTCTACCGGTAATCGAATACCATGTATTTTATATAAACACACTGTTCAATGTTTTCTCCAAATGACATATCTAAATCGTTCAGTTACATACATTTGTCACACGATTTGATATATCGACAGAGTGTGTCGGACAAGCAGGCCTACAGCACTTATCGCCGAATTTGCGCGTCTTCCTGTCAAACTCGCGCGGGCACAGATGACAACGTCCATGTGTCCTCTTCACTTTAGCTGGTATCTCAGTTCCTACTCCACGTATACCTCTTGTAATTCCTCTTGCAGTACCAGCTCTTACACGACCTCTTCCTCTTGTATTCCGTGTAGTAGATGGCTCATTTACCTGCTCTTCGTCAGACGCACTGACATCTTCTGATTCGTCGAATTCCTCGGACACATAAGCCAACTTCAGGCAAATAATCTCCATCTTCACTATCATCGGCATCACCTTCAGCTACACTGTCTTCATCAACTTCTGTATCCTCTTCCATAATCAGTCGAAGAACTTCAGCTGTGGAATACCTAGCCATGTCGTTATTTATTTTCTACTACTTGAAATGTAAGCAAAACATTGTGGCTGACTTCTAAAAAGATCAAACTAATATCAGGAAGTGTTCTAAAATATAATAACATAACAAATTATTGCAGTAATTAGCACCAATTACCTGAATTTGTTTATCATATCAACGTCATAATTTTGGGCCAAATCACCCCGATGAATCTGTGCTGGCAAAAATTGACGCCAACTCTTTTTTTATCGTTTTATGCATGACTATAGGACAAAATGGTACACTTACAATGTCCTAGAAGATAACTGCTGAAATTTTAATAATAACACGCGAGTAGCCATAGAAACGGCCAGGGGGTGCAATTGCACCCCAAGGAACCATTTAGGGTTAAGCATGATAGATAATAATAATAATAATAATAATAATAATAATAATAATAATAATAATAATAATAATAATAATAATAATAATAATAATAATAATAATAATAATGGGATGAGGAGTAGCCGTTCCAGACACATTGCTTTTATTATTTATAAGTCCCTGGGGAATGAAGTACCTCAGGGCATAAAAAAAAATATATAATAATAATAATAATAATGATAATAAATGCGCGCCTGAAAGCCGTGTCCTTCCAGCACGCCAGCGATTGGCTACATTCTCTGCCGATTACATCCTGCGGCCTCAGGCTCAGCGATGAGGTCATCAGAGTGGCGGTTGGCCTTCGTCTGGGGGCCAACATACATGTATGCCAACCTCACGTCTGCGCATGCGGCTCACTGGTAACCGCCAGAGGCACACACGGCCTCTCTTGCTCTCTGGAATTTGGTCGCGTGGCCCGACACGCCACCATCAACGATGTGATCCATCGCAGTCTGAGCAAAGCCGGCTTCCCTGCGGTTAAGGAGCCACGGGACATGCTGCGCTCCGATGGTAGGAGACCGGACGGCACCACCCTTATACCATGGAGAGCGGGCCGAAGCCTCGTGTGGGACGCAACGGTGGTTGACACACTAGCGCCTTCCTATCTACTATACCCCGCAGTCGATCGAGTCGAGTGTATACGATCGACTTGGCTCGTCCGACGATCGACTCGATCGACTTCGTCGACTCGCCGACCTTTCGACGACTCGATCGACTTGGCTCGGACGACGATCGACTCGATCGATTTCGTCGACTTGGACTATAGTCTCTTGGCCAAAATTGCCGACGACTGTTGCATTCTTATAATCCAGTATCTATATTACTCATGTATTTCAATTGCACGCTCTTCCTCAAGCTGTCAGTGGTTATAACAGCTCTATTAACAACTGTAATTGCAGTTATAACTTCCATAGCTCTTGTGTCCAATGTACAAAGCATCAACTGTAATTGAACTGGCAAGTAACAGTTCAGGTATTATAATGACATCTTGTCTGCCTGTGGTTGACTTGTAAGGATTAAGCCTCGCTAAATCTGTCGACTTGATCAGCTAGACAGCTAGGCTACAATGGAATCTCCTACGGTACGGTACATAAATTAGTACCAGCTCAACCAATAAGACGGCAGTAGAGGACGTGTAATATCTATCTAGTATAGCCTAGTTGAACTGTGAAAGAAAGTATCTCTATAACTTCCACTAATAAGAAAGCGCCAAGAGGTTCATTATTTGCAATGAACTTCATATTAGGTTCATACGGTATTTGTGTGTTTACACAGAATTAAGTCATTAGGCCTATATCATAAGGTCTGTCATTTTGTGAAGAAATAGTAAGTAAAATATTTCAGAGTCGAGTCAAGTTGAGGAAACAACGATCGACTCGACTTGGCCGAGTTTACGATCGACTCGATCGGCGAGTCGATCGAGTCGACGATTTTTCGATCGACTCGACTTGACCGAGTTTATGATCGACTCGATCGATCGACTCGATCGGCTGCGGGGTATACTATCTACAGGCAACGGCCGTGACAGCAAGCGAAGCAGCAGAAAAAGCGAACAAGAATAACAAATACCAATCACTTGTGGTCACTCATGACTTCATCCCGCTGGCCCTGGAAACTTTAGGTCCCATTAACTCAAGAGGCTTTGCATTCATCAGTGAGTTGGGCCGTCGTCACCTGACACAGGCGACGGACGAAGTCAGAGAGACGACCTTTCTCTTTCAAAGACTTTCGTTGACAATTCAGCGCTTTAACGCTGTGGCCTTCGCCGGTTCCTTTGTTGACCCTAAGCCAGAGATGGAAGAGGGGTAGCCCTTCCAGTTACATTATATTTATAATAATAGTAGTAGTAGTAGTAGTAGTAGTAGTAGTAGTAGTAGTAGTAGTAGTAGTAGTAGTAGTAGTAGTAGTAGTAGTAGTAGTAGTAGTAGTAGTAGTAGTAGTAGTAGTAGTAGTAGTAGTAGTAGTAGTAGTAGTAGTAGTAGTAGTAGTAGTAGTAGTAGTAGTAGTAGTAGTAGTAGTAGTAGTAGTAGTAGTAGTAGTAGTAGTAGTAGTAGTAGTAGTAGTAGTAGTAGTAGTAGTAGTAGTAGTAGTAGTAGTAGTAGTAGTAGTAGTAGTAGTAGTAGTAGTATAATAATAATAATAATAATAATAATAATAATAATAATAATAATTAATAATAATAATAATAATAATAATAATAATAACTCTAGCACTGTTACATCGTGAATGCATGCAGGCAATGTTAAGATGCCTGCATTAAATGAAACAGTTACTGCCAGCCATTGCAACAGAATATAAACAGGTAAAAGGTGCTGATTCTATGTGAAAAGATTAAATATACCTAGTTCAATTTAATTTAATCTGCGTGTAATACTGATGAGTTCTACTTAACATGACATGACCATCAGCAGTCACAAAATATGGTAATGTTACTTAAGGCGGATCTATGTCTGCATAACTAATTTGGCTCTTAACCTTAAGCAATCCCTCACCACAGCATCTATAAGACTTAGTGACAATTCTATCGGGTGAAGCACCAAAAAAAATGAAATTTTCTTAAGCATGTATAACGGTATAACCCACATTCCTGAACTAATAAGGTTTCGTGATCCAAGTTTTGAACCACATACAGTGTAGTATGTTTCAACTGCTTTGCTTTCATGGCAATGTCTCAGAGATGGAAGATGAGCACTAAACTTTTTGCCACCAGTTATCAGTTTGATAACAGAAGTGGCAGCACACACTTTTACCAGGAATAAGTTTCTTTGCTCATGTAAAACCTTCATGTGCAATCGATCAGTGTGATTCTCGTTAACGATAACGATAACGAAAATAGTCGTTAACGAAAATAAAATGATTTCGTTAACGATAACTATAACTATAACTAGAAAATATCATTAACTATAACTATAACTATAACGAAAATAACAATAAAGAAAATTCATCTTTATTTTCGTTAATACAAAAAAATAAAAATAGGAAGTGCAATATGGACGATTCGACATAAATGAGAAAGAAAAAATGCGATATTTTTATTATGCAATTTGTCGGTTACTTTGGAAACTCGTGTATTCATGAAGCTGAATGCACCCATGCTTCAAAGGCTTTCAAAGCTCTGAGCAAATTGTGAAACAGCGCGTTAATATGCAAAATTTTGCTTATAGCCTTAATTATTGTAACTAAGTAGTAACTAAAATTAACTAAAATAAAAATCCATTAACTATAACTATAACTATAACTAAAAAATAATACTAACTATAACTATAACTAAAATAAAAAACCATTAACTATAACTATAACTATAACTAAAATAAAATCTGTAAGGAGAATCACACTGCAATCGATGCCGAAATACGTCCTTTTCACAAAACAAACTAAATAATTAAAGTGGGCTTTTACTCTGACCACGCGTTCTTTCTTCAATCTACTTAAGTTCAAACTCTGCATATACAGGCAGAACAACATCAGTAGCACAATCAAAACCAATCAATCAATTTCATTTATTCTCGACATCAAGCTGACAGGTCGCAACTTGTAAGTTAGTTAAGAACATTATTGAGTTGAACCTTTCTTTCTTTTCAACTGACTAACCAGCCATAATTGAATAGGCCTATAGTTAAAAAGGGTGACCCTAATTAAGCAGCGCTTGTGCCGCTTTTGGGTCTCCTCTGTTCCCTAGCCAATGCACCGATATGTAATTGTTATATGCATTGTGCTTCTGGAAATAATAAAATTGTCAGTTGTCAGCAGGGCCGTAGCGAGGCATGTGCCAACAGTGCCACGGCACAGGGCGCAACACAAGAGGGGACGCAAATTTTGAGACGGAACGATTTAATTATTAATTAGTTGATCTTGAAATATGAAATATACAATATAAATGAAATACATGTAGACGATTTAATTACTAATTACTTGATCTTGAAATATGAAATATACAATATAAATGAAATAAATGTAATAAAATTAAATAATACCAATTTAACAAATATGGCATAGACCGAAATAGGCTCAGAAGCCAAATAGAGCGGTTGAAATTTACGCGGGAAAAAGGTCGTTTGCGATACTGCGCTGTGATTGGTGGAAAAGCGACGAAAGAACGCGGTTCTTTTGGCGCGTAGATTAACCTATAAAACGAGGCGAGGCACTGAGAAGGGGCACCTAGATGATTTTGCGCGTACCATCCCTGCTTACCGAAAAAATGCATTGCTATTGAATTAGCTAACTTGATCCGGATGAAACTGTAATTTCGGAAAAGACAGCTAACTTAATCAAACGGACTGATAAATATAATTTTCGCGTAAGTTCGTTATCCGGTATATATCCCGTGAATTTCTTTTAATTAAACTATAGCCTAATCAGAACTTTGGAAAGGGCGGGTGTTGAGTTGTCAGTGCCAGCTAATGCAGAACTAGATGATTTAATCCAGAAAGTTGTACAGCGGCAAGAAGCACAGGCAGAAGTGCTAAGGAGCATAGTAAGTGCTAAGACAGGGAGTGAACCCCAGACCGATAATTAAAGTAGGGCCTACTGGTGTTGGGACGAGGAGTCAAATCAGAGCGGACATTTTTCTGTCGCCACCAAAGCCGGTGGTAGGCTCTATGCTCTGCCTAGTATCTGAAGAGCTGAAAGATATAGCGACTAGTGGCGCTATAGAAGTCACCGTATGGGCGAGGCCCCGTTGGGGCACACGCCTGCTTCATAAATCCCGGTGTTGATTACACGATGGGACACCCATGGCTTACCATGGGAATTGGAACCAGAGGGAAGTCGAATCCATTCCTCATGGAACTTGCCCAAACCTCCCTGTCCTCGAAATCCCTTCAACAGCGAAATAAATCTTAAGTGACTAAATTGAAATGTTAATTGAAACACAGAACTTCGTTTCTATTTTATTTAAAAGACAAAACCTATTATATTGGAGATAACAAATTTGGTCGTTATTGGTTAATTGATTTTTGACGGGTGGGGCGCTAGATTTACGCTTGGCACAGGGCGCAATTATAGCTTGCTACGGCCCTGGTTGTCAGTCTGTTCAACATTGACATCAGCTGATGGGTCATACTCCTTTAGCGATGCAGAATGTTTATCGTAGCAGTCGGACATTCTCGAGACATTGCGGGTAGTTCTGGCTAAATGCGGCATACGCCAAAGACACCAACTCTTCTTTCTTTTAATATTGAATAATTTTTAATTCACGATTCCGGCAAAATTGTCTTAACATGTACATGTACAGTGCAGTGCGTTTGTCAGGTGCTTTATTAAAGAATAAATATTATTATTATTATCAAGCTCATTGTACTTTTGCTGCCACCTAGGGAATGAAGGCATGAGCCAAACTCAGATGGCCTTACGGGAATCGAACCGGGTCCGTGAGTTAACTGAGTTAAGAAACGATGAAGAAATTAATTTTTATCGGTTTCCTCTTGGACGAAAGCGAGAGGAGAAGCTGAGTAAATGGGTTACAGCAGTAAATCGCAAGGAATGGCGACCGAATGAAGGCGCCATGCAGGTAGCCATTCCTTGCGATTTACTGCTGTAACCCATTTACTCAGCTTCTCCTCTCGCTTTCGTCCAAGAGGAAACCGATAAAAATTAATTTCTTCATCGTTTCTATGTCTGTTCGTACAACTTTTCACACAAGTCGACGGCATTTTAACATTTGTTTTGACTTACGTAAACATTGTCACGTGATCCACAGTGAATGCTCCTATTACCAACCGGTCTATGTCGCCTGGGTGTGACGACATCACTGTACTCCTAATTTATGGTAATATAATTATAGCGGAATCTAGGCTTGTGTGACTCAGACTGGTCTGCAATTACTGTGCCATCGCTCTCATTCCAACTCTATGACATAAGCTTGTGAAAGCTGTGTTTGTACACCAAAAATGCGATTAGCAATTGGTTTATTAAAAGATATTGCTACTTACTTTCTTTTCTTCTCAAGTCTTGTGATGAACGGTTTCTCGTCGATGATTCTGCAAATCATCGACGAGAAACCAAATCTCGTTTGGAAAGAATGTCTGGTTTTATTGGATTGCACCAGCCAGCATTGACAAGCAGTAACTTCCCTGAAGTGATAAATGAATTGATCATCGGGGTCTTTAGCATGTACAGTATAGGCCTACATAGATGCAGTTACAAGCGGAGGTGAAAGTTGGTCTAACAATTTTCGCATTGAATGCCAGTGATTATAATTATAGCCGCACGACTACTGAAAGTCGATAGTCGATGCATGACCAATTGACCATCCTATGGTTCTCACAGAGTTGTCCATAAACAACACAGAAGAACAGAGGAGCAGAGGCCAAAATTTCTACGGGAAGAGATGCTATCAACAAAATGATCAAGGATAAAATACCAGGGATGGATGAAATCACTACCAAACTACCGGTACTTCAGGAAGGCGGAGAAACAGTTGCTAAAGCAATGCATTACAGAAGCCAGGTTGAAATAAGATAAGTTATAGAAGAAACGGAAGTAAAGCTGCGGATGGTAAGCAAGCTGTAACAGACGAGTTAGTGAGTAAAAATAGTTGATTAGTATAGTTGGCTAATGTGGTGACATTTAATTTAGTGCATTTTCGGTAACGGTACTAAAAACAGTTGATGTGCTGTGCGAACTTCGATAGCTTAAAGTTAAACGGTATTAGAGTTCACTAGAAACAATTAAGCATTTATTAGTAAGCGAACGGTTCTCAGAGCATTCAAATCGGTTCTCAAAATACATCACTAGGGGGCCTCGGCACGCATGCATGAGAACAGTGAATTTATTACTACATCTACATGCCTACATTTTGCACGATTCGGCAAAAAATAGACTCAACAGTGTGCTTGTAGGCGAAGAAAGGTTTAGTGTGTGGGGTCTCCCAACCAGGCAGAACTTCTATAGAAGTAAGACTTTCGGAGGCTCAGGCATTGTCGTTTTGTGTCTAGCTGTCCAGAGACCATCTCAATTTTCAACAATACTAAATCTGCCAACGTGCACGACACTCCTCTCAATGAGTAATTGCATTTTTAGGCCAGCTACATAGACAGCCATGTGTATCGAACCATTGCGATGCACACTGCTTTATGCCGTCCTTGCCTAAGCCTATAATAATTATGCGACGCTCAACCAGCATAATTATACTCTGATCTGGAATACTCAAGTGGCCGCTCTCTGGGCAAGCATAATTATGCGTACACACGTAGGCGTATAATTATAGCTCTCTATTGTGACGACGGTGTCTGGTCACCGCTACGTGTGGCACGTGTGCTGAAAATTATTTACAACGTGGCATTGTTATTTTGGCCTGAAATAAGTTCAAGCAACGACAGGTAACGGCAATGTATTCTTGATATCCCATATAACGAGGAAGAGATGCCGGTGTCACGAAATAGACTATCCCCCTATATGAGTATCCCCCGGGCCCCCTTAGCGAAATGGAGATCCGGTTTAGTTTGCATTATTGGTGGTTTCTAAGTGTATTCATAACCAAGGGTTAAACATAACCAAAAATTTTATTCCTTCAAGTAGGCAACATCACAACATCACAAATATATTATAGAATCGCCAACAAAAAGCAAAGGGTGAGAAACCCTTAAGGGACCAGGGTCCCGCTAACAGGGTTCCCATGTACATGGGAAACGTGGCAGCAGGTTATGCATGAGGGTACCAAAATTTTTTACATCTTAACTAGTTAACTAAATATCAAAAATTACACACAGTGAGTGTCTGCAACGAGCAGTTTATGTACGAATTTGAGCATGTACGGCAGGTAATAGCAGGGGAAGCATGGTGGGGCTCAGGCATCCGTTTGATTCAGTCGTACTATTGGATTTATTGTACACATAAAAAAATTTAAGTTGCGCATCGTGCAGTTTGTACGGTCGACCTGAAATTAATTTTTACCTCATTTTTAGTGATTTTGACTGGATTTTCGTCTTGGCTATCGTGTTGCGTATAACATGGGGGATAGTATGGTTTATCCCCATAATCCTCCCCCCCCTGGATAGCCTGGCCGCTACACCAGTTAATTTCCATCCGGGGGATATGCTTTAGTGGGCATAGAATATCACGGGAAACCGGCGCTTTTAAACTTAATTTTCTCATTTTAAACGCATCCACCGTAGCAGCTTTTCTGCTTCGTTCCCTCTCTGGTCTTCTTCAAATTTTGTTCTTCGCTTGGCATTTTTGGACAAAGACTGATTTTACGTATAGGCTAGCCTTCGCGAATAAGCTGGGCCCTTCGCTTGGCTCTTAAGTAGGTGGTTTCTACAGATTAATAGGCCTAAGAAGGAGATTCGATTATTAAATTTCGCCAAACTGATGTGAAATGAATCAAATGATGCGAGGCGGAACAGGAATGGGACATGGTCACATAAGGGGCGTAGCCAGGAAAAAATTTCGAAGGGGGTTTAAAGATATCGGGGGTTTCCATTAGAGATGGTCGCAAAAATTGAAGTTTGTAAAAAAGTTCGGACTTATTTGGGGGGTTTGAACTTTGAACCCGTAAACCCATCTCCTAAACACACCCATGGGTCACATTGTAGGGCCTAGCTGGCGAGCTTCTAGACGATTTAGCCAAATATTTCTCGGTCTTAACTCATTAAACGCTAATCAATTTAGTCAAAATCTGCATTGAAGTGGCCGTGTTAGGCCTGTGTCCTATAGTAGGCCTACCTTGAACAGATGATCAGATACTAATGCAACCATTTAAATCGTACTCATAACCGTAAACTTCACATTTCTAAAACGCCACTTGAAAGCTAAGCGCGCGGATGAGTCAGGATACTGAGGATAGGAATTCTGGAGATCAGGTGGTGATTCGAAACGAAGGTATCATCAAGTCATTTCGCGAGGCAGACCGGAGAGCCCGCCGACCAATTTGAGTGCCAACTGGAAGGCACAGTTCAGCAATGTAGTCCGGCGCAGAACCAGTCGTAGCTTTCCAAACCAGCGTAGCAATTTTGAATTGCACACGATCAGCAACTGGAAGCCAGTGGAGCTCATGTCGCATGTAGTCAGATATGTGTGAATATCTCGGTAGATCAGCCAGAAGTCTGGCTGCTGCATTCTGAACAAGCTGAAGTTGATGAAGACGGAACTCAGGGAGGCCCAGGAGACCCCATTACAGGTATGCTCTACGGCACTTTATATTTTGCCCACTTTACAATTCTGACGTAGTGCTACCAGTGATAGGTTTCCCGTGAGGAATGATCTCAGCCAGTGGCATCCACCTTGTGACACCTGGTCTTAAGCCTATTTGAGTCATATGTGATATGACAATGGCTGTCAATGTACAATATATATTGTTATTGGTTAATGTAGTGTTAGATCGTCTGTTACTGACTGCAGGCAACTGACTGTGAAATACTTGAGGTCTCAAGACTTCATCAGGGATGGGCAGTAATTTAATTGATGTAATTGAAATTACGTAATTTGAATTACAATTGTAATTGGTAATTTGTTGCTCTGGATCAATGTAATTTGTAATTTGTAATTGAATTACATTTTTCATGTAATTTGTAATTTCAAATTACATCTGTAAAATCAAATTACTTTGAAAAGAAAACTAGGAGACTCCACAACCAGAGATTCCACAACCAGAGCAGTTTTGAAAGCATCTTTTCCTTATCTTGATCACCATCACTATAGTTTCTCTGGAATGAATGATAGCAACACTGAACTCTTTGAATGCTTTCACAAAATTGGAGCCATTGTTAGAAATGGTAGCGCAAATTTGTTAAGTGTTAGACCGAACTCATTGTGTATTAGAGTTGCGTTACTCCATCATGCATGTGTGCTCCAACAAAGCATCTGCTTGCTACTTAAGGCAACTGAGATCAATCAAATGTATTATGTAGATGCATCGATCCAGTGAGAAATTACTCCCATACAACTTCTATGTTTTGTAGACCACACATAGATAACTGTAAAGATATTATTTATACAATTTAATGCTGCACTTCCTTCATCTGCACTGGTAGACAGACTCATTATAGTTTTGCAAGCATGATTGTAAGGTCAAACAGACGCCGGTTATCGATAACTTGTTCAAACAGTTGCTACTTCAGAGAAAATTAAATAAACAGTTTCAAACAATGTATATGCATACATGAACAGTGGAAATAAAGCATGTGTTTTCCGACTGAATTTCTTGATCACAATTATGTATGTAATTTGTAATTGATGTAATTGAAATTACGTAATTTGTAATTTGTAATTTCCTGAAAATTTCTAAAGTAATTTGTAATTTGTAATTCAATTACATTTTCCCAAGTAATTTGTAATTTGTAATTCAATTACATTTTACCATGTAATTTGCCCATCCCTGGACTTCATACCTATGGCTGCCTGTAAAAGTTAACTTAAGCAATTGCTATTCTTGTGATCTTGCTATCTGAGAACTGTTAATGACTCAATTAAGGTATCAATCCTGGCCTTATTGGAAGCAGTCAGTCCATGACAAAAATGTGACAATGGAAGGAATGCAAGCGAATACCTTGTTTTAATCCTGAAGTTGCTTCATACATGGTGTGCATGTCTAAGTCACAACAATTAAAAGACAAGCAATTAGTAGGCTACTGGAAGGCTCTCAACGTGCTCTAACTTTTGATTAGCAATTTTCCAACTTGGATGACTCACAAAACTATCCAAAGTTACAGCTGTGCTTCTCAGCAAACCATGCCTCAAAAGAACTTTAAAGTGACCCTATGGTATTCCTCGCTTAGCTGTATAGGATGACAGTTTCTGTTTAAGGACGTTGTACAGTGTACGATAACAGAGACGATTAGTGTCGCCCTCCTAAATATTTAGTCAGGCTTGGGACTGGCCTCACCCTAAAACAGCAGTGGTGTTTGAAATGAATTCTTCAACAGTGCATTTTAACAAATGTCTTACTTACTCACATCAATCATATTTTCATGCAGAGCAAGCCCAACTTCTGCACAATATGTAATGGACTTCCTCCTTCTCTACGCTCTACAATACTCTCTGGTAGCATCTCTTCCTCTTTCTCACCTTAAAACCTTCCTTTTTTCTCGGAGTACCTCGCACTGGGAGCACTTCTGAAAGGCTTAAGCTATGAGAAGCATAAATAAATGATCAAATACAACACAATACAATATGGTTGTCCAAATCAGCTAGTCTGTGCAACGTTTAACAACAGAAACTGGTGTGACTGCCACCAAGTGATAATATTTCTTCATTTTTAATTTGACAGAAACATTTAATGGATTAACTTTGAGTCAACAGTCTGTGCAGTAGTCAAATATAAAGAAGAAACTAAACAGAGTCTCAGAAGTTTCAAAGAATTGACTGATTACACTTCACTCAGCTTGAGAATGTCTCCAATAGACCAGCACGGTGAAGACGAAGCACTTGAACTACAGTAACCCTACAGAAAAAATCAATCAAAATTCACTAAAAAAACTAAATTCACTACCTAGGCCTAAAGCTATAATAGTACTATAGTCTCTAATACTATAACTGCATAATCATGCATTGATGTTACTTGTTGCGTCTTGACAGCAAGTTATGAAATAAACGAAAATACAATACAATACAATAAAACGGCATAAGGTAGCAAAATAATTAAACCACCCACAAGTGAACTTAATGGAGATGGCTGTATGGTAACACACTGGCACATAGATCAGAAGGACGCGGGTTCGATACCTGCTAGCCCCATGAGGTTGACTCAGCCTAACACTCCCTAAGGGCGACTGTATCATTAGCAGGATAGATGGACTCCTGTAAAACTTGTTATCATCTGTTACTACAATAATTATCATTGTAATCTTACTGTGTACTTGTCAGTTTGAATTAATAAACGAATATTATTATTCAAAATAATAATAATATTACAATTAGAGAAGACTTGCTTCCTGAGTTCACCAGTGCATCATGTGAAACTAAGTTTGTTGTCATGCATTTAACCCTAACAAAAGGAGTCAGGTGTTGGAATCCTGTTGTGATGTTTGTGCATCATCTACAGGACCATATTATTATTATTAAATAAATTTGTAACGAAATGTGAATCTGAGGCGCAGTATAAACGGTCATCCATGAAGGATTTTTGCAAACAAGGAGCAGCTTTAAAACCCTCCCTCTCCTTGTGTCTATTTGTCCTAAAACGGGCCTATGGCATTACCCCTTCCCAGCCATTTGTGAACATCTGTACTACGGACCAGATTATCTGTATCTGTTGCTCTGCTACGTCCAGCAAAGGGACTCCAAACAGATCAAAGCAGTACAGACTGAACTCAGACATTGGTGTTTAAGGCACAGCCTGTACTTAAGTATATGTACCAAATTTAGTCGGCATAATCCCATTTGGGTAACCTTTCCATTCCCCTAGCTGTAGATGTACTTAATGCACAATCTTTAACACCGACTACAACTGCACATAGAGGATATACCATGCAGTATCTTACATTGTCTTAAATGACTTTATCCTATTTATTTTTAATTGCTGTTCAGATTTTACTTTTCCGAGCCTACCTTACCATAGTGAACATCAACTTTATTCGAAGCGACCATAAGCTGATGTCTTGGACATTATGATAATGGCGCTAAAGAAGGCTTTAGACCATCCCAGTTCCTTTTGGAATATAAAACCTCTTTAAGTTTACAGACTTGAAAAGCTAACCTCCTTTGAGCTTGGATTTCTTTCCAAGCAGTTGCTTTTCTCCAAATCAGCTGAATTGCTGAAACAAAAACAAGTAACAGAATTCATCTTCTATAGACAAACTTCAGATGTCTAAGCAGATCTATATGCAACTCTAACACAATTTAATCACAGAAGCTCATAAGAAAACCCGATAGAAATTCTGACTTTCCTATTTAAACTCCCCAAACTTCACACTTTAGCCAAAATGTTCAGTTCAAATGGCCACAGCTCCAAGTTTTCATCACTGGAAGTCCAGTAAATAATTAGAATATCACCTCACCTTACAACAAACAACAAAGTATTCATAAGTTTTCTATAATTAAATAATATCTCCAGTACACTAAAACATGACAGGGAGTCATGAACAATTAGAGGATTAAATATGATCTAACCATTTTTCCTTGTGTGATGCAGGCAAACCTCCAGTTTTTCCAACAGTTGAAGACTTTGAGCAGATGGAATATAAACTTTGATTCCCTGCTTTGGTGTGTGTTTCTGAAAAATCTTGGAAATTTGGTGCCAGGTTTCTTTTTGAGATATCAAAAGATGATCGAGTCATTCTTCGGCCTTCAAGATTTTTCCTACTGTATGTAGAAAGAGGAGCTTCTTGATTTAAAAATCTCTTGTTGGTCACAGGAGAATCATCGTCACTTCCAGCAGATGTGTCACTATGAAAATCAAAGACTTCTGCCATTGGTGATAAAACTTTAGAGATGACGTCTGTTTGTGATTTGGCTTTTTAGCTGTTATTTTATCAGTTTTTCCATTGCTACTTGTCACCAGCTTCCTGTTGTCACTTTTAATGTACCTGTCAGAAACACTCACCTCCACAACTGGCTGCTTTCGAGCACGTTTCCTACTCTGTGAGGCACGCGACCACTTTCCTCGTCTTTTCTTTGAGACCTTCCTGCCACCTGCAGGCGAATTGGGCATTTCATATTTGCGGATCGGTTCTTTTGTTATAGGCGTTTTCATTGAAGCCCTTGCTTGAGGGGTTGAAGCATTTGCAAAAGCTACAATAGATGAGATAGATGAAGGCTGGACTTGAGATGTAGTTGGGGCTTTAGCCCTTGAATGAGATGACGGTAGAGCAGCAGGTATCAATACCGGTGTTGCAAATGATCCACTCTTCACCCCTGAGAACGTCATTGTAGATCCTGCCATGAGTGCTGGTGTACGTGCAGTTGACTGGACTACACTAGCAATCAGAAGTGTGTTGTTTCTCTCCAGCTGCTGAGGTTTATGAGCTTGAACCTGTGGAATCACCAAAGCAACTGGTGATGGATTCACTTTGCTGTCATTGCAGACAAAGGAATGGCCAGTAAATCTTCTGGAGTTTCCTGATGGCAATGGAGAGACGAACTTAGGATCCACAACTTCTGTCAGCTGGAATTTCCCTCTATTGACTGGTTTCTCTCCCTTGTAACTGGCACTTGAATTTGAAGTTGTAAGGCTGGTCTGTGCCATTAGGTCTTTGTCCTGATTAAATTGTGTACATGACAGTGCAGTTGGTGCAGGGTCAACAGGAAATTCATACAATGAAGCAGTGGAGGGCAAGCTTTTAGCGTTGCCATCACATGCCATTTGCTTCATTGGTTGGACACTGGGTGTGTCAGGCTGGGCTTTCCTATGGATAGGAAGTATTTGGAGTCCTTCTTCTGGCTGTAGGTCTGTTGGGAAATCATTCTTTTTCATATTTTTAGCTAATTCTGGACGGATGACATCAATTCTGTCCCTCAAAATTGGTTTGCATGAAACAGGATCCTTGCTATCTTCCAATTCTTTACCACATCTAATTCAAAACACAACAGAAAAACACATTTCTAAGTTCTTTTGCTAGTTACTTAAGAAGTTTTTATAATTTGAATGAAAACATATTTCCTGGAATGATTATAAGAGAAACCTTCTGTATTATCAACATCTTGCAATTCTTTTTATTCACTCGTTACAAAGATTTAAATAGCGCCCCTTCAAGGCAACTACTCAGGAGAGTTCTCGGCCCCAGCACGGCTGAAAAGGACAGTTTTCAATGTCAATCTCTTTCCGTAGTTTATTCATTACCTTCTTTAAACTGCACAGGTTTAAACAGCATAGCGTGATCATAGCTTTTTCTCTTGGTGACAGCCGCTCAGAATATGGTGTCTTACCGCTCATCACAAGTAATATATCTTAGACGCAAAGTTCCAAACAATATTACTAGAAATGTGGAAAACCTTTTGTTGACACTGTTTGCGTTCTCCAATTCCTTAAGTAGTTGAAAGCATGTGTTCTTTTCCTGAGACATACAGTCCTCAATTATGCTTAGAAACTGTTTCTTTTGTTCACTGGATGAATTTTGAATCTGAAAAATAAACATCAATGTTACAGAACTCCACATGAGCTTAAGTCTGTAAATCATCCTGTGACTTCAAATAGGTGCTATGACTGCTATATGTGCTCTTGTAGTAAGACTGTTTATTAATTTTTGTTCAATTATTTTAAAACGTTGAATGATCATACATTTGACAAACTCAAAACGATTTCCAGTTACAAGTGCTCAATATAAATATCTTTCTAATGCATTAATTAATTTTAATTGCACATACACACTGATACAGCTCAGTAACCTACTTGCAACAGTCACTGTTATAACTGAAAACAATACACCTTCTCCCCACGCCATTTTTATCACTCTACTAGAAGCCCTCCAGTCCATCGTTCACATCTATACCTCTTAGACAGCCATGATTCATTAAATCCAGACATTTTTATAATGTCTCATATAATATAGTTACTCAGAAGCCTTTCAAACCTAGCATCAGTGAAAGTGAAGTTCCAACAGAAAGTGGATGTAGCAATTATTTTGCTAACACAGAGCTTAGAAAAGGGGAAACAGTTCACATTGGGCCTTGGAAGACAGATATGCAGCTAACAGAACCTCACACAGAGTGACAAAGGTCCAATACGTAGGCAAGAGAAAAATCTAGATGAAACTGTCAGACTCGCAAAAAACTCATTGCAACAGTTTCCAAAGCATCTAATAGGCACTGTATAGTGCTCAGACACACACAAACTTTTGAAGACATGAGCATCAAAATTATGTTCACCTCTGACTGTAAACACTTTAGCACCTCCTGTCTCTGCTCCTGCTGTATAACACTCAACCGTTGAAACTGCTCTTCAAACAACTCCTTCTGATTAAGTTCTTTCTTTCCAAGTAATTCTTTTATCTAAAAATAAAACATTTCATCCAACGTTATTTCCTGTTTTAGCAGAGCTGTATGCATCTAAATATTTCAAAATCGGCTCCTTGGAACACTGCTCCTTTAAAACAATATTTGGCCGATACAACTACATTTTCTTTAATGTTTATCTGCATATGTCACTGTAACTATCACAGCATTTGGTGTCTGAGGGTAAGTCCAACTTTTCTGCTTTTTAAGGGTGCTAAGGAAATGCAGCTTATGGTGCAAACAGCATTATCTACAGCAAAACGTATCAAGATAAGGTGGAGTAACAGGTCATTCAGTATAAGATCTTCTATGAATGGTCTGCAGAAAAGATGGTTTCAAGGTTAAAAGATTCTTTGGCTGTAATTTTGGCTGTAGCACAAATAGCCTACAATACCAGAAGTTCAACTAATAGACAACTTCATCTAATAGACAACCTTCCACTACATGTTTCATAGCCTGACAACAAACACACTGTTACGTTCACATGATACAGCAAGTGTCTGTAAATGAATGACAGAGATGAAATGCAACGGCAATCTGCCGCTGTGTTGCTGAGTGAATGTAAATGTAAATTTATGTAATGTAATGTAAATGTACATCTTTGAAATTTCTCACCACCACACAAAAGCCTTACTAGGGAGACAAGCTTATGCACCAGCGTGATACCAAATCAAGTCCCCTATTACCAGGTTGTTTGTCCATTCCAGGTCAGAACCCGGGAAGGTCAAGCTTGGAATGTGATTGTACATGTGTGTGACCCTTGGATCTTAACTTCAAACCGAACCTGACTTTGGCGCCTATTTAAACAGGCAGCAGTCTTCAAGGATCTCACCCAATCAGTTCACTGAAAAATTAGCAGGGTTGAGTCCATATGGTGTTTATATAAAAACGTGCAATTACATTTTACCTAGCTGTCGATTCTGTTTTAACTGAATGCGTGTGAACAATAATCCCAAGACTTAAATCTTGATATTAGAGAATACGAATATGACTACGAACAAGTTGATTGACAACACTGCAACATTTGCTACATGCACCCAAGTTTCACGTTTCCAATGTTTGTATGAAACTAAGGATACAGTTGTAGCCAAGAAAAGTTTAAAAAAGTAAAAGATATGCTCTTCCAAATCTATCTTAATCTGACATAAGAATAACAGCAAATAAAATCCAAACACTGTCACACACACCTGATGAATAAGCAACTCTTCGAAGCCTTTTAGCTGGTTTTCTTGAACAACGTGCAGCGATTTGAGAATTTCTGATGTTAACCTGCCATTCTGCATCTGCATACTTTCATTCTGCAGGCTGGTAAGTGTTTTAAAGCTAAAATGACATTAACATGGGCTACATTATCAGCTGAACATTAATCAGGAACTCCTTCAAATTTAAAGATCATACCACAAACAAAAACAGAGTTGTTGGTCAGCTTAGTAGCTGCAAACTGAGTTACAATCAGTTGCATCAATAGTTGGAATTTGAAGTCTATTTGCTCACAAAGTTCTATTCAATTTAAATGCATACCATTACAGCAACTTGCAAGCAAACATTTGAATACTGTCCATTGTGTCCAACTGTGCAAAAGACTCACCCTTCTATGAAACTTTTCATATATTCCTTCTGGTCTTGGAAATTCTGCTGTAAATACTGCTTCATTTGGTCTACAGCAAGCTGATTGTGCTTTTCCTGAACCACTTCAAGACGAGTCAAAGCATTTTGGTTGCGACAGAAAAACGAGTCCAGGCTTTCTGTTATTTTATGGCAAAGATCTTCACAGGTTGATTGTAAATTGGTGACCGTGACATCCTGCTTTTCTTGTGACATCTTCTGAATCTGTCTCTCCAGCTCTTCAATTCTTGCATTTTTCTGTGTGGCAATAAATAATAAGCTTTATGTAAACTCTACAGAAACTGATAGTTTTACAATCTCAAAAGCAAACCTAAGTTTCCATTTACAAAGCCTGAAACTGGATTTGTCCATAACAGCTCCATTTATTGAGTAGAAAACTTCGTGAAATAGTGCTTTGTAAAACATGGCAGTAATCATAGGTTGGCCCAAGAGAACCACAAATAATGTCTCTGTTGCTTTCTCGAATCAATGTATATTCTGAGTATAAATCTGTGTACACTTTCCTTCTTTAATAAGTACAGATAAAATTATGTTTGATTCTAACAAAAGGCATACCAAAGCAGAACATATAATTAAAACAGAATTTTGCATCAGGTTTCTCATCACTTACTATTGCCAGTTGTTGCTGAAGTTCTGTTTCTTTAGACCTAGCATTATCTCTGTTAAACAAAGTTTCCACAATGACACTCTGGTTCTTCTCGAGACTAGACTGAACTAAAGAAAAAAATTGCAAATGTATTTAGATTAGTTATATACATTGCATTGTATACATATTTTACATACAAATACATACTGTGTATATATATATCTCTCAGAAAGACTACTCTAGGATGCACCTCGCATAAGCATTCTCTAGGAAAACAGATCAGTCTTAACATATGAACTGCAAAGCTTTTGAAACTGTAATTACAACAATATAGCAGTGTCATTAGCAAGCTACTTCTGGGATGCTTTCATGTTAGCTAACACTAAGATTCATTTAGTCATTGTTGAATGTTTGCTGTTTTGCTCACAACAAATCTAACATTCCATCTGTAAACTCAAAAACACATACTGCAGCACTTACAAAGACATTCTCATTAATTTTGTACTCTGTTACGTTAAATGCATCTGTTGAAAATTAGTACAGTGAATAATGAATATGAGTTGTGGCTTATCTAACAGATTAAGATTTTTTGATTATGATAACAACAACAACAACAACAACAATAATAATAACAATAATAATAATAATAATAATAATAATAACTAATAACAATGACGATTTGTATAGCGCCATAGCTCAGCCAAAGGAAAGGGCACTGTACATGAGTTCAAAAAGTCAACAGCAGTCATATGATTGTTTAAAAATCAATTGAAACAATCATCGATCTATGCCTTACGCTACGCTAACAGTGGCACAGTGCTATATGTCATTATCTTCTATTCACGGTGTACTGAGTTGCGGCCTGTCAACTTATTCAACAATAAAAGAATATATGCATCGTTATAAGATATGACAGGTTCTCACTTTTCTCACTGAATGTCGTCAACTGGCATTCAGTGGATCCTATTCCCAACTGTGTACTCTCTTTCAGACATGCCACAGCAACACGAACTTCAGCTGAACACTCTCTTATACCAGACACCAAGCAGTTCCACAAATCCCTGCAGTCAATCAAGATGTCAATCAACTTAATCAATGCAATCAATCAATCAATCAATCAATCCTTCAATCAATATAGAATCTCAATAGTCAGTAAATCAATACTACAATAATCAGTTTACTTTAGGAGCTTACATTGCAACTGTCAGCAATTCCAATTGAACTGCTTACAAAGTTACAAAGCTCCATGAACTCAATGAGAAACATTTTAAAATTTGAAAAGCTAGGGTACAGTTGAAGTTTCTAAATATACAGCCTCTATAAAAATAAACTAAAACAGCTCACTTAATTAAACATATCAATTCATAAAACAATTCATTCATATCATCATCATCATCATCATCATCATCATCATCATCATCATCATCATCATCATCATCATCATCATTTATAATGCACACAGTTAAACAGCAGTCTCAAAGATATGTGCAATGACCTGAAAATAATATGCACAATTAAACAAGACAGAAAAATTGGACACTAATAACAAAAAGTATGTAAGCAGCATTTTGCCTTTCATCGTGTTCCTGAGTTCTGGCTTTGAGTAGCTGAATCTGTTGCTGACTAGGTAGTTTTGGTGCAATTGGCGCTGAATAAGACCTTCCAATCTGTGACTGAGAGCCATCACGACCAATAACTGATCCTTTTGTCATGTAGCGGTTGAAAAATCTGGTTGTTGGTGACTATAAATGAAAAGCAGTACTAAAAGCATTAGCAAACCGTTGTTATATTAAATCTACAACAACGCTGACTAGGATTCCTAATCTCTCACCTCCTGATAAATTGCGCACCTCAGATGTTACTTGTATTCGTAAACATAGTTGTAAACAGCATTTAAAGTGGAGTGGGAATGGCGTTCCCACTGCTCTCAACATTTTTTGCTTGCTCACCATGCAATGGAACTCTGATAACACATGCGTTCCAATAAAACTTTCTTCGGAGTTCCCACTGCTCACCCAAACAACTTTAACCACTAGTCGTAAGCTCAAAATTTCTAAAGTGCTACTCTAAAGCTAAGTTTTGGAATTTACTATATGACTATTAAAGATAACTTAACACAACCACTGAGATATTTAAATTAAATAATTAAGTCTCAGAAGACCAAAGCAAATGTTATAACTGTTCACTTCATTGGCAACTATCTCTGATCTGAAAGATGGAGAAATGCTTTAACAAATTATATATTGCATCATTTCACAAAGTTCTATATTATGCTTACAAGTTTTAACTCCACTCCTTAAACTGGCCTTGAGCCTCTAACTACTAAAATCAAGAACTAAAGAAAACTCATGCTATAATGTAGCACGCATTATAGGGACACACATCAATGTCCCTCTCTCGATAGTGTTGTAATTTCCTTCTCATTGGTCTTCCCAAGGTTTGTCTTTCACCTCTGCAGTGGGTCCTAAATGTGGCCGCCAGATTAATAGCAGGCCAAGCACCATCCTGGCTTATGTCCCTCTCTGATAGAATTCCCCCAGTTCATTTCATTACATCAATCACTAACTTGGGATAAGTTCTGTGAGTGCGGCAACTGTTGACCATCCTGAGAGTCGAAAAACTCTGCCTGAGAATATGGAAACTGTGAATTTCCCTGACTTGCGCTGTCCAGTGCTGAGTCGCTTGCATATCTTCCACCAAGCAGCTCCCTGTAAACAAAAAACAAAGTTCAAGTACTTTATACTAACTCTGAGAGGCAACCATGGTTATGAAGTGTTAGTGACTTCATTTTCTTAGCCTCGGGGAGCAATGGTGAATACAGGTTGTGAGCTGTGCTGACTCATAAATTGCATCAGCTCAGTTTAAAAGCTGGAGCAAAAAAATGATGATCATATGTGCAAGGGTGGATCCTGAGAGCAATTCTGGCCTATAGCCCTCTCCTATACTCAGATGGGAAGGCATAGCAATAGTTGTACTCTGGATCTGTCCTTGTGCATATGGCCCGCTCTCTCCCATGCTGTTAGATCCCATGATAAGTACATTCAGTGTATTCACAGTGCAGCTGAGTAAGTTAAAATATGCAAGTGGAACATTAATTTTGAAATATCTTTCTGTTTTGGTGAGGATCTGAACTCTGGCCCTCTTGAAAATCCAGCTTCCTAATTTTTGCTTCCAACACTCAAAGCAGCTGACTTTAAGAAATCAACCTGAGCCAAAAAGAATTATCACCATCTTACACATGTTACCTTTTGCAATTTTATTTTCCTTTATTTACATGATTCTTCAATATCAACTTAATTGGTTGAATTTCACCACAAGTTCTACCTTTTTCAGTCATATATTACATAACGACAAAAGAAACAAAATTCTTACCCGGGATTTGTGGTAAACAAATCTTTGAGACTAACTTGGTTGGGTCGTCTTGACATCTGAACAACAAAGAATATAATTTCTCATCAGTGGCAAACGTTCTCGATGTGGATGGAGTAAATAATTCAAACTGATCAAATAATCATGATCTATACGTCCCTCAGTGTTCCCTTGATAGTATAACAGCCATGTACTCATGGTGATAATTGCCGGAGGGGTGGGGTGGGGTTCAACCCCTAGTCTTTCTTAGGATCCCATAGTAAAGTCTACATTTCACACCCACACTGCACAAAAATCAACGTCTAACCCCCTCCACCAGTTATTTTTTTACAATTCCATACTGCATGCACTTTACTACTTGGTGTGAGGTACAACTACAAAGACTGAATTAATAACAGATTACACCCGTTTAAGTAGATTACACCCGTAGTTGTGCTCTGAATTTCTATCACTCACTGCAATGTTTGCTGCATACAATTAGGCTATCCTTCAAATAACTGCCAGTCTTTTCATAATTTAATCTTCCGTGGCCTTTCACAGGAGCTACGACTTCAGTATACATATCAGTGGGAGCAAAGCCCTTAAGAGGTGGGCCAGAAGCATGAATCGAATGGCCTTGTTCAAATGAATTGTGAAAATGGAAATAAACAGACTGAGGAAGAGGCAATAGGGGTGGGGTTCAACCCCTAGTTTCTGTATAATGACGTTGTGTCATACAAATGTGACTACCGCCGCCCTCCTCCTATATATCAAGGCTTAAGACTGGCACCACCCGAAAAACGGCAGCGGTGGTGCAAAGACAGATGGCGATTTATAGGCATTTTCTTACCTTATACACAAGAGTCTCGAAACGAAGACGAAAATAATAAATGGATTTAGTTTCGTCCTAGATATTTAATAAATATTGGAGAAACAGAAATAATAATAATTCTGATTAAACAAATTAATTAAACCAAAAGTCAGAGCACAGCAGACGATTTCCGGACAATTTCCCGCTTCACCAGCGATGCAATGACCTATTATGCACAGGACTGTAACGCTTGATTTAACTTGTTTTGGAGCGATAATTGGGAAAACTAAAAATATCGCGTCTTATTTACATAATGAATGCATTCATTAAATTATATTTATGCAGGCAAGTCGAGAGTGATTATGTTTTCGTGGTAAAACTTGCCTTTGGAACTATAAAACATCGTATTTAATGTTCAGACGTAGAAAAGTGAAGCGGAGCGACATCTGTGGATAAGTATTAAATCGATATATAATTTTTCAACGAGCAACCACTCTAAATATAAATTCTTTGCTACCGATGTAAGGATCAATATTACTTAGGATGTAAGTAAGTAAGGTAAGTATAGCCTATATTCGATAAATAAATGAAAGTTTTCCCAGAAACTGTTCTGCATTTGAATCACATCAACAGGTTTCTAAAAAATTGTGTATGGTGTTCTTATTAATCGAACTCTTTGGGTTTGATTTTATTATCGACGTCTTAATCGTAATCTTGTAAATATTAAAGCGCTACTTAAAAGGGTAGGGTATCAGCTTATTTACGAGCGCTGCGTCATGTCAGAGTTTGTCCTGAGACACCAGATGGAGGTCCTAGTCCAGTTGCCAGAAGACCAAAAGGAGTCGAAGGAGCTGCTATTAAAGGCGGATTCCGTTGGCACAAGAAAGATTGTAAGGCAGAGGACAGTAGGTCTCAACTGTATTCTCTAATCTTTCAAACCGGGAGACGATTTCTTGATGTTTTTAATTCTACTCGTTACCCAGGGGTTGTCTAACTCCACTAAGTCCTTTGCTATATCAAGTTTCATTGATTGATTGATTGATTGAAGTCAATGGAACTTGAAGGAATTCGTCTCGAGTCGCATGGATTGCTGTAACTCACTTTTAATTTGAGACAAAATCTTATTCAAGCTCTGGAGGATTTACACTTTAGAATCCTTTGGCTAGGTAGAACATATTGCTTCTGCATTAAATTTTTGCACTGACTTCCTGTTCAGCAATGAATCACAAACTGAGGCTCATGATTTAAAAAAAACATTAAACTCTAGCCGACCAACATTTTTAAATCCGTTCTAATTTCTCAGTCTTGTCAGTATTCATCAAGGTCTTGTCTTCGGTCATGCTTAAATCTAAAACATGAAACTCTTGCCAACCAAATTTTTAAAATACGGTTCTTAATCCTCAGTCTTATCAATATTCAACAAGGTCATTTGTCTTTCTAGGGTCATACTTAAACCTGAAACTGTACTGGGTGAATAGAGATTTTTAGTTACTAGACCTAGATTTATGAATTCTCTGTGTCTGCTCAGTCGCTTGTTATTTACCTCTCCACTTAACACTTGTCTTTCAAAAAATTGCATATCCGCCATAAGCTGTTTCAACAAACTCACTTTCTGGATGTTTACCGAATCATGGCTTGGGTTTAGTGCACCTTTGGTTGATGCTTTGGGCATTACGCCTACACACTGTTTCTATACAAGTCACTAGTAACAGTAATACTAATTAAAAAATCTGTGATGCATTCTCTGATCATCACTGGCAGTGTTGCCAGTTCCGCGGTTTTCCCGCCCAATTGGGCTAGTTTCAAAATTTAGTTGCGGGGAAAAATCGCTGTCCGCGGGTTGCGGTTTTTTGGGCTACTTTCATTCTTGTCCGCTATACGGAAAACGGTATTGCAAAGACTGTAAAAAATACATTCAGATGCTAATTATGTGAAATGTTGGAGATGTTAAGGAAGAAATTACCCTGTTCAGATGCATTCAATTTTTGAACTTTACGATGAAACAAGTTACCAAACTCCAATTAGAGGTAAATAATTGCATAAATTTTGATCATTTCCAGCTATTTTCATTTTGTTTACGCTATAATTTATATTGGGCTACCTTTGGGCGGATTTTGGGAAGCCTTTGGGCGGGATTTCCGGAAAGTACCTGGCAACACTGATCACTGGTTCACTCTCTCAACTTCTTAAAGAACTTTAGTGACCAGAATTCAGGTTTCATGACATAAACTGTGCAAACTCAAAGTAACAGCAATTTCTCTTTTTTCATCAATAAACATATAATTTCAAAACAATCACATTATTTAAAAACCCATACACTCAGTGCAGTTCTAAGCAAAAGAAAATATTAAGCAGAGAAATGACTTAGAAGTTAGAACTAACTTTTAAAAATTAATCTCAACTTGAAAAGGAAATTTTTTTTGGTACATGCTGAATTAATAATGTCACATAAAAATGAAGTACTGGCAAGCCATGAATATTAGTAATAAAATGCTATACATATAATTAGTTCAGCCAAAACAAACATGAAAATGCATATATACTCTAAATATCCATACGGCAGTGTCTATGAAAAGCTAAATTCATGCATCAATATAACTTGGCAGCCATACATATTGGATACTACTTGCACTCGTGTTAACAATATGGTACAATGGTACGTGCTGAATTAATAATGTCACATAAAAATACTTCAAAGGCACAGATCGTCCAAAGCACTTGTGAATTCTCTAAATCTGCTGACTTAGGAAAACAGATCAGGCTCTCCTTCTTTCTCTGGATTCTCGTTTATGTACTTTAAAATGTCACCAAGGTCAAGTTCGGAAGCGGCAGGTTTTCCTTTCTCGTTCTCCATTTTCTTCGCCTCGGATGTTGCCAGTCTGTCTGCAGCATGAAGAGATGTTGGCTTTTGGGGAAGCGCTGGCTTCTTGCCGACAGCTGGTTTCGGAGGTAGAGAAGGTTTCAGTGGACTTGATGGTGATGTTGGAACCAGATGGTGTGATGAATCTGTAGTACTGTGAACTGATTGGGAAGTTGGTTCAGCTTTCATCTTCTGTCTTGACTTAACTGCTTCTTCTAGTTTCAAAAGCTGTGTTATGTCATCCTCAACTCTGTTAAAACCAGCCACGGTGCAATTACATCATCCGTTTTGATTGCCAACTGATAGTAAATACTCCCTAAGAGTATGATACTAAGCAGACATGTTAAATAACATACCAGAATATTTAACATTGTTTAGGCTACAAATGTGAGAGTCTCTGCATCTCTTATTAGTTTCTCCCTAGAAGTGGCAATATATAAATTTCCAATTACTGTTACAATTACAACTGAAACCAGTATTCAAGGCCAGAACAATGCCTCCTTAAACTGCACTCAACAAACACAAGTTAACCACTGTGGAAATTAAAAGACATTATAATTAAAATAATAAATCATTAGGAACTAAAACAATTTAAGTTAGAATTAAGCTCGTTTAATTCTTAATTCCTGAACAGAATATTGCTAATAATGAATCTTGGAAACATATTTTAACATATTTAATTCCTGAACTGAATATTGATAATAACGAATCTTGGATACATGTTGTAAAACTTATTACACTTACTTGAGAAGGCTAGAGACATCTTCTGTATCTGCTTTGAAGGAATTTCCCGAGGCTTCTGTCGAAGGCAGTCTTAAACTCTTCAGATCTTCTGCAGTGGCAGCTGCATCCAAATCAGCCAATGGTCCCTCAAACAGCTTGATGTTTTCTACATTGACAAAACTAAAAAAATTCCAT
This sequence comes from Aporrectodea caliginosa, assembly GCA_020284085.1. NCBI lineage: Eukaryota > Metazoa > Annelida > Clitellata > Crassiclitellata > Lumbricidae > Aporrectodea > Aporrectodea caliginosa. The sequence goes on from JACEVL010000099.1 coordinate 524,640, forward strand.
TCTGAGATCATATATATTATATGCATTTCAAACTTGTTTTCCCTTTACCAATAAATAGCAGGCAATGAATCTATTAACATAACAGTAAACTGTTGACCAAGACGAGCTCTTCGTGCCTTTTGCGTCCAAGTGTTTGCCAGCAGAGAACTTCTCCGGATCCAGGAATATAATTCTCAAAAGTTCTGTAACTTTATAGAAAGTAAGGGGCTAATAGTAAATTCATTCCAGAAATTTATATAGCGCCTCTTCCAGAAGCCTACTCAGAGTAAATGCCCCTTTCATGCCATGCTTCTGTCGATGTCAGCCACACATCTAAGATGTTGGCTTTTTTTACTCAGTTGGAAAGAAGGCAAATCCATCGAGGGAAGCCCCTTCCATGAGTGTCATGTGGTTGACAACAGGTCGTCAATTTCACAGGGTGTGCCAGTATTTGAACTCCAGCTGAAGAGGTAGATGTCAAAAACATCAGTAATCCGCTACCAGTATATTACAACCTAGTGGTAAACTAAATGTTACCTAAACCAAATGTTACCTCTTCTAGGAGCAGAGACGCTTTTTGTTGAAAAGATTTCATCTTCAATGGCATCATCTTTGCTTGCTTCGGATCCAAACAAGTCAGAAGACCTTTAGAAAATTCAAATTCAAACATAAAATCATTTAACCAATAATAAATAATAATAATAATATCTTTTCTTTAATTTAGCGCCTGACAAACACTGCGCTGTACATTTACATGTTATGCAATTGAAACAATCTTAACTAGTTAACTACTTTGTAATACAACGGCGCTAATAGCAGCCTTCTGCTCGAAGTACCTCTGCACTCTTCGCCAGATGTTATCCAACGCGCCACCGGACCCCCCTATAATAAGGAAAATAATAAGGCAATTACAATAAGGAAACATTACATCAGGGTTGCTTTGCTTTTTTTGTCACGTCTGTCAAGTTCTGTGCTTTCAGACTTTGCTTCAGAGGACTAGTCACAGAGGCAAGGCTAGTAAGTAAATAAGTAAGTATATTCTATTTTATATCACTTGAACATATCTGCACTGTGGTGTACATACTTTTAAACCAAATACGATATGCGTACCATACTGAACAAGTAACCTTTCTTATATGAACCTAACTTGCACTACAGAATTGATCAAACTGTATAAAATTATTACCATACAATACAAACTGGTACTACATAAAGTAAGAGATCAGCTACTGAGCTACATAAGGATATAAAGAGGTTGTTGGGTTGCCATTATCATGTTTCAGTTGCAATATCTTTCAACCTCAGGACTAATGTAGACAGTGGGGCACCGCATTCTCTTCAATAAAGCACTAGGTCCTTCATCTAATGATCGCAGGTTTGAGCCTGCCAAGCGGACTTCACGTAACAACTTTGAAAAAGTTAATGCACACATGACTCTGTTACAAGGCAAAAGAATCTGGTATAAGCTGGAAGCAAGCATACAGGTAAGTCCCCCGATGCGCTGGTGCCACGTCCAGGACCTTGGAATTCATCCACTGCCCATGCAAAGACCTGGAGTAGTGTAGGAAAGCAGTGTCTACCCTACTTTCAACATGGGATGAGAGAGACTTCACGGCTGTACATAAAGGCATGTAAATGAATGAGCAATTACCTTAAATTATGTACAGATAAAGCTGCTGACATGAACCCCTTAAAATAAGCTTACTCGTCTTCATCTTCTTCAAACAATCGCAAACGCGAAGACTGACTAGTTGAAGATTTTCTGGATGACCCCTCCTCCTGATCACTTGTTCCTTTTGGATTAGTATATTTGCCAGCAGTGAGAGGATTTACACCTGAAACAACACAGAGGTAACTACTTTAACATAAAGACAAACGTAAAGTTAACTAACTACCTTACAAAGGCATATTACATGAACAGTACAACAGCTTTGCAAGGCTTATTAGGTTATTTCTAAAGCAATCATTAGTTGTGCACATCTTGGAGTCATCATCTAAGATATGCAGAGTAAAATAATAATCACTGATACTATAACTGTCCTCAAAGAACTGAACTTACAAATTAACCAACTTTCAATAATTTAATAATGATGAAGAAACTACATGTTAATCATATGCCTTTAAAAAAAATAGTCCTTGTCTTTAACATAAGATATCTTAACACAAGATAAATGAATCTGAACACAAGATAGTACAACACAATACTGGAATCAAAGTTTCTCTTAAAAGGAGCTAACCAAATTCATCATTATGATTACACTAACAGCTGATAAAGGATGTCAAACACACTTTATCAATACCCTGACGTTGGGCTGGGAGTGCCTCTGGGGAGGTATCTTGGAGGGGCGCTATATAAGTCCTCTGAATGAACACAGCAATCCTTAAAGTTTTGGCCTAACAGTTAACATATTCCCAAGTGATTCCCAGAAAACTCATTTAAACCTAAAAATTCCAGTGTCACATGAGATGTCGCAAGTTTAGGCGTCAACGCAATGAATCTAAGGAAATCTTGCAGTTCTGCAGTTCTTTCTGTTGTATTTGGCTCGAGGAAGTTAGAAAGGATTGACGATGACAGTGTGGGTAAGACCGTTCCTGGATACTGAATGATCAGACCTTTGCGAAGATTCTCAAAATCTTCAAAGTGTTTTGGAATCTTAAAAACAAGCACAGAAATACATATCATATTTACCTATCTCATTGTTAGCAGTTTTACTTGCTACTGTAACAGCTCTATGACTGTACTACAAATACTTATATATTATACTATATAATAATATATAATAATAATAATTAATAATAATAATAATTAGCCTCTTACTAATTATTTGGCATTTGAACATCATTACTTATCATCCTTCTCCAAGGTTATCAGAATTGAATGAGGCATAGAGACAAGATGTCATTAACTGTCTTCTGACAAGTTTTACCTCCTGAACCAGTTGGCTAATAATATTAGTTATAATAATAATATTAATATTAATATGTATATAAAATCACAGTATTTCACTTGATCTGTCTCTACATGTACATACATGTAGAATAATTTTGCATTCCTGTTGGATTTGTAGACTGATCTTTTTAAAGTCAACCTGATTACAGCGCGGTTTTGGTGTGCCATCGGTTGATGCCTTATGTATAAGAAACTGGTTAAATTGAAATTACTAATTATTATAATGTTTATAATTCTTAAATAAATTGTAAATCAAGAAAAATGAAACAATGTGTATCCATATATTTAGAGTAATTACAATTAAATTTCTTCTTATCCTTATCATCTCAATAACAAAAAGCCAGAATGCAGAATACAGCAAAACGATTTTTAAAAGGGAGGAAAGAACCCACAACAAACTGCACGACATCCGTCTCTTTATGCTGTGGCAACTTAAAGAACGACAAATTCGAAACAACGAGAACGTGATACTCGACAGTGTCAACTAGAATGCCAGGAATCTCTTTGATCGTTGGGATGCTTAAGTCCAAACCACTCAACTGGTTCTTCAGTTTTCTAAAATACAGATCATTATTGCTTGAATAATAATTATAGGCTATTGGTAGAATAGCAATATCCATATATATTGGTATAACATACGTTTGAATCTACACATATCATCAAAATGAAGAATTTGCTTAAAATTGCTTCAAAAAGGCTCTACAAAATGTTCATTTACGTTGCAAGCCGTCTGGAACTGAACTTACAACTTGAACTGTTACCGAAGGCATAAGGTCAGTTGCTCGCTCTCTCGCTCTCTCTTACTCTCCCTCTCTCCCTCCATATCTGTCTGCCTGGCGCAATATTAAAATTACATCTCTATTGCAAAAAATAATAAATATGCTTAGAACTTCTGTATCGCTATAGGGTCAGCCTGAATCCCCGAAATCCCCGAAAACAGACAAAAGCCCGATTCCCAAGAAAAACAGTTTTCTAGAAAGCGGCCGAGCTATTCAGAGTTAAATTGTAAACATGACATAGACTTAACGTGGCCTTGATGTAATCGATAACTGCCTATTCAAATGTTTATTTTTTATTATATTCATTCGGGTCGGACTTAGAAAATCAATTTCGGGGACGAATTTACGCCGAAAAATGCCTTTCGGGGATTTTTCGGGGATTCGGCCCGCAAGGATATAGCCCCACTGTATAATACAAAATCGTTATGCAGGCCCAATTCCAGGGTCAGCCCGTCTTCTCTAGAAACAATCTATGTAAGTATATTCGTTTATTTATAAAAACAATCTGACAAAAACTCAGAAATGCTAACATGAGTGATGGATCCTTGCGAATTTAAAATTCAGGATCTGCATAAATTCATTCTTTGGGGTGAGCCGTAAAGTTCTTATAGGTCTGCGCATTTCATTCTTTCATTCAGTCAGCAAATATTCATTCCGCCTCCAAAAGACTGCTACTCATGCGCTTCTGACACGCGGGAGGCGTCTCACGGGATTTCCCCCGTATCATCAATCAATCGAAGCAAATTATCGCAAACTTGAAAGAAACCAAGATGAACTAACACGCATTCACGATTAATTTATTCACCTAACGGTAACAGTTGCGACGGGCATTTTGGTAAAAAGTCTAACTAGCAGAGTTCGCAGTGGAAAATAGATTTTAATCACTCGTTACAATCTGTTATGTTTCAGCGCAGAACTTCGCACTGCATTGAAATGTGACACTTAAAGCAGCTATAAATATAACTCAGATATAAACAAATATACATTCTATGATTTTTTTCACAACAACGCTTTTTTCTAGCGCCTGGATACTTTATTCAGCCCGAAGACCGAAACAAATCAAATTTCACAGCAGAACACACATGCGCTAGGCTATATAAGCATGCTTTCTCTTTCTTTCTTTCTCCTCCGTCAAGTATTCGCTGAATGAGGCTCTAACAAAACTTCTCCATTTCGGTCGGTCTCTTGCGAGTTCTATTGCCCTTCTTAAGTCCCATCCTCTGTCTTCTATGTCCTCCAGTACGTTATCTATCCATCTCTTCTTCTGACGTCCTCTGCTCCTTGTTCCCTCCACCTCTCCGTGCAGCGCCTTTGCCGGCATTCTTCCGTTCTCCAGCCTACATTTTGTTAGAGTTTCTTGGTCTCTTGCCAGGCGGTGACCAGTCCTCTCCTGGTAGGGTCGGAGATCGTTGGGCCATTCTGGCCTCTTCCGGTCTGAGGTGTCCTTCCAACACCTGCCTCCTGCGTTGGCCAGCTGTTTCAGGGTTCCTGGTGAGCCTTTCCACCTCGCGAAACGCCCAAGGTGGTTCTTCAACCAAGGTCTTCGACCAAGGTCTTCACCACTGATGGTATAGCCCCACCAGGCTATCCCCTACGCTGTTCACCCTCTCACCACGGTGAGGTGCAGGTAGGGCATAAGCATGCACAAGTGCACAAACTGCGATAATGGTCGTTTCATTTATGAAACTATTCTTAACATTCTAGCTTTATTACTCCACATAGTGCAATTTTCCATTGTATTCCAAGTAGCTTCACGAGCCTAGGAAGAAAGAAAGTATATCCTTTATTAAGCCAATTGCCAACATCACTTAATTGGTGACGCTTGGTACATCTGTACTCTCGGCTTGTATGACCTAGAAAAGACCTACAGCTTGTTGTACAGGCCTCTCTGGAAATAAAATACATGTTTAGTTATGCAGACTGACAAATCAAGACAGATGGAAGGGCTGTCGGTTAAAAAGAATCAGTAAATACGCCAGTATCCCTCAGGAAAGCCTTTATTAATTTCATAATATGATCTGTAATTTAAAATATACAATAGCATTTTGTATACGCAACACAAAGGTTTAAATCTAAATCTGTCACATACAGACCAACAAAGCAATATTATGCATAATGTTGTGCATGTCAATGAATATGACTCAAATAAAAACAGACTTTATCAAAACTGTGTACATAATATGCAGAAATTGCTTCAAAATATGATACATAGAAATACTGTAATAATTGTTAAAATCAAACACTTGCCATAATACTCATTTTTTCCCTGCGAATGACTTACACCCAGTGTCAACACATTCAACTATTATCTCAGCATTTAACTTGCATGCAATTAAAAATGTTGTAATCATAGTTAAACACAGCAGATTATTGAATGTAATTGTTTATATTGAACTACATCTTCTCAGCTTTGAAACAAAACTTAATTTTTATCATGCATTCCTCAAGTATTTCAGGAACACTTTGGTCAGCATCGGCTACGATGTAATGTTCTGGAAGCCTTGGCTCCTCTAACACATCCAACTGCGATCGAAGTAGCGATGAAGGCATAAAGTGACCAGTTCTTCTTGTTAGTCTTTCCGCCAGAACCTCCTCGGAGACTCTTAGAAAAACGAATACAACGAAGTTTTGAACGCCATGAGAGCAGACCCTGAAAGCAAGTGGTTGAGAAACATCATTAGATTCAACTTTTTTGGGCAACTGTTCTTCCTCTGCATCACATTCACTGTTCATGTCTACTTTGTTTGCGCTAATATCATTTGTCGATCCTGTCAAAAGTATCTGACGGTAAACTTGCTTCAGTGCCGAGCACGTAAGAATTCCATTCCGTCCTTCTAAGCTCCACCTGTTGACAGGACACCAGAATTATTAATAATTATAATTACACTTGACAATCATTACATTAATGGTAATCTATACTCCTGGTTTTGCGATAGTCTAATGGTTACTGTGCTGGACTGTCAACCCAGAGGTTTGGGTTCAAATCCCCACTAGAGTAGAAAGACTGTCAAGAATTCTGTTCTATTAGCATCCTATACACTGAACTCAGCCTCAATAATGAGTACACTGAACACACACTGTATAATGGACTGGCCATCCACCCTCATATGCCGAGGTTAAGAAAGTGAGGTCACGACCACTTCACGGCAACCCATTCTTGGGGTAAACTTAAGGGACTCCTCTCATTCTTCTATGTCATCAAGTGTAATATCAACATTTTCATGCACATTAATCATTATTAAAGCCATCAAGTGACAAGTTTATACACTGAGCAAAATACAAATATTTCACTCAGCAAGAGAGCACCAAAAACCAGAAGCGCACATGGGCCACACAACCAAATAGTGGACTCAAAACTGTAAAGAGTCGTCAGCCCACAGTCTGTGACATTATGAGTAGATTCTATTTAAATAATGAAATGAGGCCTGGCATATGAAGTCAACTCTACATGCACAAGACATTTGACAGTTGTATTATAAATGACAATTGGGTCCAAATCTGTGTCATTTTCAATAAAAATTATTTACTCTTTATCTTAATTAATAGCAAGTAACTGCTAAAGCGCCTTCGTGCAAGATTCCAATTTTGTTTAGGCGCATTATAAATGACAGTTTAATAATAATAATAATAATAAATGAATGAAGTTGTGCTCTTGGATACAATATTTATACATTATTCCTGATAAATGATGTTATTGAATTAGCATCACTGGCAAAAAGACAGTGGTTTAAAAACAGAAGAAGAAGAGCAGTCCCGTAAGCAAGCCTGAGAGGCAGAAATGGGAATGAAGTGTTAGCTTCTAGAAATCTTGAACCAAATTTCTGCCCCAGCGGGAATTTGAACCCCTGACCTCTCGATTGACAGTCCAACATGCTAACCACTACACAATTGAGCGCCCCTTTTAAAAAAACAGAAATGTTATGTAAACGTAGTTAGATCATTGAAAGGCTTACCTATCAATCTGTTCATGAAGTGAGATGAGCCAAGGCAACCTATCCTGTCAGAAATTAAATGAAAGATCTTTACACACACATTAATCCTATGAAATAACTTCAATAATAATTATATAAATTGTTCCTAAGCAGATGTACAACTAACTTAATTGTAATTGTAACTGCAAATTTATATAGCGCTACTTCTAGAGAGACTCATCATAGGCGCTCCCAAACTAACAAAATGAAACCACGATCAAAAAGAATGGTCTTCAAGCTTTTGCAGAAAAGAAGCAGAGAGGTTCAGAAGTTCGTGTCGCTATAATTATAGTATTAAGTGACACCTCACAATGGTTCTAATGGTTTAATATTTTAAAGTTATTTCTTATCATTTCACTTTAACCCCATAGCACTGCTTTTCGAACCCATAGTCCCATACACGATGTGACAATGATGCCCTCCTGACTCTCTCATTTGAAACAAAGTTGCCTTATACAATGATCTGTTGTTCTAAAGCTGAATTGCAATTGAGTTTATGACTTTAAGCTTTAATACACCAGAACTTGCATTAAATGAACTTCTGTTTTATTACTATTGTTGTAACTAATTTCAGTATTGCAAGGTCATACGTAATTAAAGGAAATCTGTGTGACTATTTATAGATAAGGGTCACCTGATCATTCAGAGGGAATCCATCAGCCATTTTCTTTTTGTTGGACTCTGAATGGAAGTCATCTGCATCCGCAAAAGGCCATTGAAGCTGTTAAAAATATACACCACAAGTCTTATTTATTACACAGCTAACACTGTGCAAATAAGGTCATCATCATCATCATCATTGTCATCATCATCGTCGTCATTGTTGTTGTCATCATTTCAGTAAAACTTTCAACTTTAACATATGCTTGAACTAGATTTTAGTCATAATCTTGAGACTTTTTCAGCGCTCAAAAATTCAAAATAGCCAAGTCACATTCGGTCCCAGGTCAACGTCCAAGGCCAGCCCTATAGAAAGCTACAGCCATGGTGGATGAACTCAACTCAACAGCATGGTGACACGAGCCCATAAGGGACGAGTTCACATTCCCATACAGAACCAATCTAGGGGGCCATAAAGGTTCATCAAATGCTTATGGCCATGCTTAATGAAAAAACACAAACAGGTATGCCACTCTGTCGAGTGGTTTTTCATAGGTAATTTATCTCTCATTTATCACTTCTCAGGTCCTATGAAGATCCTTAAAACAAGCAGCTGAAGGTCTTTCTGTTGAAGTACAAATACTGCATTGGAAACACTATTATAAATTATTGTCTATTTCAGTAAAACGTAAGCAAACTCTTGAACTGGTGCAAGGCTGTTGTTCTTGTCCTAAATTATGATTATGCTGTAAAAATGTAAGAAGCAAAACAAAAAAGCAGAAATTAAAATGAGTTGCAAAAGAACCAGACAATTATTAATGAGCCAAAATAAGGGGCCGTCCATAAAGTACGTCACGCTCCAGGGGGGAGGGGGTTTAAGAAAGTGTGACAGTTTGTGACCAGGGATTTTTTTATATTTTATTTATAATTTATTTTTTATTTTTTTAGTAGAATTTCATAGCTTTAAAAATAATTTTCAAAAATTTTCTGAAACATTTTAATTAGTTTTATGTCAAAATAGCATGAAATGCATATCTCCTGAATGTGTTTTCACGATTCCTCTCGCTAGGAGCGCTAGTAATAATGCTGTTGCGAAGCCTTGTTTATGTATTAGCCTTGCTTTCGGAAGTATTATTATTTCTATGTTGAAAGTGTGACGTACCAAAATTTGTGACAGTTTGTGACAGGGGAGGGGGTAAAATGGTCAAAAATAGCGTGACGTACTTTATGGACGGCCCCTAACAGAAACTGTAGAACCATACCTTGGTGGCTAATTCAGCACCAACCGTTGTCCTGAAAAATTGCACAAATGCTGATTCAAAATTAGAGCAATATTAAATATAATGTGACAATCTCGAACAGCTCATTAACTTTCCTCATTATAAAACTACTTCAACTATTAAACTTTACATTTGACTATTTTCACTATCCAACTAATCTATTACATTCCACTTAAACTATATAGTGCCATAAGTTGTTTTGATCCTTAAATGCCATTGCTGCTGTAGAACGCAATTGATGTCTACATACCTACTTACTGTTAAATATCTCACCTCGCCGCTATTGCTTTAACATTTTAGACAACGCAGTCATGTGCAAAATTAAGCAATCTTTAACAATATGCTTTACTAAATTATGTATTTCCATAGATAAACCTACTTGCCACAGCCAGAAACTCCCATAATAACGAAAATCATTTTCGTAAACACCCACAAAGCACCCGTTTGAAGTCTGTCGCAGGTCAGCTGTTATGTCACGTGCCCATACGACACTTAAGTTTAGCATGTACTGTGAGTCTGTGACCTTAGACCTATAATGGTAATCGTAATGTAGAAATTTCTGCAGCGCCCAAATTGCGAAGTCTAGGCGAATAGTCGAGACCAGAGACGATCGATATATGTCGAGACCTAATCGATAGGTGGGGTGAAATCGGTTCCAGGTCATCATCGAAAGGGGTCTGCACCGTCTGGCAGGCAGATCGATATCAACAAGGTAATAGAAGAACGGATCGACATAATTATGATAACAGCATTCCTTAAAAAGGAGTTATACGCCATCAATTAGTTTTATGTTGATATTGAAATTTCACCTAAAATATGACTTTTGTAAATCAATTGGATACGCTACAAAAGGTCTACCAGAGAGATCAAAATGGCACAAATAATATTTTAAGACACGAATCTGCCTTTGCAATAATCATTTACTCCACTCCAGCAGGCGGTTCTAGTTTAACTGAAATGAAATCATGTTATGCCTGTGGCTGCTGTGGCATTGACTTTCCACTCAATATTCAGCTTAATAATTTTTTATTTAGGAGACAGCAACTTGAAATTAATATGTTAAATTGGGACGCCATAATGCGCTAATTCAAGTTTTGAAACATCATCCACAACCTCAGACTGGAATATATCTTGCATGTTCATTTTTGCAATGTTTGCCTTTAACCCTCGGGCTACATATATATGTGCCATATACATATATGTTTACCATGACACTCTCAAACTATTTTCCGTATGGAATAAAAATTTGACCTTTTAGGTAGCTGTAGGAGGTTCATTTCCATAAACATATATTTCTTGAGGTAAAATGTGAGATGATATCTCACACCGTTCGAAAAGTTATAGCCAATACTATCGAACCTTCGGACTATCGAACCTTCGGACTATCGACCTGCTCCCGATAAACCTACTTGCCACAGCCAGAAACTCCCATAATAACGAAAATCATTTTCGTAAACCACCCACAAAGCACCCGTTTGAAGTCTGTCGCAGGTCAGCTGTTATGTCACGTGCCTATACGACACTTTTAGCATTATAATTATTTTATACTGTGGCCTTAGACATGAATGGTAATCGTAATTTAGAAATTTCTGCAGCGCCCAAATTTCGAAGTCGCTGGAACTAGAGGACGAGTGAAAACCTAACCGATAGGCGGGTGAAATCGGTTCCAGGTCAAAATCCAAAGGGCTCTGCACCGTCTGGCAGGCAGATCGATACTTTAGAAAGTTTAGAAGAACGGATCGACATAGCAGCATTCCTTAAAATGAGTTATACGCAAGCAATTAGTTTTATGTTGATATTGAAATTTCACCTAAAATATGATTTTGTAAATCAATTGGATACGCTACAAAAGGTCTACCAGAGAGATCAAAATGGCACAAATAATATTTTAAGACACGAATCTGCCTTTGCAATAATCATTTACTCCACTCCAGCAGGCGGTTCTAGTTTAACTGAAATGAAAGCATGTTATGCCTGTGGCATTGACTTTCCACACAATATTCAGCTTAATTTAGGAGACAGCAACTTGAAATTATGTTAAATTGGGACTCCATTAATGCGCTAATTCAAGTTTTGAAACATCATCCACAACCTCAGACTGGAATCTATCTTGCATGTTCATTTTTGCAATGTTTGCCTTTAATTTTCCGTGTCTTTAGAATCTATTTTCATAAAATTGCAAACCACCAGCGTATTGCCCCACCTTTGTTTTTATAGCTAGTATAGCGCTACATAAGCCAGACTTGTGCCTCGGCTGTGAAAGACCTGTGCCACAGTAATTGGTCGTCAACAGAAAAGCGCGCAATACGTCGGTGAAATTTGTGTGGAATTTCGGCTTATTTCTTTAAAAAATCATTTAATTCGAACCAAATGTCGTACAAGGATATATATTACTCAGATAAATACACGGACGATGCTTTCGAATACAGGTGTGAAGCTTTTTGTTGTCGATTTAAGGGTTAAACGTTGCATTAATTTAGTTTGCGGGTCTGGGCGTTAAATCGTTGGATCTTTGGGATTAAATATTGCGAATATATTAGAATAATAATTGTCAGTTTTAGTCTTTGTGCGGTCGGGCTATGAATCTGCAAAACTCGATGATAAGGACAACATTGTTCTTCGAGTGTTTATAAGGGATTAAGTTGATTTGTGGTGAAAGAGATAATAAGTCTATTTCCGGTCTTTCTAATATGCGGAAATGAGGCAAGTCATCTGAAGACTGCTGAATAATCAGATCCTTTGTAACCGCAATTTTTAATTTTACTGTAATGAATGAGACGAGATGACTCTATTAGATCGTTTTTGAGACATTACTATTACTTATTAAATGAGACGTGACAACTCTAGTACAATAGTTTTTGGACACTACGATTTATTATTGTTCCCTTTGTTTAGACATCAGTGCAAAACTAGTTTGGTAGTTCACCGCAACCCCAATTCCTGAAATTGAATTTCCTCCGGATCCCTGAAATCTAATTTTGAAGTGAAACAAATTATCTGTGCAAATTTAACTTTAACGGGTTATTTCGAAATATAATATTCTGGTGATTAGCAACTAGTCCATACTAGTTTTTAGGATTTGGAATGCTCGGTAGAAAATTGTTTTTGAAAATTGGGTCAATTTGGCATTTTCTTCACATTTGTTGATTTGCGTAAACCCCAGCGGAGTTGCTTAATTGGCGTAAAAACATCTTGCTTTGTCATTAAATTCTTTTGTAGGGTGTTAAGATTCGCACAGATAATTTTGTTTTCACTTAGAAAATAGATTTTGGGGATCTACTGGAAAGTCAGTTTAGGAAATTGGTGTTCTGGACTTCATATGTACACCCTGTATGTAGGAAGGTTGAAAACTCATGGGCTGAAGATTATGCTATATATGTGTGTGTACTAAGAATGGATTAGATTATTATTAAATGAAGGAATGTGACGTTTTCTTTGTAACCCAGGCACGTGATGTTGCCAAAGGAAATGGTGAAACTGGTGCCAAAGAACCACCTGATGTCGGAAGAGGAGTGGCGAGGCATTGGCGTCCAGCAGAGCCAGGGATGGCAACACTACATGTTCCATGAACCAGGTGAGAAACTCCTCCAACGTTCTTCTGAGTCTTTGAAAAATCTGATATCAACAACAACACAATTGGCATATTTACAAATTTAAGACTTCTGAGCTGTGAATGTTTTAATCTGTAACAGGCCATCATCATTAGGAACTGGCATGGGGTATGTAATGGACAGACTTATTTTACTGTGTCCAGCAACCAGGCATTGTTTTAAACAACCATTGTTTTCATTAGAAATTCACCAGCTCCAGAAACTAGACATGACACACATGGAGTACAGTGTCAATTATGGGTTAAAACCTGCCGCAATTGAAAAGTACATGATTTGGCTGTTACATTGTCGGGCAGAGTCGCTCTAAGGAATCTTGCTTAGAGTTGATATGATTACGATGATGAAGTCGAAAACACTTAACACAAAAACTTTTAGCACAAATGATTGGTAACACAAAAAGCGTGCTTATAAATGGTTTTTAATGTGAATTAACTCTTTTTATCCAGACACTGGTAACATGAAAATATAATTTAATGTAAAAAATATGTTGGTCCTTCCAAGTAAAATGCAATAGAAAGCTCTGTTAACATAAAATGTTGATTTATTTTCAAAATATGGATCGGCTTATTCGACCTGAAATGGTTGTATTTTGTTTTAAGTTTCACCTGTGAAACGTTCATTACAGTGCTGTGACAGTTTCACGTATACCATTTTATTACCTGTCGGGTTACAGCATCAGTGATGACCTTTGTATTCATGGGCAAAGCTGCTTGTTTATCAATTTCATTTTGTGCACACATGTAACCTTTGAATAATTGTGGCATCTTTTTGGAAACGGTTACCTTTTTAAAAGTGTTGAATCTTGTGCCTCCAAATGTGTGCAATTCGTTTAAAGTTTTGGTCGTGGTGGAAAACTTACTGTTCCAGATTGCCAGGTTGCTTCATCAATCCGAGTTGTATTATACAATAATATAAAAAATACAAAAATAAATAGATAAATAAGTAAATGCTATATCAATGAGTATAGATAAATGGAATGAACTTGAAATTTAAAGCATTTTGTTTCTTCTTTTAGAACCACATATCTTGCTCTTCAGACGACCACTCAGCTACTCACAAATGCCTCCAGTTCAACAGAAGAAATGAGCACAAGCAGCCAACTGCACACTGTAAATAACCGGCTGCTTGGCCAAATGTTTAGAGACTTTGCGCAAGAGACAAGAAGTTTGGGATTTTTAAAACAATTAACGCTTACAGATTTGGACTGCAGTTTAGTAAAGCGCTGTCAGCTGCCTGTCAAGAATTTTTCTTGCTGATGAGACAGCTGATGTAATTATTAAAAGTGTTATTAAAATCCCTAAAGCATCTTTGCCGTCTTGTCAAGTTGGTTGCATATGAGTGGATAGAACACTACTAAATATGGCTGACAGCAAAGTAAATTGAACACAAAAATCTGTTTTACATGTACATTTAACACTATTTCTGGAGCCACTTGGCAATGAAGCCAATTCTAAAGCTGAGATGAATTTGGGAATTACTCTTGACCTACAGAATTCACAGTATAAATATATCAAGAACACTACAAGCTTGTTGAAATTAGGATGGTTTAAGAGTTTCATGATGACTTTTCAACTTTCTGAGACTTGCTCTTTGTTTCCCAGGTTCCTCTTCTGGATTTTTGTATCTTTCATTTTCTCAGTTTTTATGAATTGGTAAATGCTGCAAATTCCGTGGTTAGGCCCTAGTAGCGATGATGTTCATTGCTGGAACCAGTACTTACTACTTTCTTGACCTTATCTTAGTTGAGGACTAGTTCTGTTATCACCCTGTTTGATTTGTAAGTTTAATAGTTCAGTTTTAACGGAGCAACTACACCGTGTGCCCCAAAATATGTTGGCTCCGTGATGTGTTGCATTGGCTTCCGGTGCAGTACCGGAAAGAACACAAACTTGCACTACTTGTGTACAAGTCCCTGCATGGTGCGGCGCCGGGGTACCTTGCAGAATATTGTGTGAGTGTATCATTGACCAGAGCCGGACCTTCTTTGAGATCTGAGGCGAAGGGCAATCTGCAGGTGCGGAAATCAAGAACAGGCTTTGGTGATTATGCCTTTTTCCGTGCTTTCAACACGAGCTGCACCTACTATGAAGTCATTCAAGTCCAGGCTCAAGACATATTACTTTGGAAAAGCGTATATCTGATTCAGTTTTGAACTTGTTAAAGCGCCCTTGTAACGGCATGTGCCGTGTTACGGCATTGTAGAAATTGTCGTATTCATTCATTCATGTACGGAGTGTCTTTGAGAATTGTGATGTGCACTGTAGGGTCCATTTTCTGGTGTAAGCATGGTATGGTGTTGAAATGCTAGTATATACTCTTGACTTCTGTACTTACGGTTTGATGTCAAGTATGCTGTGTTGATTATTGATATACAACATTGAGCCAAAATTCAGTTAATAATGTGAAGTGTCGTTCTGCGCTTGCACAGCCTACCAAAATGGTTGGGAGTGTACTGTGGAGTCACATTCATTAAATATTGCTTTGGTACTGAATTCCAATACACTAAAATGTTACATGAATCACAATTTTGTTTGCAATAATTGTGCATGTAGTTCATGACAACTCAAAAGCAAACAACATTACCGATATGTAGGGCTAGACGAAAATCACTGTCAAAAAGTGAAAAAATCACGGGCATGCTTTTAAAAAAATTGCCAAATTCATGGTGAATTCACGGCACCAATTACAGTCATATTGTGTTCATAAAGCATTGCACTGACAAACACTTTTCACTCCGTTTATGACGTTACATCAGTGCAGACGCTGTGTTAGTCAGTAAGTAAAAATTAACGATATCACGGCTCCAAGTCAGAATACAATGGTTTAAATTACTTTTGGTGCCGTCTGGCAGTGTATTAAAAATGCCTTTGTTTTGGCCAATGTATTGTTCATGACTAAGGCGGTTGTTTTAGGTCCAATTTGTTATGTTTAACATCAGAAATTTATGGATTTCGACACAAAAAGTGCACCATATGTGCAAAATCATGGCACATGCGAAAATTCATGGCATTCACGGCAAATGCCAAAATTCACGGTTTCCACGAATTCGTGGTTTTCGTCTAGCCCTACCGATGTGCTTACTGTGTTGCATGTAATATTTGTAAGGTTATGCAGCATTGCACATATTACGTGCTATTGATATCCATGTTTGTGCTCTGTTGCCCATATGATGTATTTTTTTTACACATATGGAAGACATCTTAAGAAATTATAATAATTCAAGAACTTCTACAATATCACTAATAATGCTCAAGGGAAAAGTTGCTGGTTGCTGCTAAGCAGTCTGTGTGAATGCTTAACTACAGGGCAGGACTGGTCACAGCCATGAGGACTGGAACCTTGTGTAATACATGTAAATGGTAGTTATAGACAAGGGCATTACAGGGATTCGCTGTTAAAGAGTTGCATCAAAAAACACCATTAGTCTTTGATGATCGTCATTGGTACTACAGTTTGCAAGACATGAGGAAGAGACAAAGGTGATAAGGGAAGGAAAGAAGGAATATATGTCAAATTTATTTTGGAACAATGCAGAAAAATCACTGCTCTCGGTCTAGAGTATCACACAAACAAAACTAGTTAAAGCCTTTTAGTTTATTCCTCGTACAAGCACAGTATGGAGCTTCATAGCAGATTTATTCCATGTTAGTGGATCACAAGCTGTTGCAGATTTCCAATCCCTTTAAATAAACAAAGTTCAATCTGGTTACGTCATTCTAGTTCAGGCTTCTAGAAAGAACAGTTTCAAATCTTTTAAAATCTTTCCGTTCTAATTTTTGGCTCTGTGAAAAGGTACAGTTAAAACTTTTTCAGGCCAAACAATTTTATGTTGACAAATTGTGTCTTCCTTTGAGGAGTTTATTCCACAACATGACGATGCCTCGGCGTGTTGACAACCGCTTCTGCAGCCCGTGTTTTCTCAACCTCTTCCCAGCATGAGGGCGGTATGTGATGCGAACTTTTGTCCTCGTCTGCTGGCAGTACATGGCAGGTACGATGCTCGTTTCAGAGGATTTTGGCAGAAAGCTGAGCACACTCGACTGGGCTGACCCGGGAGTTGCCAGGCGTGGCATGAATGCAGACAATGGACTTGCGGAATAGAAACCACGGCACCTATAAAACAGATATGAATTACAACAAATGGAAAACAAATACAGCACATAAATAAAATAAATACAGCACATAAGCAAAGAGATCAATAAAAAGAGCATGGTCACCTCCAGGTTGATGAAACACTTAAAGGAGTCAGCAGGTGTATCCATACATAAAAATCTTTCCCACATCACTTCAAATAATAATGGAATTTATATATAAAATGGTATTGTACATGCATTGATAACTATTAATAGTAGAGGACAACAAAAAATTGTCTGGCCAATATATTGTAAAGCACGAAAATCTATTTCCAGAGTGAAAACAGCATTATTTGCGCAAATCCAACTTTTCAGGATATTTTGAATGTACTATTCAGGATATTGGCCAATTAGTTTATGCTAGTTTTCGGCATTCGAACGTTTAGTAGAACAAATGTTTCTGGAATTCGGTCAGTTTAGTATTTTCAACACTTTCCGGGAATCAAGTTTCGGGTAGACCCCGACAACACGTAGCCCACGAATTTTATTTAAGTGTCGTTAGGTCGTCCCTGCTTCCAACTCTACTGCTGCACTGGAGCTAATTCGCTTATTTTTCATAAAATGCAGAAACTCAAAGATGCTTAACAGACGATGCAAATGGAAAAGAAATTGTGAAAAATCTCTGCCTTTAATAGCTACGATACATTTTTAGGATTATGCTGAAAAGGTCAATAACGAATGAACTTGGGAGAACACATGCGTACCATGCGAGGGTAGATCTAGGTCCCGCCATCAGAACTTTATTAAAATTAGATAGCAAGGCTATTGACCTTAGACAGCCTTCAAATAACATTTTTACACCAAATTTATATTGAACTAATAAGAAATTTTAACTATTGTAGTTACATAAAAGTTCAAACACTTTGATTTGATGACATAAAGTCTTGTTCTGTGTTCTTGATTAGGGGCCTAAAAGGACCTATTATACACAGGACTGGAAAGTCCTTATGTAGCGTCGTGACATTATTTTGTCACTTTTTTGTGGGCGATAGTCGGGGTGTCGGAAAATTTCGCATCTTGTTTTCATGACAAACGCATGCAATTAATTATATCTGTAAAGGCACATTGACGAATAATTATGTTTGCAAATATACAATTGCCGAAGGAGATTTAAAACATCATATTTAAAATTAGAAACAAAATTTGAAGTGGGGTGACATCTATGCTTAATGTATACGGGCACCATTATTAATAAATTTCTAATTATTTCAATATTTGGTCACCGTTAGATTTTAAAATATTCATGCTTTCGCTATTTGTTCCATAAAGGAGCATTTTGCTTCACCATGGAAATTGGTTTTAGGGGGGTCAGAGCTTTGTGACGTCATTTTCAGAGGGGGTCTTACTTTTTGTGACGAAGTGTGACAAGGGGAGGGGGTTAAAAATCGGCCAAAATAGCGTGAAGTCATTTATGGACGGCCCCAATATTATCATACATCATGATTCATTGAGACGGTAACTTAGCGTCTACACCTCTACATGAATCATGATCCATACGTGATAGGCAGAAGGAATGCGATTTTATGATCAACCACGTTATGAAAAACCGGTTTCGGACGTGTTTTTTTATACATTACCCCGGGCAAGGAATCTATATTACAGGAATGGTTACTCGTGTAGGCCTACATGTTTTCACTCTTAAAATAATTAAAAAAATAATGAAAATTTAATCCTCAAAATTAGTGCTGTTATTATTAAAATTAAATTGTTGTTAATTGTTAAATTTAATAACATAGACCTGGTGTGACGTCACACTGCTCAGACCCCCCACCCCCATGTCACACATCGTCACAAATTTCCGACCCCCCCTAGGTGCGTGACGTCATTTATGGACGGCCCCATTATAAATCGCAGTTATCGTCGATAACTGCGATTTATAATATTATAAGCCTAACGATAGGCATTAACGTGCCTTTATAATGAAACATGTGGCTCACGCAGCTACGCTAAAGATATCTGAGTGATCTTTAAGGTTATTTATCTTCTGGATAATTGTACTGTATCTGCCATAACAGAGTTTTTGCACTCGAGATCTCTGTTGAAAGAGTAACAAGAAACACTTGGTTATCTGTGTGGGACTCTACATTTAGTAACTGGCAACTGCCCTTAGGTGATGGAAAACTTACCCGATTTGCACGAATCTCAGGGCCCAACCTGAGCAGGGTTGGGAGCAATTGCCCACACCTTTGACCCCCCTCCCCCCGTGGCAACGCTGTATTTTACATAATTATATAACTAGACAATTATTCACCTATTGTTTTTTGCTGTCTGTCTCTGTCTGTCTGTCTGTCTCTGTGTCTGTCTGTCTGTCTCTCTCTCTCTCTGCGTTTGTCTCTCTGTCTGTCTCTGTCTCTCGTGCAACATCTACAAACGCAGGCGAACTTCACTATGGGATCTGATCTAATTTTTCGTTACCTAAACCAGTGCTTCCCAAACTTTTCAGTGTCACGGACCGGCAGAAATATTCCCACTGCAGGAGGACCGGTGCCAACTACCATCACGGCCACATGGATCCTAAGCCTTTGAAGGATTCAGATATTGCCATATGTAAATAAGTAAGTAAGTGTGTTCTTTATTAGCATATGGGACACTTATAGAGCCGTTGTAGGCCCCATGTAATTTATGCTCATGGAAATTCTGGCAGTGGAGAGAGCGACCTGAAAAATTGTGGAGCTACATGTACGTTGTCCGTAGAGTTTGAAGACGGAACAAACACACGCTATAATGTCTCTTAGACTGGCCTAATCCATATTAATCCGCTTTAAACCCATCTAGTATGATCTAATCCAATCAAATTTAGTCTCGTCTATATTCTAGCCTAATCTGGTCTAAATGACTTCTGCTGCTCCGTTATCATAAGCTGGATGGGGATGCTTTTGAGACGTGGATACGCCATTTACCCAAACCATCTTTGTCCCTATGCCCAGCATCGTGCCTTGACTTATGTGGGTCCTTTAACTCCTCTTGGAATTACCTTCCCCGTCTTTGCGCTCTAAGATTTTGACCGGTGTCTCTCCCTCATCTGCTCGCTGCTTGAAGACTCTTTTATTCCCTCGAGGCTGTCACGCTGAGAGCGCCTCTGAATTCTGAATACTTTATACTGTATGAGGCTCTTTCAAATAAAATACAATACAATACGATTATTAATAAGGCCGGAGACCTCATTTGACTTTGATGGTCACTTCAAGTGAAATCAAAAATCGTTATCTACTTGCCTTTAATAAGCCCGGGGATGGTATTGCAAAACCACCTCTTTCATCCACCCCACCCCAGATTTTAAGACGTCGATGCGCCAGTGACCCAAACCATCTTACTTCCGCCCTTCCTGATGATAATAATATAATTATATCTCAAACAGCCGAAGGTTTAAAAGCCGCTTTAACACTGAGCCGCAACGTGCCACCGTATTTCTCGGCTCATCGAACGACGTTGACTGACGACACCAACCATGCAGACGTCAGCTGAATTGTCCGCTTACGTGTTAAGGTCACGCATTTACCATGGCAACGATAATATATATATATATATATATACAGTGTGATTCTCGTTAACGATAACGATAACGAAAATGTTCGTTAACGAAAATAAAATGATTTCGTTAACGATAACTATAACTATAACTAAAAAATATCATTAACTATAACTATAACTATAACGAAAATAACACTAACGAAAATTCATCTTTATTTTCGTTAATACAAAAAATAAAAATAGGAAGTGCAATATGGACGATTCGACATAAATGAGAACGAAAAATGCGATATTTTTATTATGCAATTTGTCAGTTACTTTGGAAACTCGTGTATTCATGAAGCTTAATGCACTCGAGCTCATGCTATAAACTTTATAAAGGCTTTCAAAGCTCTGAGCAAATTGTGAAACAGCGTGTTAATACGCATAATTTCACTTATAGCCTTAATTAGTGTAACTAAGTAGTAACTAAAATTAACTAAAATAAAAATTCATTAACTATAACTATAACTATAACAGAAGATTAATAGGAAACTTATACATGGGACAAAAGATGCGAATAAGAATAGATGGAGAGTACTCGGAACCAGGAAACGTTGGAAGAGGTGTGAGACAAGGATGTCCACTGTCACCATTACTATTTAACATCTATATAGAAGAGCTTGTCAGAGAGGCAGTAGAGGAGATGGAGGAGGGGATAAAGGTTGGTGGAAAATGGATAAAGGCATTAAGGTTTGCAGATGATCAGGCAATGTTGGCGAGAAACCAGAAAGGACTGCAAGCAATGATGGATAGGCTAAACACAACATCAACCGAATACGGGATGAAGATTAACATCAAAAAGACAAAGGTATTGAAGATAAGTAAAGGAAAGGAAACTGTAGTCAGAATACACATTGGAGGAAAACAGATAGAGGAAGTCAAAGAATTCTGCTACCTAGGGAGTATGATTATGACAGATGCCAAATGCCACAGAGAAATTAAAAGAAGGATAGCAATAGGAAAGGAGGCATTCTCAAACAGAAGAGAATTACTGAGAGGAAAACTAAACAGGAATCTAAAGATAAGAATGATAAAGACACTAGTATGGAGCGTGGTGCTGTATGGATCGGAGACATGGACAATGAGAAAAGCGGATATAAAAAGACTGGAAGCTTTCGAAATGTGGACATGGAGAAGAATGGAAAAAAATCAGCTGGACAGAACATATAACAAATGAAGAAGTGTTGGGAATAATTGGAGAAGAAAGAGTCCTTATACGCACAATAAGAGACAGGCAAAGGAAATGGATCGGACACACGCTGAGAGGAGACTCACTACTAAGAACGGTCATCGAAGGAAAAATGAAGGGGAGGAAGACAAGAGGAAGACCAAGACAGATGATGCTGGATTGGATGATGACAAACGGCTACAGGAAACTGAAAGAAGAGGCCCAACAACGAGAGAAGTGGCGACGTCGGACATTTGAACCTGCCTAACAGGCAGAGAACCACAAGAAGAAGATAACTATAACTAAAAAATAATACTAACTATAACTATAACTATAACTAAAATAAAAACCATTAACTATAACTGTAACTATAACTAAAATAAAATCTGTAAGGAGAATCACACTGTATATATATATATATATATATATATATATATATATATATATATATATACAATACAAATGAGAATTTATAGAGCGCTTTAACAAGACAAGTCTTGCACGAGAGCGCGTTTCGCTACATTCTTAGTCATAGTGCAAGGTAAACAGATAAGTTTTTAATTTTGTTTTAAACTGTGCAACAGATATGCACTGTCGAACTGAAGCTGGAAGACGGTTCCATTCTAAGGGTCCTGATACAGGGAAAGCACGGTTTCCAAACTTCCGGTTTGTGCGAAGTATGTATACGGTGAAATCCCCTCTCGTCGACGATCGGAGTCCTCTAGTATTGAAAACTGAACATGGCGTGACCACTGATGCCATGTATGAGGGAGAGGTTCCAGAGTGAATGTGATCAGTGGCGTAGCCAGACCTAAATTTAAGAGGAGGCAACTTCACAAACTTCAGACACCAGTGCATATTTTTCTCAATGACCTTTTCTTAGACATTTTTAAATTCCGATAATCAGTGTTTAATCTACTGCCCTTGCTGTGGGAGGGGAAAAGTTGACGATTGGGGAGGGGTGAGTGACAACAAGAATTTTCCAACAATTTTGAGGGCGGGGTAGTAACAACAATTTTCCGAAAAAACTTTTCGAGGGGGTAGTAACAAGACTTTTCAAGATTTTCGAGGGGGGTAGTAACAAGACTTTTCAAAAAGAATTTTCGAGGGGGTAGATTTCTCTTTTTAAACTCAAACTCAAGAGGAGGCAAATTCACAGATCACTAACAAATTCCTGGTCATTTCAATTGAAACTCCACTATATAGGAAAACCAAGAGGAGGCAACTGCCTCCTCCTGCCTTCATGTAGCTACGCCTATGAATGTGATACATGAGGAAGCAGATTTTGAAGGCGATACGGGCGCGGATGGGAAGCCAGTGAAGTTGTTGCAGTGTAGGCGTGAATCGTGATGTGATCTCTTGGACAAGATCTTTTATTAGATATATATATATATATAGGTCTATATATATATATAGGTCTATATATATATATATATACACACACACATATATATATATTACATATATAATTATATGTATATAATTGTATTACAGTGTACGAAAATACCATGGACGCCTGTAGCGAATGACGTCTATGGAAAATACACCAATGCATCAATGTTTGGTATAATTGAATAGAGGCATAAGTCTGGTCATCATTAAATCGCTTGATGGGTTTCTGGTTGCGTTTGACTTTCCACAGAGGGCGGTCAAACAACGATCGGTAATGTAGTGTCCTCTGACTCCCAACATTTGCGGCTCTTGGTGTTCCCAACGGAGGACACGGTGGGTCGAAATAAAAATAACTATAATAGTAGTAGTACTAGTAGTAGTAGTAATAATAATAATAATAATGATGATGATGATGATGATGATGATGATGATGATGATGATGATGATGATGATGATGATGATGATGATGATGATGATGATGATGATGATGATGATGATGATGATGATGATATCAATAATTATCTGCCAGTGTAATTGGCTTCATTTCGTGGCACCGGGATGGGCCTGGCTTTCGGTTGAAGGAGGGCTGGCCATCTGGCCTCCTGTAAAACTGCCACCGCCGCCCAGGAATCTGATTAACGTCTGCTAATACGATTGGTTCCGTCTAGACATCAGACGCTTCTTTGCATCTGCTCTGGCTTCCAGGTCCAGCGGTCGCCAGCATCCTCAGATGATGTCCGCAGTAACAGCCTACAGTCAGTGTGGTCAGCCATGTCTGTTAACAGGGTTGAATGCTTTTATGTCGACGTCAACGGCCTTTGAGGCCATAAGATGTCGTTAAACCATTGAAATCGTTCTGTCAGTTACAGAGCCAGTGTCGCTCATCATGTATAATGGTTCATACAGGGGCCACTCATGACCATCTGGATAAGCCGTTTGTATGGTGCATATTTGCTAAATGGAGTGAGGGTTATGTATGCATTCAGGTCAGGTCAAGTCAGGCATGGTTAGGTCAGGTAAGCTAAGGTCAGTGGCGTAAATCACAGAGGAACAGAGGGAGACTGTACCCAAAGGTTTGACTGCGGCCTGTCTGTCTTCCCAAATGCAAAAATCTGGCCCCCGAAAAATCTCCCTCCCAAAGTTATGTACAGATTTCTGCCTATGGCTAAGGTAACGTACCGTAATACAAAGGCATACAGTGGTTTAGTTTTCATAAAGCGGGGGTCGAAAACTCTTACAGATTACCAAAGTACAAGAAATGCAGGTCAGAATCTTTGCAGTGCTTTATATTATGTTGCACAAGAAAATATTCACGATTCATGCTTTAGAATGAGCACCTATCTAAATAAGTTTATGCAGGAAATAATATAAGACATCATTTAGAGAACTCTTATGCTTTAATTTACAATGATAATTTTGAACTATGTCAAGACCTGGGGGTTAGAAAAATATCTAGGGGGTTGAAGCCCAATATCGCAACTGCAATCTCTAAAGGTAGGGCAATGAAGCGCCACCTTCCCCTGGATTTAGTTACCTGTCCAGACGGTACCGGTCCGCTATTCCGGGGGTCCGCCTGACTCCGCCATTCTGGTTCTGGGCTCCATTTATAATAATGGGCAATGCATTTGTCGTGAGGGTCGGTTAGGGTCAGGGTCAGGGTTAGGGTTACTGTCGTCAGTAGAAAATATGGTACCTTTCGCGCAGCATGCCAGCCACAATGATTAAAATCAGTTCTTATTCCCCAGACTTACCATTATTCAACAAGGGCTTATGATTATCTTTGTTGTTCATTAGTCATTAGTCCGGAATAGCGGACCCAGAAATAGCGGACCCAAACCGTCTAGATAGAGATCTTTTACGGAGCCCGCGCTATTTGCGCATGATTGGTAGCAATAATGCTAAGACTTATGTATTGATGCAGATATTGAAATAGAGATAGTTAGACAGATATAGACAGACATAATATTATGTCCGGGCAGAATAGCAATCCAATCAAGACGGTTATAGTCATACCGGAACTATAGTGGCATTTCCCCATTTCCGTATATATAGCAGGTGGCAAGGACTCCATCGACATGGGAGGTTGCACGGAGGTCATCCCTGATTGTAACACCGAGGATAACCATTGAGGCTACCCTCTCCATGTCGAGAAGAGGCCAATTGCAGCAATCCAATCAAGACGGTCATAGCACAAGCAGAAGAATCTATATATATATATATATATATAGGCCCAAATGCAGCACAACACAAGCAGACGAACTATATCAGTGCAGCAGGGTTGCTACACGTAGTAGCAACAGAATGTCTGTTAGGGATGACACATGACCTGAGTTGTTTGCTGATTCTAATCATACGCTTAGATGGTGACGTATACGGGCCAAGTGACGTCCTTGATGGCTGAGGCGAATTCTGGATGAGATGAGAGGGATTTGCGATGGCATAGTGTATTAGTACGACGACGACGACGACGACGACGACGGAGGCAATTCAGGGATTTAGACCTTAGTCCATATGTCCGTCTTTCCGTCTGTCTTCCACCTGTCATCGTCCTTCCGTTCGTCCATCTGTCCTTCCACCTGTCAGTCCTGTTCCATCTGTCCTTCCACCGTCCGTCCATCTGTCCTTCCATCTGTCCGTCCTATCGTCCGTCCATCTGTCCTTCCATCCTGTCAGTCCCTTCCGTCCGTCCGTCCGTCCGTCTGTCCTTCCGTCCATCCGTCCATCTGTTCCATCTGTCCATCTGTCCTTCCGTCCACCTGTCCTTCCATCTGTCCGTCCTATCGTCCGTCCATCTGTCCTTCCATCTGTCCGTCCGTCCGTCCGTCCGTCTGTCCTTCCGTCCGTCCTGTCCGTCCATCTGTCCATCTGTCCGTCCGTCCGTCCGTCCGTCCTCGTCCATCCGTCCATCTGTCCGTCGTCCTCTATCTGTCCTTCCGTCCGCCTGTCCATCCGTCCTTCCGTCCGTCCGTCCGCCCATCCGTCCATCTGCCCGTCCTTCTATCTGTCCATCTGTCCTTCCGTCCGTATGACTGAGGATATTATACTCTGTGCAGATGTTAACAACTCACGTAGCCTTCTCATTCATTGTCGTTGCGGATTCTGTTATCTGTCTGTCCGCCTCTAATTTATGTCTGTTGCTATTTCCTCTCTCCCATTCAATTTCCTTCTGTTAATGTCTCTCGGAATTTTACTCTCTGTCTGTCTATCTGCCTTCCTGTCTGTCTGTCTTTCTGTCTGTCTGTCACTCTGTCTCTCTTCCCAGCCTGTCTCCCATTTAATTCCTTTCTCCGTTTAAATTATTATCCCTTTCAATATTCAGAGTTTTTACTTTTACGTTTATATTTCTCTGTCTTTCAATTTCTGTTCATGCCAAAATCTCTTTTTTCTTAATTTTCTATAATTTATCTATCTGTCTGTCTGTCTGTCTATCTGTCTGTGTGTCTGCGTGTCTGCCTTTCTGAATACCTACCTAACTATCTACTCCTGCGCCACCACACGACCACCATCATCACCGATTGCCGCCGTTGCACCATGCTGTCTCCTCGGCTTGACCTCCCCGGATTCTGACCTGGCGGTTATTGCGGACTTGATTTGATATAGCGCCGGTGAATAAGCTGGCCTCCCTGACGCGGCTTTTGTGTGGCGATGAGAAATTTCGAACATTTACATTATTCATTGATTCATTATGAGAATTTATATAGCGCCTCTTAAAAGACCTACTCACATATACGCTTTCTGCGCTAGCCGATATAATGCTAAGTATTATTGCGAACGAAAACATTACATCATTTAGCAAAACAATGCACAGTAAGCTGGAAGAGTCACCAGTGACGGGCCCACGCACACATGTGGAACCAACCAACGGATTCCCTTCGAACGCTGACAGATGGCATGGATGTTCAGAGTCTCTGAGACAAGTTGCGTCGATAGAGTAGAGCGGCCACAGGTGACAACGTTCGCACACACGACGACGCTGTCGACGAGCAGTCCCTCACTGGTAGAAGATGACGCACGTCCGGCTATTCGTCAAAGCGTAAGGAGTACGGATAAAAGGCATTCGTCGTGTGTCGGTCGGTAGATTGAAGAGCCACCAGAGACTGACGGTCGAGGTAACTCCAATGGCCCGCGTCGGTCGTCCTCCACCGAGACGATAACACTCGGCTACAGACGACGTGCGTGGTCAGTATGGGTCAGACTCGACCGTACATCAGAAGGATGGGCCTGATGCAGGTATACATGGGTCAAGGCGACTTTTTACGAACAAAATGCCCTTTCAACGAACAAAATCCTTGGCAAAACCAACGTAAACCTAGCACATGAAAACTCCAACATAATTGTTCGAAGTAACTGAGCAAATTCTGCATTTAGATGAAAATTTAATAATCCGTCGAAATGACGCAGAAGTCAATCAGTGGACCGACATGGCCGATGATAACGGCAGCATCTTCACTATACATAGTCATGCGATAAATGAGCCAAGTAGACAAAAACCTCGCTTGATGCAGTTTTAAGTGGTAGACAATAACAGTCATGTCGCTGACCAAAATGCAGTTACTCTTTCCGCTAATACCGATGCAGAAGACAACATTTGCCATACTCCATTTTCCACAAATGTGAACTTGTTACTAAAGTCGTTGATCATTTAATAAATTCTGGATTCGCATGTTTTGCAGCTTAAACTTTCTCTTCTATTTCTATTACGATGTGCTTGTAACTAGTTGTTAATAAAGTAACACCGATTCAATTTCACAGAATTAATTTTTCAAGCATTTTTAACGATTATAATGTATACCATTGCTGCATTGCATTGCAACAAACAAGTGCAGTAACTGTACAGTATTATAGTCTTGCGTTTTTTAAACTAAAGTCAAATAACTTCACATTTCTTGAAAATAGTTGATTTTTCCATCAAATTCATAGGTAAATGCCCCCCTGCTCCCACATGACGTCTCTGCATACAGCGATAACATCGTAATCCGATTCAGGATTTCACTGACCAATCAGACATCAAATTGGCTTCTAAAATGGATTACGATGCATGACGGTTCCACTATACGGTTCCACTGTAGACGGTTCCACTTGAAATGATCATCGACAGATGCCTTTTACATTATGATATCGGCGCTTTGGAAGTCATTAGATTAGATTAGATTAATCTTAGGTTACAAAAGATTAGGCATGGATATGCCCAACCCAAGTTCCTTGCTACTGGACAAGGCCAGATATCCTATAGACGTTCCTCCTTCTTCACGTGTCGTCGGAACGCATGATGGCCTGCAGAGCAGTGGAACTCAGACCCATAGCCACGGACTGTTGTTTCTGGTTCCGCACCGCAGTCTCCGTCTTCTGCCTGCGACTAGCGAGGTCCTTCCTCTCCAGGTCGTCCTTGACCATCGCCGCCGCTGCTCCTCGACAACTGACGCAGTCCATCCTTCGAAGGCGTCGAAAGCTCTGCCGGAAGTTGTCGGACAGGAACCCGTAGAGGATGGGGTTGATCGTGCTGTTCGTGTAGGCGAGGCACGTCGACGCGATCTTCACCAGGACGAACAGAACGGACTCCGACAGTTCCGGACAACCGATGACAAACTGGAGCAGGAAGACGACCTGGAGCGGAAGCCAGCAGACTGCAAACACAGCCACGACGACTACGACCATCCGAGTCACGCGTCGCTTGGTCCGCGAACCTCCGGTCTTCGACTGGTTACGCCATCTGGTGTTCGCCCGCAGATTGCTCAGGAGGCGACCGTAGAGAAGGGAAACGAGAAGAAGCGGGAGTGCGAAAGCGAAGAGGAAGAACGTTCCGTAGAAGAGACGTCCGTGACTGAAATCCGTCAGGAGACGAAGGTTTATGCAGATCGACCGGAGATGACCGTCGAACTGGTAATGGAAGACGTCGAAGACTTGGAACATCGGGGAGTTGCAGACTCCCAGCAGCATCCAAGAACCGAGTATTGCCAGCAGAGCGTGACGCTGCGTTCTGATGCGTATCGATCCGATGGGATGTACGACAGCCAGGTAGCGATCGAGGGACATGAGAACGAGGGTGTAAACGCTGGCGTGGGCAGTGACGTGGATGAGGTACTGGTGGACCTTGCACCAAGTCGACCCGAAAGGCCACGTGGTCAAGACGTAGCTGGTGGCCGTGAATGGAACGCAGAGGACGATGAAGATGAGATCGGCGGAAGCGAGGTTCAAGACGAGGATGTTCGTCACGCTTCGTCGCTTCCGGTCCAACATAATCGTCGCTATGACGACGCAGTTGCCTAGGAAACCGAGCACGCCGACCGATCCGAACAGAACCGGAACTACGATTCCGACGACGCTTTCGAGCTCCGCTATGTCGTCAGTTTCCGCTGTATTGGCACTTCCGGTGTGCGTTTCGGATGAGTTGAAACCGCTGACGGTAGAATTCAGAGGGAATATGCCGCTGGAACAGTTCGGGGAATTGGAGGACGATGTCGAAGAGCTGTAATCCATCTGCGATACGTGCATTTTTTTGCCTAAACCAAGCAATGTTATGTTAGTGTTAACGTCAATGTTATGTCAGTGCAAATTGGCAGGAAACTCAAATGTTACGCAATAATGTGATTAGTGCGTCAATGTAAAGCAGGCAAAGATGGACAACTTTTGTCAACGCCTCTACATGCATAGAATCTTACCAGAGTCGTAATCGTTAACTTCAAATTTCTAAAGCGCTGCTCGGAAACTAAGCTTAAAGCACCAGCTTATTCTCGAATGCTACGTCAAGTCAAACGGGTTGTCCAGAGATGGTCAAGGGATATCCCGATTCTGAGTCACGCCTGTGACAAATCGTTCAGCTGATGAGCATATGGCGTGTTAACAAATGCGCTTCTTATTTGCTTACTTAATGACTGACTAAATGACTGAAGTTGACGGATCATTCGGCTGAAGCACAAGCATAACAATACCTAAAAGGAATGCTTTCAATGTGCATATGCGCTAAACAATAATATACTCCCAAGACTTGGGTTATATTGGATGCAATCTTGCGCTGTGTGCCAAAAATTTCATAGACCTCGCTTTTGCAACTTAATGCAACGTAAATGTAACATTGCAAACCTTTATATAGCACTTTTCTGGCACTTCCTAAAGGGCGTTGCATGGAAGATTATCCCAAGAGAAAGGACCGATACGCTCGTATTGCTATGCTGCAGTGAGGACTTTGGTACTCTGAAAGTTTAGCGTTACGTGAAATACATAATGCGATGCAGTCATGGACGGTTATTAGGCTAGCCACTGTTGTTAATAACTAGCAGTTACATTAGTTTGTAAGGAGTTGAACAGTTGTCAGCTACCTTTTCCAAAACTAGTTGTAAACTAGTATGGTTTCACTGCAAACCTCAGCTAGTAGTTAATTGCATTATTCCTACTACTCTTCAGCAAGAGAGTTTTCAGTTACATACTTACCAACTTGTCAACTTGAGATTACCCTTTCAGTCTCAACTGGCAACGCTGTTTATTAATGTTGTATCTTCGGTTATCGAAAGGTAATCTGATTATGAGTTACTAAAGTGATGACATTAATAGTTCACAACTGTTACAAACGTCCAGATGAAATAAATTAAAAAACGAAAAACATTTTTACAGCTTTCTGCAGCTACTGTCCATCACGAGTAGAATTAGTTACAGGAGTAGTTTTAAAATAATTAAACTTTAAACATTTAAAACTTTAAACATTTAAAACTATCCACTAAGTTAAAAAGTAGTTGTAATTAACCTTTATTTACACTATGCCTTTTAGGTGGAATTTTTAGATGGCCCTTAGATATGTGTTGTATATTGATGGTATTAAAACAGAAATGACAAGCTTTTAGTGATATTGACATTTCAGGTCATTTTTTGGGATGCAAAAATGGAACGAGGACATTCCCACTCGCATTTTTATACAATGGCAGTTCAACATGAATAAACGATACAATATTGGTTTATGCATAATTTATTGAAAACCAGTTCGATAAAAGGTATGAAAACTTTCAAAACGGTTCACTTGAAGTATCTTGAGGCACCTGACACATTCTTTGTTATTTTCTTCTTGCAAAACAACTATCCTTACTATTCAGAGGAATGTAATATGATCGCATCGCAGTCATGCGAATATTTGACGTGCCTGAGCACTTTTTCACAGGATTTACAGTATTGATACTGCTGGAACATACTACTACATTGTTATCCGACTACCTAACAACAACAATTTTGGCATGACATCTTTCTTGTTTCGCAAACATTTTCTTGTCATTCTGAAACTGTTCTACCATCACGGACGTCATATCCGTGATATCGAACTGGATCTGAATTATATTGATTTACACCTCACCGACACAGACTGTAACAAATGCCAGTCAAGGAAGATAATTTCCTGTGAGAGTTCAAAATTCAAGGCAACGTCTTCAAAAGTTTTATGTGGGACACTACTGCAGCCACAATAAACATTCGCATACAGATACAATCCTATTCTGGCATGCGACATCCAGATCTTATAACCAGATCTGATTGGCTTTCCTCTTATAACATCTCTAACATATTCATATTAGGCACCCAAACACTCATAAATGCTAAGTTTGAAATGAACAATTCCAAATTTCCAAAGATTTGTGTTACTGATCATATAGTGCACACTCTGCCATTATGAAGAGATCTCTTGTCAGCTGCATGCATGACAGTACATCCTCCTATTATGGATTTAGACATTGCAGTTTATTAGAGTGCATCAGGTACTCAACTGTGTTGCAGTTATTGCGTTATTTTATTAAACTCCAATTTAAAATAAGTACTAATTATTACAAAATCAGTGTTAAAACATGGGCATATATAAAGGGGTTTTACGGGGTTGGGTCACCCTAAATAAATTGCCGACATTTTTTCTATGCAATTATATGCGAAATACAAAAACTGAACTTTTTGGATCATTTCCAATGGAAACCCCAGTTACCCCGAATTTTTTCCTGGCTACGCCCCTGGTTAAAAATAAATTAAATGAAACATAATATTAAAAATAAATTAATGATACATGCAACAATCCAACAGTGAATACTGGCAAATTATGAACAAGGAACACAATCACCTCATATTGGAATTATACTAATGAGAGTGCACCAACGTTCCAAAAATGGAACATGATTCAAAACTGGGTTTTTTCTTCTAGAGTTTTGCTTCTTTTTCAGTAATTTTGATTTTTATCACTGACTTTAGATATCAATCAACAAAATACAAGGCGTGTCTCACGTGTAAAATTATGACACAAATATTTATTTCAACTTCCTAAAAGATTTCTTTCAAAAATCACAAAATTCATCAAAATTACGCATCTGTAGCACAAAAATAAATAAAGTCAATCAGAAAATTACCACTGTTTTACATTCTCCATTCTTAGATCTTTGATTTGATGTGCAAATATAATAAATTTACCAAGGCAGAATTATTTTTTTTAACGTTACAAATTATGTTCCAAAAATGGAACGTTGGTTAAATAAAGGTTAAACCACTTTTAAAAGAGTGTGCCCATCACTAATGCGATGCGATGTTGTTTAATCGCTTTTAGGGCTTACGCGTTCACTCACACCGCCGCATGATAGAGGACCGAACCTCGCTTATCAGCGCCGTGCTGCACGTTTTCCAATTAGTCTCTGCCATGAATCCTTCGATAAAAGGGTTTTCGAAGTCGGTTATCGTCTATGCTAGTAAATGGATTGACCTTGCAAAAAACTATGCTTCATATCGTAAAATTAATATGTCGCATCCATCATGCGAATATTTACGTCATGGAATGGGTTTCAATACGATGATGGAAGCACTGCGTGTAGACCGTAACGCATATACAATATCTTGCGTATGTATATAGGCTGAATATGTATAATAGATCATATTTATTGAGCAGATAATTATATTGATTTATATACCGACACATTTGTAACAAATGCCAGTCAAGGAAGATAATGTCCTAGATCTATGCCGTTCGATTTCAGACACTACTGTAGCTATAGAAACGTTTGCATACAGACACAAATTTATCTGGCATGCGGCACACGTGTATGGAGCTAAGGAGTTTTGGATGCGTTGCAGCCAGTGCACATTGTTCTATCGCGTGCACAAGGAATCAACCGATGGAGCATTGGTTCACATGAAATACATCACTTCATCGTATAGATTGATCTTTTCTTAATTGACAAGTCATCCATAAGGCTGAATCCACAATAATTAAATAAGTTGCCCGAGGTATTCGATTACTTAGATAACACGCCACTGGATAAAAAGCCTTCTGAACAGATTAAAATGCTTCTAGTCTCTTTGGTTCTCTGCCTTCCTTGTAGGCAGGTTCGTACGTCCAGCGTCGCCATTCGTCACGTTGTCTGGCTCTCTTCTTCGAATTGCTGTAATTCTCCTCCATCATCCAGTCCAACAACAACATTCTCGGTCTTTCTCTTGTCTTCTTCCCCCCCATTCTTCTCTCAATTATTGTTCCATTATTATTGTACAGGGACAGTAGCCCAACCATTTTCTCTGTCAGCTTCTGGTTAGGCCTATTCCTATCAGCGATCTTTTTTCGTCCACCATTGGTAGTATCTCTTCATTTGTCTATTCCACCAATAACAGGTTGGGCATTCTAGCTTTTGAACCGTGGACCATTCCAACAATAACTGGTGGAGCATTCCAGCGTTTAAATGATCTACCATGCACTTGTACTCCACCAATAATAATTGGTAAAGAGCATTCCGCGTTTGCAGTTGTTGTTGACAATTCCAAACCTGCAGTTTGTTGCATGGCTTCACTCCATGAGGGAAGTTCAAGCCCTGCTGTCCCCCAATATCCGGCCCTCGTAGTGGACACACACACGGGACCACAAAATTTGGTGGACACTTTCCACGAATTATTTACACTGTGGTGGCTGATGTATGAGATTCGTGCCACGCAGTTCAGCCTGTATAATCATTATCCTCACTACATATTTTACGAAGGACAGGCGCCCGCGGCCCCGCTGCTAATGTAAGATTATGTTCTTGCGTATATAGTTGATGGACATTACTGACCACTAATGTTCGGATGTGATTGACAGCCATGGGCGGTCTGCAGTTGGAACGGGAACACGCTATCAGAACATACATTCAGTCCAGAGCCTGTGGGAGTTTTCGGAGAAAGCAACTGTAGACTGCATGCATAATAATTATGGTAACGAAGGCAATGCAGAAAATCATCACTTCAACACTGATGTATATATACTGTAAAACATATTTGTTTTTACAGTATTAAAATATATACTTCATAGTTTCTTAAGGAAAGCGTTAATATCACAGAAGCCGACTCAGAATAAAACATAGTTTATATCTGGATGCATCAGAGACTATTGGTTAACGTACTGATCGCCGGCGTATATTTTATTTCGATGTTGAAATCACCGCCACACAGAAAGAGTTTCAAGATTTCTGCTCTGTTTGAGCCGAGCAAGCCAACTCGGTTATAAAATGGATAGATCGACTATACCGTGGGAAGATGAAGCTCTCAAATGGCCGGGTTGCGAAAAATATCGCCTTAGTTTATAGCCATGGTAGCTTTGTGGGTTAACTTGGGGCATTGCTCTACTTTTTTATTTCCAAAACTGCTTTAACAAAACAACTCGAAAGTTGATGATCGGAAACTCACTCGGAACTGTGCAGCTGCTCTAATTGAAACATCACAGTAGAGGAATAAATAATAAATAGAGAAATAGAAATGAAACAATAGGCCTATAGGACTACTAAGTGTCTTGATATATGCAAACATCCATAAGTTGTTAAAAACGGTAAAATCAAAATAAAAAAACGGAAAAAAGTCGTTTTATTGAAAAAAATAAAAAACGGAAAAAAACGAGAAAAAACGCAAAAGCAAATAATTTAACTTTTCTACATCTTTTACTGCATTTTAAAATTAAAACCCTGATTACACAATTTAATTTTAATCAGCAAATAACAACTTTATTAGTAAACACCAAGTAACAGTAATCTACAACAATTATTTTCTTTTTCATAAGTTTGGTTTAAAAAGGAAATTGAGAAATTAAAAATATTGAAATCTTTTCAAATTTAAATTGTAGTCATAAGTCCACATAAATCCAAGCTGATATAAGCAATTAAAAATCAACTTTGTAAGTATAGAGTGTATTTAATAAAATTGTAGGTCTACTAACAATTCTGACTTATATAAGAACTTGATATGGAGTAATATCCGTCAGTTTACCAGTCAATCAGAGATTACTGAGTACAAAGACAACATTTTGGATAACTTAGAAATTCAAATAACTTTCATACATTTTATTTCCTGTACAGTGCTGTTTATTTCTCAACTGATGACACTACATGTAAATAGTGACGTAAATAAGATGAATCCTTAAAAGGACGGAGACAACGTAAGGGATAGGCCTATCAGACAAAAATTAAATTAAACAAATAGTAACAGAGCGTTAATACATAAATAAAGTTACATAAAAAAAATAAAAAACGGAAAAACGAGACGAGAAATAAAAAACGAAAAACGACGTTTTTTGGAAAATAATAAAAAACGCAAAAAAAACGTTTTTTACAACTATGCAAACATCCATACACCTTTAGAACTTTTGAAAAGCCAGTATGCAACCTCATGTAAGCGAACTTCCCCAAAATTGTTAAATCAGATTCACCTCTGAGAAGTTTCTCTTGAAGGCTTTCTATATAAATTTTCGATTACAGTTGCATTTTACATAAATTACCGTTACATTTACACCTGAATTACATAAATTACAATTACAGTTGCACCTGAAGGTCCATTTAGACATTCCGTTCGAACCGCTCGTGCCCCTTTCCTCGTGAGATAAATTCATGCACTGTCTTGTTAAGAAAATTATTCAAAATTAAACGCTTCTGGCGAATTGAGCGTCTTTGAGGAGTTTCTCTTGAACAGGCGCTATATAAATTGGCCATTACAAATACAAAATGTCGATCACCCACCTCGTTAAATCGATCAGATGTTGCGTTGAAAGATGTCTAAGCTTCGCTCCTATGCCTCCATATGTTCTGTGGAGCGGTGCAAGTTGGTCTTTATGATCTTAGCGACTGTTACGATGTAGATTTAGTCCAGTGAATATAGCAGTCTCACTCTACACGCTATAGATCTACTTCTTATGATAGACGTTAAACGTGTGAACTTAACTATATAAATATCAGGGCAACTTTCCGTGCGACAACAAAGACTCACGGCGACCATCCTAAAGCACTGATGCCATATCAAATCAGATCCTTAAGAGTCTGGTAGTTTCAATTCCTGGTTAGGATACGAAGTGTCAAACCGGTTGACTCATCTAAACAAAGTTCTATCCGTAAGAATTAATCTGTAAACTGTTTAGAGTAATTATAGATGTCCTAGTGACATCTATCGGCGTTGAAAACCTGCAGTCTGAAATATGTAAAGCAGTAAAGTAACTCTGATCTCGATATTCATTCGAAGCGCCTATCAATCTTGAAAGTAATCTCTAAACTAAATGCTATATATTTATAGGCAACGGATAGCGAGCGAGACCGAGACAGATAGACAGAAGCTTTGATCTTAATATTCTCCCAGCAAAATAATTATATTGAACAATCCATAACACCAGAACTTCTAAAGCGACGAGATAGTAAGACTCGACGATCCTTGCTGTTCTAATTGCGGTTGGGTAACGCTACAATCCTTTTGTTGGCAACGTACCATCAGACCTCGTCCTAGCACTGATGTGCAAGACGGTCCAACGGTGGATGAAAATAAATTAATAAAACTTTTATTCCTAAAATAGTCTCGTCCGCCATTGACAATCGCCGAGCGCGCAGGCATCAATGCAAGGATCGGAGGACGTAGCTGCTGCATCCATGGTTACCGGAGTCAGAACAGAGCCCAGGGCTTAACACGGACGCAACGCTTGCTGAGCTCCATACATTCGGTTCAGTTGGCCGCATGTTGAAAAGAGTCCAATACGTTCTGATTTCTCAAAGAAGGACGGCCAAAAAGCTCTGAAAAGAAATGCCTGGTTACTGCAGACATTGGTAGTTTTAATAGTCATCTGCACAGCGGAAGACCAGTCATTCTGAAGAGAAATGTTTGGTGTTCGCTAGTATTAATAATTCATTTAGAGAGGTTTTAGTGCATCTTAAAGATATCCATCCAGAGGCGACCCCAGAAAAACAGTTTCTAAATGTTGGTGAATGGTGCATGTGGTGCCTGAAAAGGATACAAGATTTAAAGGCAGTTCCAAAGGCAGACCATTCAAGGTAGTTGGTCTAAACAGCGCTTACGTATACAGGACCTTGGTAACGCTACATAGGGGGCCCGTTTAGAGAATAATATCATATGGGCCTAAATACAGCATAGTAGGTGATAGAGGCCTACATCATGCGGATGAGGTCACCAAATTTAGCCAGAGACCTATAGTCTATAGGCGTCAATACCTCTAACGTCAGTGCCAGACAGCTCATGTCTATAGTATACGACGGACTGTCCACATTAACGAGACAGTTAGGAAACACGGTTTTTAAGAGTGCCGAAAGAACTGATTGCGACTTACAGCCCACTCGGTTTAAGGTAATGGTCGAATGGCTCGGCAGTTGGCGGTAGCAGCATTAGCGGAGAGTTCGGATGTTGAGGAGGAGGCGCTGACTCCATCGGATGAAGAAGGTGTTCGCTACGTCATTTATTTATAGGGTCTACTCTACAGCGACTTATGGCATCCGCAGAAAACGACGACCGCTGAGACTAAAAGTCTTTCTGGAATCTATAAATAATTCAAGTAAAGCTAAACGAAGGGATTCACGGTGTTTTCAGTGTGCTGCCAGATCGGTTCCAGAGGTGAGGACGGTTCCTACTCGGTCTACTTTTAGCACAACACAGTGGCTTTCCATGTCCTGCTGCCTTGGTAGCAAAGTTTGGTGGAAACAATAGGCCTATATATTGGACGACTTCCTAAGTTCTCTCCTGTC